>JAREIK010001021.1:628117-767630 GCA_029783825.1 Sapria himalayana | reverse complement strand
TTTATTCTTCTTCTTCTTCTTCTTCTTCTTCTTCTTTTCTTATATCTACTTCTCCTCCTCCTCCTCCTCCTTTTCTTTATTCTTCTTCTACTTCTCATTTTTTATCCCCCTACTTTTTCTTATTCTTCTTCTCCTCCTCCTTTTTCTTCTTCTCTTTAACCTTCTTCTTCTTCTTCTTCATTTTCTCCTATATTTCTTCTTCTTCTCATTCTTCTGCTTTTCTTCTGCTTATTATTATTATTCTCCTCCTCCTCCTCCTTCTACTTCTTATTCTTTTACTTTTCCTTATTTTTCTTCTTCTTCTTCTTTTTGCAATGTTTGTTTTTATTATTATAACCCTTACTTTTGGCGGAAGAATACCATTAATTACAAACTATAATTTCTACCATTTATCCTCTTACATCCCTACATAGTCCCTAAACTACAAACAAAGAAGAAGGGCCAATTTGCCATCATTCACTAACACTCCTTACTGTACTGCCCTATGATTTGTTGGTTTCTTGTACATTAGGGTGCTGGACCTCCATCTTCCATTTCATTTACACCAGTATATCTGTTCTTACTGTCCCTATTAGAATTTAGCTTCTACATAGCTTTAGTGCTGAATCTCTTGCCCTTCCAAATTTTTCATGCTTTTGGTGCTGAAGCCTTCTTCCCTTTCTGGTCCTGACTGCCCGTGTGATAGCTTCTGCATGGTTTTCTTAATCTCCTTTTTTCAGCAGCATATGAAAATTAGATACTTGATACAAGACCATGACATACATCATACAGACTGCTTGACCCCACCATAAGATTAGACACAAACCTAACTACTATACATACACCACATGATTAACAAACACTAACTGGCAGCACCTATTAGTGCTATTGTCTGTTATTACTGCACTTAACTCATAACTAGCAGAACCTGAGTACTATAGTTAGCACCTGACTACACATAACACATAACACATAAGAAAACACTAACGGCAACACCTACCTACTACACATAATTCAAACCTAACAACTACTCATACATAGCATTAACAGATTACACCTGACCACAACACATACACCACATAACCAAGACACGAGTATAACCACAAACAGTCAAACAATAGCTATCTTCCAATGGCATGCTACTCTGCCTCTCTCTACTATTTTGGCCTATTGTTGATCCTCTACCTGCTGTATTGGTGATCCCCTGCAAATGAAAGTACCATTCTTCTTATAGATCTATAATTTAGCTACCCAATTCCCTTCTTCTTCTTATTCTTCTTCTTATTCTACTCTTTCTCATTCTCCTTCTCATTCTCCTTCTTTTTCTCCTCCTTCTCTGTCTTCCCCTTCTTCTTGTCTCTTTCTCATTCTACTTTTTATTCTTTATATTTTTCTTCTCTTTCTTTTATTTCTTCTTCTTCTTTTTTTTCTTCTCCTTCTTCTTCTTGTTCTTCTTCTTCTTGTTATTATTATTATTATTATTATTATTCTTCTTCTTATTTTTCTTTTTCTTCTTATTTTCCTTTTTTTTTCTTCTTTTCCTTCTTATTTTTATTATTCTTATTCTTCTACTTCTTCTTTCTTTTTATCTTCTACATCTTCTTCTCCTTCTTCCTATCCTTCTTCTTATTCTACTTCTACTTCTTCTTCTCATTCTCATTTTTCATCTTCTACTTCTTCTTCAACTACTTTTTCTTTTTCTTCTTTTTATTCTTCTTCTTCTTCTTTGTATTCTTCTTCTTCTTCTCCTACTTCTTCTTCTCCTTCTTCTTCATCTTCGTCTCCTTCTTCTCCTTCTTCTTGTTATTTTCATTCTCCTACTACTTATTATTATTCTTCTTCTTCTTGACCTACTACTACTTCTTCTTCTTCTTCTTCTTCTTCTTGACCTACTTCTTCTTCTTTTTCTCATTATTATTATTATTATTATTATTATTATTATTATTATTATTATTATTATTATTATTATTATTAATCTTCTTCTTATTCTTTTTCTCCATTATCTTATTTTTCTTCTTCTTCTATTTCACCTTCTCCTCCTCCTCCTACTACAAAAAGCCCAAATGGCTGAAAAAATATTCTTAGCTATTTGGGCTAATTCCATCACTAAAATAAACTAATGACTTATTTACGATGGAAATAAATCCAAGCTAAAGCACATGTCGCAAAATATTAATGATAAAAAAAAATTTCTTAGCAAATTTTTGAACGACAGAAATTCCCTAGCTAATTATATTTTTTTCCCTTGCTAATTTTGATTGTAATTAAGAGTAGTAATTAATATTTTTTGACTGGACATATTTAAATAATTCCATAGCTAAATTAACATGGAAAAATCCCTACCTATTTTCATTCCAACACTATTTTTACAATTTTATTTTTTTACAAAAATATTGATTACAAATTTTTAAATTTTTTTTAAATTGACTAAAAACATATACTATAAACCATTTTTTATAATTAACAAAAATCAAAAATAGTTCTGACATTATTATAATACAGAAGTTACATGATTAAAACAATAACATAACATAGCTTTTTAATCATTTAAAACAGAATTATCATCCTCATCAATAGCTAGTGCATTTGTACTAGCCTCTCCTGCATGGTTTCATTGTTGGAACTCAAAATGCTATCTGTCACATCAATGCCACTAATTGTGACTCTATATAGGATATCTGCTGTTGCATTACATTCTTAATTTCTTTCAACTCATCATTCACTTCTTTCATTTTTTATATTTATTCCTTCAAATGAGTAATCTACTCATCATTCTCTTTCATTTATGTTACCATAAATACAAAACATTTATTTGTTTCCATTACTTGATGTTCGACCACCTCATCCACCACTATTGTGATAGCGAAATTAAAAGCACTATTGCTAGAACAAAATTCTACTCCCTTCGAGTTGATACCGTACACTCACTGCTTCTTCATACCTCCTTTGGTCTCCAAATAAATAAGATCATAGTCAATTAGTTGAAGATCTATAGAACCCTCAACTCCCTAAGGAGCAACTGTCACATGTTCCACCGTGAGGTCCTTTGATAAAATAGAATAAAATACTGTTCTAGATATAAATAAAATAAATCAAATATTTTTCATTCCACACAACTTTTAAAATTTATTATAATATTCTAAAATTTTATTAATATAATAGATTTTTACAATAATGATCTGAGACTTATTGTCAACAAACTATCCATCCACTTTCTTGACATGCATCTTTCTAAAAATTACTTAAAAATATGGATCTCGACCCAATTCTCCAACCTAAAGTATGTATAAATTAAGTCAAAAAATAACAAATATTAGAAAATTTTAGCTAAAATTATAAAACCATGCTCAGATTTGATTTATTTGGACTATTAGGCCAACTACTAAATATTTAAATGTTTTAAAGTTATAAATTGTACCAGATCTTGAGCATGCTCAATGCTTGACTTTAACCCTCTTGTGTGGTGAGACATTCTTGTACCTGGTCCAGCTACCTCAGTTCATTGGTTTTTGCTGGCTATCTTTAATTTTGTCTTCACTTTTGGCTCCTCCCAATACTTAAGTCACTCAGGCAACTCATCCTCGGTTATAAAATTAGGCCTATCTTTTATAATCTTTAATTAATGGACAAATCTGAGTACCATTCGGTAGCTTTGATCTCCCACAATGACTTTAACTAACTATCAAATTGTGGTGCCCATGTGACTGATTCTATATATAAAAAATTCACAAAAAAACTATATTAATAAAAAGGAAATAATTCTTAGTTGCTTGAATAACAACCAACTTAATAGTTAACTAATTAGATAATTTTCAATGCTTTTATTTCTTTGATTTTACCTGAAAGTCAATAAAGTTAGTTTCTCTTATCGATTCAAAAACTTTCTTCCACGAGAATGCTTTGGAATAACCCATTTTCTTGAAAGACTTTGTAATTATAGACGAACACTTGTGAGATGGAATGAAACTGTAAAAAAAACAAATAACATTGAAAACAAGTAATTCATAACTATATATAAAAACAAAACCACTAATAGGAACATCATAATTTTTTTTCAAGTAATATTTTTATATTTCTTATACCTCTCATCTACAATCTCTATTACTAACTTAGCACTTCCTATAGAGGAATATACAAAATTTGATGATGTAAATGGTGATGTAATTGGGGGAACTAATGGTGTAAAATGTGGTGCAGAAGATGGTGATGGATCAGAAGTGTGTGCAGGAGGGACAATTGGTGATGGCCTTATATCTGATAAAGATGATTGTAAAGGCATCAATGATGGTGATGGTGTTGGTGATGTTGATTTTGAAGTTTGGATAGGGTGGGTATGAGATGGTACTGACTATACAACATAATGTAAAATACTAGATGAATTTTCTCAATGTCTGCATCCACGTCTACCTTCACCATGCCCACGTCCTTTATGCGCCATCTATTATACACAAATTTAAAACATAGAACAAATAATAGAGATATAATGAAAACATAAATTGATATTGTATGATGAACAACCATGCATTTTAGAATAATACACACCAAGGAATTTCAACAAAATATAGAAAGTCTTTGAAACTATAATATTCTAATACAATTATAACAGTTTAATTATCAATATCACTATCATCCTTTAATGAATCTTTTGACATTTCATCTGATTCTGATGCAATAGCTATTAGGCCACCATATGAGTCAAATAAGTTTTTTGGATCTTCGTCTACATGCAAAGGCTCAATGTTATTTATGTCATCTTCTTGAAATGCCTGTGCAATAGCTAAGTTTTCACTTCTTGGTTAGATATTGGTACTCCAAATTTTGATCAAGCTTTGATTTTGCAAATGGCCCACCAATCACTCTTATCATGAGATAAACTCAGATCTATACAATAATATACTTGAGTGGCTTGAACTATCATAATAAATAGCTCATATCGATTAAATTTATATTTATGGTTAACATCCACTAGCTTATAATCCGAATGATTCTTTGTACCCACATTTCATGTAGGATCAAATCACTCACATTTTAAAAATATAATCCTATTATTTCCGAGTCCAAGATACTCCAACTCAATAACTTTTGCTTGTTGACCATAATAATCAATTTCATCTATCCTATAACTTGAGCCTTTAATGCATACACTACTATTCAATGTTTCTTAAGAAGAGTCATGCCCTATTGTGTGAAATATATATTTATTGACAAAATACTCAGGATAGGTTGGCACATATTTAAACAGGCTTTTACATAGATTCTGTATGAATATGTTGGAATCTCCATTTGAAGGATCATTTGTCTATTGCATAAATTCAAAAAATGATGTTAAAAAATATAAGATACTACTAAATCAAATAATTTAAAAAATTATAGCTTAATAATTCTTATATAGTTCTTAAACCAATGTGTAAATTCTATTTCTAGCATAGAATCAAACTCATGGCTAGAAATGGTTGGTTGCCTATATTTTAACTGCTCAACATAAACACTACACAAATATAAATAGAGGGAGAATAATGGAAATCAATTTTTAATTATTCCTATTCACGACAAAATTATCTTATGATTAAACCTGCAACCATTTTGGCAATTCATACTCAATATATGGTGCAACCTCCTAATAATTAAGTAAAACGTAGCTCTGGGTTGCTTTGTACTCTTCATCTATCATACATCTTTTCTTTGCTCTTCCAGGGTGCTTGAAGATATATAATTTGTCTTAATCTATCTTTTACCAGCACACGGCCTTCATCATTCCGAGGCACATTTTTATTCTTTGTAATGACATGATACCTACAACCATTATGTCAGGTTTCAATTAAATCAAATTACTGTACTAATTAATGCTTGAAATAATAAAACACAACTACTTATATTTATTTACCTCTCAAAAGGATAGATACACTTGTATTGAACTAGCTCGGTTGTCCTTGCTTCATAGGCCAAATGGACTGGTAAATTATCCATTGAGTCAAAAAAGCTTAGTGGGAATATCCTTTAAAGATTACAAAGAATAAGAGGTATGTTATTCTCCAGTCTCACCATGTCATCTATTTTGATTGTGGTTGTGGTAAGCTATTTGAAGAACAAACTAAATTCTGTAAGGACCTTCCAAACACATAGGGAAAGTATCTCATAGAAAGAAACTAGTATTAATCTCTACATAAATACATGACAGTCATGACTTTTCATTCCAAATAAATTAAGATTCTTCATATCTACCCACCTGCCCATATTTGACACATTTCCATTAGAGAATTTCAAATTTTTAACGCATTCACATAATTTTCTACCTTGCCTTCTTATCAAGTGTGTAACAAGCTTTAGGATAATTTTCTGTAGCTTCGTTCTGTATCAATTCAGGATACTAACATTAATTATTCAACTCTTGTCTTGATTTTAAAGTGTCCTTTGTTTTTTCGTATACATTCATGATAGTGTTGAAAACATTGTCAAACATATTTTTTTTCAATATGCATTACATCCAAGTTATGACGAATTAAATTGGACCTCCAATAGGGTAAGTCCCAAAAAATACTATATTTTCTCTAGCCAAATGTTTTGTATATTGGTCCATTAGTTCTAGTGGCATCCATTTTAGTTACCTTCTTTAGACTCAAAGCCTAAATCTTTATCAAGATATCATCTCCTGAATGAACAGCTAGTGCAACTATCATCACTATTTTATTTTTTTCAAAATACAGTTCTATTTCTACAGAATTAATGATTTGTAGGTAGACACTTATAATGATTATTAAACCACGACTGTTTACCATTGAATTTTAGAGTAAATGCATCAGACTTTTTCATGCAATATGGGCATGCTAACCATCCTATAGTAATCCAACTAGACAACATTGAATATGTAGTAAAATCACTTACCATCTACATATGGGCTGCCTGCATAATGAAAATTTACTTTTTTGAGATATCATATGTATGCACACAAACATCCCACAAATGATTCAACTCTACTATAAGAGGCTGTAGAAAACCATTCAACATGTCTTTCAGATTTTTTGCCCCTGGAACCAATATTGACAGAAACATATATTGCTCCTTCATACACAACTATTGAGACAAATTGTAAGGTGTCACTATCATTGGTCATATTTAATAATGTTGTCAAGATTGGTCAAATGGCTAAAAACCATTAGTGTAGAGACCCAATCTCACATTTTGACTTTCAGCTACATAATTTTATGTATATGATTAATATGCTTCCAAGCAAGTGAATCTGATTGATGACACATCACCCCTTATTCAACCTCATGCTCAAAATACCACCTCATATCATGTGCTATAGCATTTGATGCATATAGTCTCTACAATCGAGAAATTAAAGGGAAGTAATACATCTTCTAAAATTCAACTTTATCTTTGGTCACATTTCTACAACACAAGGTGCCTTATTAAAACAAGGATGATCATAAAACTTACAGCTAATTAAATCCCAATCACCACCCCAATATAACATACATCCATTGAAACAAAAATCATTTTTTTCACTGGTAGACCCATACCTCATAGTAACTTCTTTGTTGCTGTAAAAGTTGTTAGTGAGAAAATTATTATTCGGAACAATCTCCATCAGTTATGTCACCTGATCAAATAATTTTTCAGATATATAATTTTCTGACTTCATGCTCATAAGTCGAATCATGAGTGATAATTGTGAATGTGTTTTAAAACTAGGCCACAACCCATTATATGAAGCATTAAGCATATCATAAAGTTTATGAGCTTTAGGATTAGGTGGTTCATCCATGTAATTCATATTGAAGTTTGCATTAGCAGCTTCCATGACCATTCTATGGTTTGTTTTTGATGCTTCTTCACTACATACATACGATTCAATATCCTCATTTTGCTCAATGTCTAAAGCCATTGTACTTTCCCCTTGATAAATCCAAACAAAATAATTTGGTACAAAGACATATTTAGCCATCTGATATCTAATAGTGTTTAACATCAAGAAAAGACATATTTTGACACTTGCAGTTATTACATGGAAACTAAATTTTATCTTCATTCATCTATCTTGATTGACTACATGCAAAGTTGATGAAAGTTTCTAGCCCACTCAAAAAATCTTTATTCAAAATTTCATTCATAAACCTTTTATAATCCACTAATGATCTAAACTCATTTTTCCCTGTTATATTTGTAAAAAATTATGCTCAATCATAATTCTAAATGAAACATATAATGATTTCAAATATTACTTTTAATTAAATAAAAGCACTTATAGATGAATATGCAAAGGGAAAATATTGTGAATATCTAGGCAATGCATGTGTAGAATCTACATGAAGAAATGGAGTATTTATTAGCATGCTAAAGGTGAAAAGATATCATGCTATTGCTAGATGAAGGGAGCATGTCTGTTCCAGTGCACCAATCAAAGTCACATAAAAAGGCAAGAATTAGGAAAACACAAGAACCACGTGAAAGGACAAGAAAGTAAGCAAAAAAGAAAGGAATTGCAAGTTTGAAGGAGTAAGCTTCTCACTTCTCAATGAAGATCAAAGATCAAAATTTCTACTGTGATTCAACTCAATCTTTGAATATTAAAATAAATAGGAAAGAAAAAATAAATGGAATGAAGATCCAATTCCAAGAACTCTTGTCAAATGAATTAATGAAGAATTCTGATATGAATAATAATAGATTTGGACTAGAAAGCATATCATACAAAGTATAAAACTAGAAAATATAGATGTGAAGTAGGCTACAATTACAGATTCCTAGCATTACAAATATGAATTGATTTTTTTTTGAAAAGGTTTATTTTATTATTATACCCTCTCTTTTGGCAGAGGAATACCATTATTTACAAGCTAAAACTACCTTTTACCCTTTTACACCATGTCTCAATCCTAGTCTATAATAAATAAAACAACAATCTAAAGCAATTTTTTAAATACAAATTATAAATGATATTTTACCATGCATATTTTGTTGCTTGCATCAGTGTGGCGTGGCTCATCTTTCAAGGCTTTTTTATTTGGTTGACCTTGCTATCCCTATCTGCTTTCCAAGCTTTATCCTACCTTTTCCTTTGCTCTTTTGATTATCGATGCTTCTCTAGCCATCTTCATGATCTTCTTGGGCTCCCTACTTTAGTGCTTTGTTCAGCAGCCTTTTATATATGATACTACACACAACTCTTCCCACCTCCTTTTGACTACACCTAATTTAATGCAAAAGACTGTGTTGACTATTACAGCCCGCATAGTCTATACATACTTCTTTATATGTCTTTCAGGCAACCTTTCCTGACTTCCTTACATTCAGCATTACTGCTGTATCCATCAGACTCAACCCGGCCTTACATTAGGTTGAGTCTGCTATAACATATTGTGCTAACTGTTATAGCCCGCACAGTCTATACAGACTACAGACCTGACTTTTACAGACTAAATAGACCACTTAAAGACAGCCCATTCTGACCACACTTGACTGACAGCCTCTTTCCTCACCTTACCTATACTTCCTCCTGGCTCGCACCTTACCTACAGCCCTTTGATCCCAGTATGCTCCTTTTCTACTTATGAAACCTGGAAAAGAAAACACTCCTACTTAGCTATATATTATTACAGTCCATTATACCTTACAAATCCTAATCTATTGTAGTTCCATATTCTCATCACATTAAATAACAAATTCAGACACCATCATAGACAATGATCCTGAATGAGTCTTTTCTACATTTTCATTTATCTTTCTATCTCTCTCCTTAGTATTCCATGCACCCTACATACAAAACAAATAGACCAAAAAAAAGTATATATATAACATGGCCACATCCTATCTAGTTTGATCTTCGTATATTTAGTCACCCCTCAGGACCAGGGAGACTATTGGATTGTTCAAGACCTTCTCATGCCATTTGGATAAAACTGCAAAAAAACTCCAAATAAATGTTAAGTATAAATAAAATAAATTGAACCCTACCTCCCGACTTCTAACTTCTAATCTTTGTTCTTTTGTTTTCTAATATATGGATGCCCTATTTTATCTAAAATTATTAAACCTTTAAACTTGTCTGGAATGTTATATCCCTTTCAAATTCTTGGTCTCCCTTTTTTCTTTCTTCCTCTGCTAATTTGTCCACTAGTGCGTTTGCCTCTCTAAATATATGTGCTAGAACACCTTTTGTTTCAACTAACAATTTTTTAATTATACTAATCTCCTCTTCAAATGTCCATTATTTTATTTTACCTAGAGCAAGATCTACCAGCAAGCTTGAATCTACTTGTACTTGAGTATTTTGAAAGTTATTTTCTTTACAAGATCTGTAGGCCTTTATGCAAGGCCATAATTTTTGCCTGCAAGGCTGAGGCAGCTTCACCTCTCATCGTGAAGGTTTTTATTATCCTGCCTTCTTCATCTCTTATTACACCTCCCCCACCTGCATCCCATTTATCTTTTAAAACTATCATCCATGTTTAGGGCTAAACCACCTTTCGAAGGCTTTTCCTAGCTGATAACTCTTATTTTTAGCTGCTTTCTTGTTTTCATAGAGAGGCTCCAATCATTTTTCATATTTTCATCTACCTTTATGCTTCTAAACATTATTGGGTTGCAAGCTAAGATAAAAGAGCTTACTCTTTTAATTCTTCTAGAATATTCTCAACCTTCATTGGGATGCCCTCAAATCTCTTTTTATTTCTAGTTTTTCATAAATACCAAACTGCTATATGCGGGATATAATTTCATATCCATTTGAAAATTTTATTATTAGTATGCATATTACTCAAATTTATTAGTCTATCTTTTAGACCTACCCTATCTACTTTAATATCCACCCCCAACTCTAACTTCTGCAATAACTTAGATGTTATCTTTCATGTTGAAAATAAGTGATTAATATTTTTTGCATCTTGAAAGCAACATTCGCATCTAGATGCTAATTTTATACATTTTCTTTGTATGTTATCATCCACTGGAATCACATTTGAAAGTCATTTCCACATAAATACGTTTATTTTTTGAGGCAGCTTCCTTATTCTTGCAATTTTAAATCTCTTGTATCGGCCTTTTATTTCTTACCAATGATTTTGCACTTTTTAATGTAAATTTTTCTTGTGGGTACAACATCCATTTTCATCCGCTTCTTAACAATATTGCATGCTTTTCCACAATATTCTGTTGCTTTAGCATCAATTTCTAGCTTTTAGACAAATTTCTTGAACTTTTGTAAGCCAAGCCCATACCTAGCCTTTATATATTCCGCCCACATGCCACCATTTTACTTCGGCCTCCACCAATTTTTATAGGCCCAGGCTTTGGATAAGTCGGTAAGGGTGGAAAGGCATAAACCAGCTTCATTCTTTGGATAGCATAAATCTGTCGATTTTTTTCAGTGCAGCTTATATTTACCTTCTTTTTTGCCCCATAAAAAATTAGACATTTCTTTTTCTAACTTCTTTATTTTTTGTTTTTGGTTGTTGAATTGCCATTAAAATATGTGTTGTGTTATCAACATAATTCTTCCCGTCATACTTAACAATTCCTCTTTCCTGCCGGCTATTTTATGTCTCATTTTTTCCACTAAAAATTCTAATTCCTTTTTCTTAGTTCTTCCTTCATAGATCAGGCAGCCCAAATATATTAATGCAAATTTTTTTGTGAAAATTCCGTTGCTCTTTTTATCTTCTGAGCTACAATTTCAGATGCCATTCTTTATTAATTAAATTGGCATTTATTTTTATTTAATTTTTGTCATGTTTCTTCCTCAAGTGTTTGCAAGAGCTTCATAATATTTTTCATCGATTTGCTATTGGTATTTGTGAAAATTATAACATCGTCTGCATGTGCCAAGCATCTCACATTTGGCGTGTGCCTTGGCTATTTATAAGTGATTATGCTACCCTTTTTCATTTTGTTTTGTAAATTTACAATGAATAATTCTAAGCATATATTAAACACGGAGGGAAAGAGCGGATCCTATTGCCTGAGCCCTCTTACAAGCTAAAATTCTCCACCAACTTGACCATTAATTAGGATTATGACCCATATACTAGAAACACATCTGTACATTAGGTCTATCCAGAATTTCAAGAAGCCCATTTTTCTTATTAGATAGCATAAGATATCTCATTTCACTCTATGAAATGCATTTTAAAGGTCTAGTTTTAGAATTACGTTATGACCTCTAGCCCTAGCTCCTATTTTCTTTATCATTTTCGAGGCTAGATTAATATTTTTCATCGTTACCCTATTTTTTACAAATCCCACTTGTTCCACCGATATGATGGAAAGAAGAATCTTACTAAGCCTATTCTGAAGCAATTTAGCTAAAATTCTATAGATCGTATTACATGGGCTAATTAGCCTAAAATCTTCTCCTCTTAGTGGATTTGCTTTTTTAGGAATCAGTACGATAAAAGAAATAGCCCGTGCCTTTATAATTTCCACACTGCAAAGATCCACGCCATAGCTGCAACCAGTTCTTTTTTAATTATCGACCAGGCTCGTTGAAAAAAACTATTATTCCAACCATCAGGTTCTGCCGCGCTATCTTTATTAGCACTAAATACCACTTCTTTCACCTCTTCCTCTCCAAGAGAATCCTCTAAGGCTTTATTATCCTCGTTCTTGACTCTCCTTTCAATCTTTTGCATTAATGTGCACTCTCTTAGTTAGTTTGGTCCACATAGATGACTTTTAGAGAATTTTTCTAATTCATTTTTAATTTCCTCCTCCATGTATAAACCAAACTCCATTTGTCGATTTTAAGCCTTTTATTTTTTTACCTTGAGGTTCTGACTTTCACCATTGCATTGAAGAACTTTGTGTTTTTATCTCCATCCTTTAGCCACTTTATCATAACCCTCTAATTCCAGAAGACTTCTTCCATGTACATTCTAAGCCTTAGTTCTGTTTTTTCTTTACTGACTTCAATCCTTGTAGCATCACTAGGCACTCTTCATATTCAATTTCTAGTGCAGCTACTCTTAGCTCTGCCTCCTGAATTTTTAAGGTTATATTTCCAAACACTTTTTTATTCCATTTGCTCAATTCTAGATGTAACCTGCACAGCTTTTTTGCCAGTATTTTCATAGGGGTTACCCTCAACTGGCCTTTTCCATATATTCTTTACAATATTATCAAAATCTTTGTTCATGCCCCACATATTTTGAAATTTAAAGCCTCTGTGTCTTCCTGGGCTATCTTGTAGAGACAGTAGGAGTGGGCTATGATATGAGCATGTTCTACTGAGATGCCTTAGTTTTATTCCACCTAGTTTATCCATCCATTGCATATTAAATAGAACCTGGTCCAGTCTGGACCAAATTGCCCCCCTCCTCTTCCAGTTTTACACCAAGTAAACTTTGACCCCAAAAAATCTGCCTCCATTAAATTAGCTCTAGCTATCGCCTCATTGAAATGTGCTACTGCTATCGGATCTGATGGTCTTCCTTCTTTTTTTTCCTTAGAATTCCTAATACCATTGAAGTCTTCTCCGATGATCCACGAGGTCTTCGATGCGGCTAATTCATTCATTTTTTGCCATAAGGCCTTCCTTTCTTCATTTACATTACTTGCATATACTACCGAAATAATTAATTCTGATTGAGTTCCTAGTTTAAAGCTGGCAATGTGGTCAGCTTCCAAGAATATTTTAATATCCATTGAATCATTCCACAGAACTCATAGCTTCCCATTAGTATTTGAGAAGGCTTTATCTAGACCAATTATCCTTCTATATTTTTCGAGCTGATCTATTTTAACCATTCGTCCTACTAACATGAGTATTTTAATTTTATGTATTTTAATTAGCCCTCTAATTCTATTTATTATTGGGGTATTTGACACTCCTCTTAAATTTCAAAATAAGCTATTAAACATATCTATGAAAATCTAGATTGTGCTCTAGGGGTGCATTTTGACTCATATTTCATTTTTGCATATTTCTTTTTATTTTTTGAAGAATTACTTGAGCTTGTGGTGCTTGTTCTATATCCATTGCTAGACTCATTTTCTTTAGGCTTTTTCCTAATTTTCTAATCACTTCCATTACTATTTTTCTGTTTTGCGGGACTTTCCTATACATTTTCTGCTCCTTAACCACATAATCATAATGCGGTGATTAAGAAAACAACATATATACTTCCTTATTATTATTAATAAAAGGCCGGCTTTTTGCCTCTGATGATTCATCCGCCGATAGGTCATCCTCCGTCCAATTGTATGCATCTATGGTTGAGCCCAAGTCTCTTCTTTCTCTTATCCCTTCTCCCTTCCCTATTTTTTATTCCCCTACCTTCCTCCATTCCTTCTATTCCTACACTTTCGGCTAGCCATTTTTTTATCTCTTCCCTCTTACTCCTTCCTAAATCCTCTTCATCCTTCCTCTCTCTTTCCCCAATCCCTATCCCTACTTCCCCTTCTCCCCCCCCCCCCCCCCTCTCCCCCACCTTACTTTTTTTTCTCCTAACCCTACCCTACCTCTCCATCCTTCTCCCTATCTTCTTCCCTATTTTTCTACCCTCTCTTCCCTCGCCTTCACACTACCTTCTTCTCCTCCTCTAAACCCTTTCTTCACCAATTTTCTACCTCTCCTCCCCCTATCTTCCTAAACACCCTTACCCTCCTTCCTACCCCTCTCATTTAACAGATAATCCTTCTCCTCGTGCCCCAATCTACAATAGTTGAGGCAGTACCTTGGCATGGATTCTGGTATAACTTCTTGCCAGAATCCATTCTCTAAGCCATAACCGATGATATTCTCTTAGGTGTAGGGACCCAGAGATCTACTTCAATGCATAGCCTAGCCATACTCGGCCTGATCATGTAGGACGTGGCCTCATCAGTCATCCATGGTTTGCCCAAACACAGAGCAATGGAGTGTAGTGCATGCTTGTTGAAAAGATGAAGTGGTAGTTTCGGGAGAGAGTGCCGTACCAGGGCTTGAAAAGATTCAACTGAGGAAGATAATTCTGGCGACCACTTAAGCATGCACATGGGAAATCCGGTGACATTCCACTGGCCTCTAATACACGGACGGAGGAAGTCATCTTTTTCCTTGAACTGGAAGAAGACATTCCTTCCATCATAAATGGCGACCTTTACCACCTGCCTTAGCTTCAATGCCGCAAGGAAGTCATAGATTTCATTATATTTGGGTCTTCCATGAAAAAACTTCTCTATTTGTGTTAGTTTGAGCGTGGCAGTGAACTCGGAGAGCTCCTTCTTCGAAAAAATCACCGTCGGCACCTCCTCCTTTGCGTCAAACATCGGAAATAAAAGCTCGGGCTCTTTGAGTATTGATGCAAATGATTTTTTTCAAGAAGATAGAATCAGATTTCTCCATTTTTGAGCTCAGACTGAGCTATTTTCATCAAAAATGGTGGGTTCTCTCTCACAATTGCACTTTCTCTCTCTAGAAGTTGAGAGCATTTTTTCAAAATAAGAAACCATTTTTTCAAATATGGATTGATTAGAGATACAAACAATTCCAAACATTAACATTAACATAATTTGTGGAAAACTGCAGTCAAAAGACTGTTTGGTAAAGAAAACTTACTGAGATAAGAAGAATGAGAAGTAAGCAAAATTAGTTGACTATAGAGATCTAAGTAAGTGTGTCACATTCTACATTAAGTTTACTAACAAGATAGAGATTATAAATGTATGAATATAATCTACTAAAACTAAATCTTGATATTAAAGAGACACATACTAAAACATCAAGAGTTAATGCCAATGATATGCATAAATAAATAGATAATTGAAGTAATAGCCTAAGGACACACCATCTTATGAACCAAAGAACTACCAAAAAATAGTAGTGTAAAAGAAATTTATCCTAATATTTTAGTAATTTACTTAAAGATTATTTACGTACACATCAATTCAAACCTAAAGAATATGAAGAATGGCAACTTATTAATTTAGCAAAATTATAGATATGCTCATCACTTATATACTTTTGCCGATTAGATATTTAACTAAGAAATTAATTTTTTTTATTGAAAACCTATTTCCATTTTCTATGATGGTTGTTAGCTCACATTATATGTTATTTTCAATTTAATCTTTTATGAGCAGACATAACACTTTAAAGTATTATTTTATCAAAGAAAAGATTAAAAAAACTACATTTTGGCAAAAGTAGCTCGAGAGGGCTATTTTTCACAATGCCTAAATAGTTAATGAGTAAATCAACCAAATGTCCACATCACTTTTTTTAAAGCTTCTAAAATAGGTTAATTAATTTCATCAAACAATAACATGACTATAATTGCAAATCACTTATAAAATCATTTAATATACTCATATTATAATTTTACACCAAAACAAAACATTGCAAATATATAAATGACAAAAAATACAATGATACACATAAATACAAACAAAAAACTATACATACATATTTATGCATGTGCATGTGCGCATGTGTGTGTATATATATATATCTAATATCAAGAGTATCATCAACTGCACAAAAAAAATTATCACCATATGCTAAATCTTAAAAAGTTGAAAAGAAAAAAAAAACTAAAAGGAAAACATATCTATCAAGAGTATCATATATCAATATTAAAGATATTTCTTCATATTGAGATTTTGATCCAATAAACAATTTTAATTAAAAAACTTTGCTTTGATTTATTGATTCTCAGTAATAATCTCAAAATCAACATTAGATCATAGTCAAATTTAGAAAGTCATTATTAAATGACATATTTCATCTTATTTGATTTTTTTTTTCATTTAGTTAGAGGTGCCAAATGGGTCGTGCCGGGCCGGCCCGGCCTATTTTTTTAGAACACAGCCGTGCTTTCGTGCTGGGCCAGGCACGACACTGTTATTGTAACGTGTCGTGCCTGGCCCGGCAGGTTTATAAAAGCCAGGCCCGACAGGCCTAACCTGGCAGTATGGGCCAAATTAGGCCGTACGGAACAGGTAAAAATTTTTTTTAAAAAAAATTATCGTTTTAAATGTTAGTTTAATTATATGATATATTAAATTATATATAAAATTATAGATAATGTATAATATAATAAATTTATAAAATGAAAATAGCTTAAAATTTATTAAATTTACAAAGTTTGAATTTTTTTTATAATTTAAAATAAAATTAGTTTATAATTTATTAGAATTAAATAATATAGTTATAAATTTTTAAATGAAAAAATAAAACAAAAAAAATAAATAAATCAATAAATTTTGTTAAAAAAAATTAAAAAGTAAAAAATATATATGCAAACCAAATGAAAAATGACCAATCAGTCATTAGATACCGAAGGTTCGAACCAGACAAATTAAAGTTTCAAAGTAACGTATAAATAAAGCGTACAATCAATAAAAAATAAAAAATCAAAATCAAAAAGTAGTAGATCATCATCAATCATCAATCGGCATATTATGAGCATAATCAGCTGCAACATCAAGATCAATATCATATGGATCATCATCATCAGCAATCAACTTCTCCACTTTCTTAGTGGATGTGGCTGTAGTCCCTGTCCCAGTCCCAGCTCCACATGATCATAGATGCTAAACCTCGAATCCTTCCAATCCTTCAAACAAGTCAAGGCATCAATAATATATAGACGTAATCTCAATCTTTTATCCGAAATCACATTCACTGCAACAGAAAAAGCAGATTCCAATGCTACGGTCGATACTGGAGGAGTCAGAAGATTCCGTGTCATCCTAGATAGCACGGGAAAGGTAGACTCATATGATTTCGACCACTATAATATATCAAGATTCTTAGTATCAAAATGTGATCGGATTGAGCAGTAATCGGTATCTAAGTACCGAGAAAACTCGCTCCTAAGTGATGGTCCACCCCTACGTTTCTCTCTCGCTAGCTAAATGGAAAAATCATCATCTCCGAACAAGGGATCCATATCCATAATCACAGTCTCACTACTACCACCACCATACCTAGTATCGTAGTATGTGAACAGGTCAGTCAACTTCTCGTGAATGAACCCTTCAGGTGGCTCTTCTAGGTTTGTGCATGAGGAAATGTAAGTCAGTGTGTTTTCTACCCCTTCCACCTTAACCCTAGGGTCCATGCATGCAGCAAGGCAATAAAGAGATTGAACGGTGGACCAGTACTTCAAGTACTTGGTTTCCATCTCTACAACCATATGGCTAAGTGTCAGGTCAGCTCGATACTTCCTAAATATGCTACTAATATTGCATATACACCTGAGTGCAATGCAAGTCGTGGGCGTATAAACTGACGAACACATATTCGTCGTGTCATAAAAAATCTTCAGGAATTTTATTTATGAAAATTTTGAAACCTAGTTAGTGTCGTCAATAATAAGTTCGTCACTCTTACTATTGACGTAGTCGGATATCACATGTTCGTATCCAACACATGATTCCAACATCAGGTACGTGTAATTCCAACGATATCTCACATCCGATAGGGAATTTCTTCTTCTTAAGATTCGCAGACAAATAGAGACTACCAAATCTTGTTGTCTACGAGGAGTGCGAATATATTTTAGTGCATTGCGTATATTATCCAACGTGGGGAAACACACCTTCATACCCGCCTGAACAATCAGGTTAATCATGTGACACATGCATCTGACATGAAAAATCTTTCTTAATGGTGCGTCTCTAATTTTCCTAACAAACATACTTCATTATTATATACGTTATCGAATGTGACACTAAAAATTTTATTTTGAATTTTATATTCCCTAAAGATTTTTATCATACACTCAAAAATGGCCGGGCCAGCATGAGGATGAAGAATCTCAGAGAATCCTAAAATTTTTGTATTCATGGTCTAGTTAGAATCTACATAGTCGCTGGTGAAACATGTATAAGATGATTCATCGTGACTTGTCCAGATATCGGACGTCACAGACACCACTCTACTATATGCCATAAATTCATTAATTATTTTTTCTTTTTCTAGCTTATACAATTTTAGTATGTCATTCCTAGATGTGGACCTAGGAATCCTATGATAAGCAGACTGAAAATATGTCTGCATTATGTGCACTACCCTTGGATCATCTGAAAATCTGATCGTAAGACCCATCAATGTGATAAGTCTTGCCATGTCGTCCCTACCCAACTCACTAGAGTATATGAAGGGAGTAAATTTTGAGACTAAACTTGATCCAGTCTCAAAAAATACAGTGCCAAGTTGAGTTTGCCTAGGATCTAATGGACCATGGTTTTTGGTACATAATTCGGCATGCCTATTAAGGTGCCCAGTCCTAAACGAACTCTTACATGTTAAAAGTCTCATACAATATTTGCATTGTGTCATTTATTCTTCCTCACCTCTAACATTTTTTTGTTTTATTATATTAAAATGGGTCCAAACTACAGAAGTCCTCCTAGTTTTTTGTTTTTTAGAAGTTTGGGTTAAGACGACTGGAGAAACCAAAGTTTTAGCAGTCTCAGACCTCTGTGTAATATTTTCATTTTTTAAATTTAAATATGCTTCATTATTATTTGTCATTTTTTAGGATTTTTGTTAAACATGATACTTATTTAGAGACTAGATGATAGATTTAAAATTTATCTATTTTAGGTCTAGAGAGAGATACTAGAGAGAGAGAGTAAAAAAAACTTAAAATAAATTACCCGATAAAGTAGTCAGGTCGATCACGTGCACGGTGCACCACAGTCTAGCTCAAAATTCAAAACCCAAGTTGAGATTCCCGAAAGCCAGGCCAAATGATAAAATCCCGACTTCCCGAGTCCCGAGAAAGAGGAGCAAGATTTTTGAGAGAGAAAATGTGAGATTTGAGAGAATAAATATTTATGAAAAAACATAAATGTTATAGAGAGGGCGGGTGAATTTTATAAATTAAAGAAAATAATTTTTTTTTAAAAGTCATTTTTTTTTGATTTTTTTTAAATTTTTTAGGGGGCAGAATCATGAGGGCCGTTGGATTCTGCCCCCTAGCCGTTGGAGGCGGAATCCAATGGAAACAATTAAAATTTTTTTTTTGCCCATTGGGGGGGAGCCCGTGGGTTTGGTCTGATTGGACCTGACCCGTGGTCTTTTTTTTGCGGGAAGGGGAACGGGACGCTTGGCTTGGAATTGGACGGAGTGTCCCGAGTCATAGTGAACCCACTGTGACCTGTGACTCGTTAGGGTGCAGGACTGCGGATGCGGGACGTCGAGCTGGGTGTGAACTGTGACCCCGACCATGCCTACGGGCCTTGCCACGGGCCACCGAACCATGTCGGGTCAGGTACGGCATGAGGCCCAGTTGGCCTCAGCACGGCACGACACGGGTTGTGCCTTACTCGGGCATGGCATGGGCCTGGGCACAGAATATTCCCATGTCGGGCCGGCCTAGGCACGGCCGAACCGTGCCGTGCCTCGTGCCCGGTCGAGCCAGCTCGGCCCCATTGACACCTCTACATTTAGTTGTACAATATTATTTTTTGATAATTTTAAATTTTTTGTATGTGTGACATATAAATTGGCAATTTTTTTGTGTACATAAGTATATTAATACACATGTTTCATTGTAAACAAAAAAAAATGTGCATGTAAAGTAAACATAGACTGCACTAAATAAGAAACTTTACACGCACCATACATCTGCTACTTTGGATATATATACTATATGCACATTTTTTTTTAAAATAGAAGGGTATACTCTATTACTAATCAAATTATCTATCATATTACTCAAATGAACATTATATAATGATGGAATACTTAATATAAATGTATACATAAAATAAGTCACCATGCATAGCCAATGTGCTTTGAGAATGTATGGTATCTTGCTCTTCTTTGAATTTAAAAAATTACAATATCTTGCTCTTTTTCTCCTTTTGTTAGTATTTTCTTTGTCCTCTTTTACTATTCTTTTTCAAATTTAAGAGCTAGCATACTTTTTGTTGATTTGAGATATATTAAACCTTAAAAAATATCATTAAAATAAAAAAAGTTCACACTATCGATTTAACATTAACACACAAGAACTCAACAAAAATGCACCATTTAGCTCATTGTCGATTTTAAATTTGCAAAACGTATTACTAATTTCTCATTAAATTATAATGAATATAAACAAAAAAACACGCAAAGAGATTGAGAGATTGAGATAGAGAGATGTTCTTTGTTTGATACGGTTCTTCTAAATGATGCTGTGATGGTGGTGTGTTCTAAGAGAAGTTCTTTGGTTGATATGGTTCTTCGGAATGTTGCTGCGACAAGGGTGTGTTTTGAGATTCGAACTTTCATATAACAATTGATAAATTATATAAATGTATAACCATACAAATTTTATAACTTCTCAATTAAATAAAAAATAAATAACAATTTAAATAATGAATAAGTAACATATCAATAATATTCAAACAGCTAATAAAATATCTGACCATAAAAATAAAATTATATAATCTTAACATTATCCATACAAATATAATTTTAATTATATACTTAAAAATATCTCTCATAAAAATAAGACTACAAATAAATCCATTAATAAAAAAAAGACAAAAGTAACCAAATTTCAACTTGTATATTATTATAACATATGATTTTAGATAATATTTAAGAAGCTATTTTGATATTTTAAAAAAACAAAAAGAAAATATTAAGCAAATAATAATTTTTTATACTATGATTATTAACTTCTGAGTTAATAATTATACATCTAAGTAAAAAAATGAGTTACGAAAACTATAGTATATAACAAATGAGAAGTATCAATAATAATTTTTTTAAAAAGGATTTGTTTACTTCATTTAAGTAAGCATCACGATATAGGAATTCCATGAAAACTCCTAAATGATGATGATGATTGACTTGTCTCCCTCAATACCCAATAATACTTTCAGCCTCATTCATAGATAAATATCCCTCTATGATATATCATTTTTTGATACGATATATCCATTATAGAGATACTCTCTTGTGTATGCATACAAACATCATATTTTTATAAATGTTACCTATATATATATATATAGGTATATGATTATATATAATGGCATATGATTATATAAATATACAAGAGTTTAGATATAATGTTGTGTTTAAAATATTTTTATAAATGTTACCTATATATATATATATATATAGGTAACATTTATATAAATAATATATAGTATATATATCACATTTATATAAATATTATATATATATATATGTGTGTGTGTGTGTGTTATATAAATGTTATATAAAAAATTATATAAATGGATAGTGTTATGTAAATGTTGTATAAATATTTATAAACATTTATACATATGTATAAATATTTATAAACATTTATACATATGTATAAATATTTATATATTGTTATATGTTTATATAAACATATCAATGTTTATATATAATGTTATATGCTTATATATATTAAAGTATAAATATTTATAATATCATATGATTATATAAATTTATAAAAGTTTATAATAATGTTGTGTGTTTATAAAATATATATATATAAAAATTATATTCCTACAAATCGGGCATACTATTTTCCAAAACAGTGTGCCTCTCATGCTATAGTGTTTTTGAAAATAGATTATTTGTTTTTATTTTTTTATTTTTTTTCAAATCATTAAATATACAGGAAGAATAAAAATATTTGTTGAGTTTATCAGTAAGTATAAATCTTTTATTTTGATGTGTTTTTTAAATATGAATATTTATTTATTTAGGTACTTTTTAAAAAATATTATTCTAATGCACCATTACATAATTTTCCCTACAATAACAAAATATTTTCAAACAATATTAAACTTGCAAAAAATAGAATTTACTAATTAGATTCACCATGAGTAGCTCATATTTTATATTTAATTGAAGATGGTATTTATTTTTTCATGAAAAAGAATAAATTTTTTCATAAATTTATCAAAATTAAGGAGGTTGTGAAAAAAAAACATGAACAATATCAACTTTTATGAATTTGATTTTATCAAGATTATACAATAAACACAAGCAGAACACTGCTGTTATTTAATTCTAATTTATTTGCTAGACATGGACTTGTAATTTATTATAATTAAGACTGTTATTTGGGTGTAAATTATAATTGTTTATAATTTGGACTGTTAATTGTAATTTATTATATTTTTAAACGATAAAATAATTTATAATCTACTGTATTTTTTGTAATGTTTTCAAATAGCAAATTAAATGATCTGTATAGCATGAAAAACAAGCTTTAGTATAGCTTCATATTGCACATCATTATTCTCTAAGTTGCACATATATTTATTTTAATGTGTGAAAGAATAGAAAACTCAACAATTCTTTCAATAATTATGAATATTCTTGATTATATGAGTATTCTAATTTGAGTTGGATATAAGTTTAAGCAAAAGATTAATAATTTTTATAATTTTTAAAATATAAATTTTAAATAATCTATTAATAACATAAAAATTTATTATATTTTAACATAAGACAAAGTCAACTTGACAATTCAAGTAGCACAACATGAGTTAGTATTCACTTGCAAACTAAGCAACAAAGATCTAGGTTGAGTATTTTCTGCCTACTAAATCAGTGTGAGCAACCAAATGTTTTGAGATATTAGTTTCACCTAACTTAATTATAAACTAATAAATATTTTGACTTAATGCAAAATATCATCTCTAACACAAGCACAATAAAGAGATAAAACTTCCATCCCTTATAAACTCTTTTAATTAAATTGTTCATGACTAAATTAAACATATTGTGTTAAACAATAATTTAAACAATAAGATTTAAGAGAATACTGACATTTCATCATGCATTATTAGCTAGCATTCATAAAAATTTTATATAATCTTAATATCAATTCTTTCTCAAGTAAACTTGGTATTTATGTTATATGTATGTCAACTTGAATGGAAGTTGAGATTGGTGTTAAATTGTTTTTAATGGTTTATAGTGTAGTACATAAAGGATCAACAACCTATTTCCAATTTTTAAATGTCTATAACCTAATATATGCATATTTTATTTAGAATATTTACATTCAAACAAGATGCAGAATTAACAATGCTTTTATGATTTACCATGGCCAAATAAGCTTTTGCTGTCAGCCCAGCAACAACACATTAACTTCATGTATTACAAAAGTAATATCATCATATAAAAACTTCAGTTGAAAAATGATAGGCAGACAAAAAGTACACACTTAATCACATTAACCTTGGTCAAAAGAAAAGTTGCCCATAAAGCAAATGTAGAAAAAAATTAGGTGCAATGATAAACTAACAGTCTCGATGGATACAAGAAAATTGAACAAATTCAATATCTTGGTATAATAAGCAATCAACATGTAATTATAACAAAAATAATAATAAATTTAATTAAATATACTCTGGAGAGTTTCCTAGCAGATTTCTAATTGATATACACTGAGAAAATTGTTGAGTAGTAGATTCCAAGAACTCACTTCCATTTTGTCCCGCCTATTATAGTCAATCCTAAATACATACTTCCTCATATCACCCGCCCTGGTGGATACCTAATTTTAAAAACTAGTAAGTATAGTGAGCTTAAACTTTTCAAAAAAATCAATGGAAAAAAATATCCTTTGTGAGATTGGTAAAATCTTTCAAGTTCGATCATCAAACTATTTCCAAAAATCATATATTCCATTCTTCGTCAAAAACTAAAAGCATGGTACAAATAACACAACAAATGCTTACACAGCATGAGGTGTTGAAATTGAAAGAACACCGATTAGGTTGTGTATCATAATATTCCATGTTTCAGAAAATACAAAAAAAAAACTGAATCAAAAAGGCAAGAACACCGATGATGCATAACACAGTGTCAATAATGTATCGTAAGCAGTTGCCTCCTTGACACGATTCTGGTTGCCCACCAATTAGGTTATTATTCATGTTTAACTTGTTTTATTTTTAAAATATAAATATTTATTTATTAATTTATTATTTTAAGAATACTTATTTTATTTTAAATTTAATATTACTTTGAATTTTGTTTTTTTTTACTATAATTATATACTCAAAACTTTACTTCTTATTAATTTTAGTAGAGGTAAAAAAAAACTTGAATTAAAATCAATTTATGGTTAGTTTGGTAATGATTTTCAAAGGTATTAATAGGGCTAAAAATTATTTAAGTGTGTTTAGGACAAAAAAATATCATTAGTAGTATTTTTAAAAACTTTTTTTAAACCCTAAAAAACACCTTAAGTATTCATTTAAATAGCACTTGGAGATATTTTTTTTATAACTCGTCAAAATCTTTTGGATGTAATTAAAACATCAATTTATTTATCCTTACATATCAATTTATTTAATTTTAAATTTAATGAAAAATTTGATTTTTTTTATATTTCAAATCTTTTAGTAATAATTATTTTAAAAAATTCCTATACTCACTAATTTTTATTAATTTTTATTAATATAAATATTTACTTGTTTATTTGTAATTCAGATTTTTTCGTAATTGTTTTTTATTATAATACAAATAATAATTTTAGGTTATTATTAATATAAATGTTTGGGTATATACATATATTATTTCAAATATTTTTAAAAATGTTAATAATTATTGAATTAATTATTTAATGTTTGTATTAATATAATTATATAAATATCTTTATTAATTAATTCAAATAATATTATGTTTATTTTTTAAAAATTTTATAATCAATAAAATAATTATTTTAGTCTTTATTAATATATATTTTTATTCATATGTAATTATTTTTGAAATTAGTTAATTATAATATTCTAATTTTATATTTATATGAGGAGAAGGTGTCATTAAATGATCCCTCATCTATAGACTATGAAAAACCTTTAATATACAAAATTACATCAAATATTAAAACAAATAATATATAAACAAAAAATAAATAAATCAGTATAATTTAACAATAGAAATAATCCACGACCCAATTAGCTAGAGAAAAGTCCATAGCTAAATACAAATAATTTGTGAAATTATAATTTAAGTACTAATCGCTTGTAATTAATATATAATCGTAAAAAAAATTTCCAAATTATTATTTGGCAAGAGATTTTTTCTTGATCAAATTAGATAGGAAAAATCTGCCTCTAAAGTCATTGCTAAAAATGTCGTCATTCTTTAAGCCAAAATCTATGACAATATTAGGTAGGGAATTTTTTTAATAAAAAATTTCCATCTCTAATGCGTCACAAATCTATGACAAATTCATCACAAATTTGTAATTCAATATAAAATCAAACATCTCTTGTTATTCCCTGGCTAATTCCCTCACAAATTAGCTAAAGAATATTTCTCTAGGTAATTTTTCATAACTAAACATACAATTTCATGTAGAGTTCTCCTTCGACTTCTTCTTTTTCTTCATTTCTTTCATATTCTTCTTATTCTATTACACATTCTAGTGCATTGTATTCATTTTTTTTCTCCACCACCTCCTTATTCTTTTTCTCCTTTTTTTATTCTCCTTTTTTTACTCCCCCTTATTCACCTCCTCCTTCTTCTTATTTTTTATTCTTCTTATTCATTTTTTTATTTTTATTCATCTTCTTCTTTTTCTACTTCTTTTTCTCCTTCTTTGTCTCCTTCTTCAACTTCTTCTTATTCTCCTTTACTCAAACTCTTTCTTCTTTTTCTTATTCTTCTTATTCTCCTCCTCCACCTCCTCTATCTCCTTATTTTTCTTATTCTACTTCTCCTCCTCTATCTCCTTATTTTTCTTCTTCTCAACATTTATCTCCTTAATGTTTTTGTTCTACTCATACTTCTCCCAATCCATTTTATTTAATTTTACTTATTATTCTTCATTTTATTATTCTCTATCTATTTCTTATTATTATTCTCTTTCTCCTTTTGCTCTATCTATTTTGACTTCTTCTACTTCTCCACCTCCTCAACATCTTCTCTCTTCCTCTTCTTCGTCTTCTTCTTCTTCTCCTCCTCCTCCTACTTTTTATTCTACTACTCCTTCTTCCCCCTCATCTTCTTCTCCTTGTCATCCTATTTATTGTTTTCTTTTTCTCCTTCTTATTATTTTTTTTCCACCTCCTCCTACTTTTTCTACTCCTTCTGCTTAATTTTCTTCTTCTCCTTCTTACCCCTCTTCTCCTCCTCCTTCTCCTCCTTCTCCTCCTTTTTCTCCCTCTTCTTCTTCTCCTTCTCCTCCTCCTCCTCCTCCTCTTTCTTTTACTTCATCTTCTTCTTCTTCTTCAACTTTTAATCCTCATTCCCCTCCATCTCTTCTTCCTCATTTTTTTCTTCTACTTCTTCGGCTTCTTCTTCTTATTCTTCTACTTCTCCTCATCATCCTCCTCCTCCTCCTCCTCCTCCTCATCCTCCTCCTCCTACTCTATATCCTCGTCCATCTTCTTCATCAATATCTTCTTCTTCATCTTCTTGTTTTATACTTTTATACTTTTTCTTAATCTTCTTCTTTTTTCTCATTCTTCTTCTTCTTTTTATTATTCTTTTTCTTCTTCTTCATCATCTTCTGCTAATTTTTCTTTTACTACTACTAATACTACATCTTATTCTTCAGCATCTACTTTTTCTTCATCTTCTTCTTCTTCTACTTCTCCTCCTCCTCCTCATCCTCCTTCTCCTCCTACTCTACATCCTCATCCATCTTCTTCATCAATGTCTTCTTCTTCATCTTCTTGTTTTTATACTTTTATACTTTTTCTTAATCTTCTTTTTTTTCTCCTTCTCCTTCTTCTTTTTATTCATCTTTTTATTCTTCTTCATCATCTACTGCTACTTTTTATTTTACTACTACTAAAACTACTTCTTATTCTTCTGCATCTACTTTTTCTTCCTATTCTTCTTCTTCTACTTCTTCTTCTCCTCCTCCTCCTCATCCTCCTTCTCCTCCTACTCTACATCCTCGTCCATCTTTTTCATCAATGTCTTCTTCTTCATCTTCTTGTTTTATACTTTTATACTTTTTCTTAATCTTTTTCTTTTTCTCCTTCTCCTTTTCTTTTTATTCTTCTTTTTGTTCTTCATCATCTTCTGCTACTTTTTCTTTTACTACTTCTTATTCTTCTGCATCTACTTTTTCTTCCACTTCTTCTTCTCCTCTATCTCCTCCTCCTCATCATCATCCTTCTCCTCCTACTCTATATCCTCGTCCATCTTCTTCATCAATGCCTTTTTCTTCATCTTCTTGTTTTTATACTTTTATTCTTTTTCTTAATCTTCTTATTTTTCTCCTTCTCCTTCTTCTTTTTTATCATCTTTTTCTTCTTCTTCTTCTTCTGCTACTTTTTCTTTTACTACTACTAATACTACTTCTTATTCTTCTACATCTACTTTTTCTTCCTCTTCTTCTTCTTCTTCTACTTCTCCTCCTCCTCCTTCTCCTCCTCCTTCTCCTCCTACTCTACATCCTCATCCATCTTCTTCATCAATGTCTTCTTCTTCATCTTCTTGTTTTTATACTTTTATACTTTTTCTTAATCTTCTTCTTTTTCTCCTTCTCCTTCTTTGTATTCTTCCTTTTCTTCTTCATCATCATCTTCTGCTAATTTTTTTTTACTACTACTAATACTACGTCTTATTCTTCTACATCTACTTTTTCTTCATATTCTTCTTCTTCTTCTACTTCTTCTTCTTCACCTCCTCCTCCTCATCCTCCTTCTCCTCCTACTCTACATCCTCGTCCATCTTCTTCATCAATGTCTTCTTCTTCATCTTCTTGTTTTTATACTTTTGTACTTTTTCTTAATCTTCTTCTTTTATCCTTCTCCTTTTTCTTTTTATTCTTCTTTTTAGTCTTGATTTTCTTCTTCTTCATTATCTTCTACTATGTTTTCTTTTACTACTACTAATACTACTTCTTCTTCTTTAGCATCTACTTTTTCTTTCTCTTCTTCTTCTTCTTATTATTCTTTTTCTGCTTCTTCTCAATCTTCTATGTCTTCATTATCTTCATCATCTTCATCTTCTTCTTCTTTTCACCTCCTTTCCTTAATATTTCTGTTCTTCTTCTTATTATTCTCCTTCTTCTCATTCTACTTTTTTTATTCTACTCCTCCCTCTGCACCTCCTCCTTTTTCTTCTTCGCTATCTTTATAAAATTCTTCTCCTCCTCCTTCTAATTCTTATTTTTCTTCTTCTCATTCTAATTCTTCTTCTTCTTGTTTTTCTTATTGTTCTTCTCCTCCTCCTCCTTTTTATTGTCCTTCCTCTATATATTATTTGTCATCATCATCATCTTTCTTCTTTTTCTTCTTATTATTGTTCATGTTCTTCTTGTTGTTGTTCTTTTTTCTTCTTCTTCTCCCCCTCCTCCTCATTATAATTCTTTTAATTCTTCTTCTTCTCCATCTTTTTCTTATCATTCTTCTTTTCCTCCTTCTTTTTCTAATCCATCTTATACTTCTGATCCTTCTCATCTTGCTCCTCCTCCTTCTTCTCCTTCTTCTTCTTTCTCATCATCATAATCACCTTCTTCTACTTCTCCTTCTCCTTCTTCTTTTCCTACTCCTTATTCTTCATCTTTTTGTACTTATTCTTATTTTCCTTATGCTTCTTCTTATTCTTCTTTTTCATTTTCATCTTATTATAATTATCCTCCTCCTCCTTCTTCTACTTCTAATTTTAACTTCTTCATCTTTCTTCTTATTCCTATTCTTCTTCTCCTTTCCATCTTCTTTACTTCTTCTTCTTTTTCTTCATATTCTCTTACTTCTTCTTATTCTTTTTATTTTTCGTTATCTCATTTTTCTTCAACTTGTTTTTCTTATTCTTCTCCTTCACCATCTCCATCTTTGCCTTTTTCTCCTACTCCTTATTCTTCTCCATCTACATATACTTTTTCTATTTATTATCATTCTTATTTTACCTCTACTCCTTCTTATTCTTCTTTTCCTTCTTTTTCTTATTCTCCTTCATATACTTCTTCTTCTTATTCTTATTCTTCTTCTCTTTCTCTTGTTTTTTACTAATATTCTTCTTTTTCTTTTCCTCCTCTACCATCTTTTTTTTCTTCTCCTTCTTCTTCAACTATATTATTATTATTATTCTTCTTCTTCTTCTTCTTCTTCTTTGTCTTTTTCTTCTTCTTCTTGTTATTCTTATTTTTCTTATACTCATCCTTTTCTTTATCCTCCACCTCCTCCTCTTTCACCATCAACTTCACCTTGTTGTTAATGTTCTTCTTCTTCTCCTTTACCTTCTTTTTCTTTTTGTTCTAGAGCTTCTCCATCTTATTTTTATTATTCTTTTCATTCTTCTTATTCTTTTCATTCTTCTTATTATTCTTCATCTACTTTTCCGTCTTCTTGTACTTGTTTTTTCTTCTTATCCTCTTCATCCTCCAACTCTTCTCCTTATTTTTGTTCTCTTTCTCCTTCTTATTTATCTGCTTCTTCTTCTTCTTTTTCTTTTTCTTCTTTGTCTTTTCATTCTTCTTTTTCTCTTTCTACTTCATTTTTACTTCTCTTTCTTCTTCTTCATCTTCTTTTTCTTCTTCTTCGTCTTCTTCTTCATCTTCTTTTTCTTCTTCTTCGTCTTCTTCTTCTTCTCCTGCTTCTTCTTCTTCTTTTTCTTTTCTTGCTCCTATTCCTCCTTTTTCTTATTCTCTTTCTTCTTCTTTTTTTCTAAATCTTTACTTATTCATCTCCTTTATCTTCTTTTTTTCTTGATCTTTTTCTTGATCTTTTTCTTATTCTTCATCTCCTCCTCCTCCTTGTTCTTCTTATTCTTCTCATTCTCCCTTCTTGTCCTTCTTCTCCTTCTACCTCTTTTCTTCTCCTTATCCTTCTTCTTAATCTTCCTGTTATTCTTCTTATCCTTCTCTTTCTTCTTAATCTTCCTCTTATTCTTCTTCACATTCTTCTTCTTTTTCTTCTTCTTCTTCTTCTTCTGCTTCTTCTCCTTCACCTTCTTCTATCTTTGTTCAACTTCTTATTCTCATTATTCTTCTTATTCGTATTTTTATTCTTATTCTTTGTGTCATTCTTCTTTTTCTTTTTCTTCTTCTGCTAATTTATGTTCTTCATATTATTATTATTCTTTTTTTTTTCTATTCTTATTATCCTTCTACTTCAGCTTCTTCTCTTCTTTCTCCTCCACCTCTTCATCCTTCTTCTTCAGCTTCTTCTCTTCTTTCTCCTCCACCTCTTCATCCTTCTTTTTCTTTTTATTATTTATTTCTTTTTTTTTCTTTTTCTACTTATTCTTTTACTTCTCCTTCTCCTTTTTCTACTTATCCTCCTTCTTCTTCTTGTCCTTTTTCTTCTTTTTTTTCTCTATATTTTCTCCTCCTTTTTATTATTCTTCTGCATCTTTTTCTTATTCTTCTGCATCTTTTTCTTCTTCTCTAGCTTCTTCTTTTCCTTCTTCTCTTTCTTTTTCTTCTTTTTCTCTATTTTATTATTATTCTTCTTCTCCTTCTCCTTCAACTTTTTTTTTATTCTTTTCCTTCTTTTGCTTCATCATCTTCTTTTTCTTCTTATTATCCTACTCCAACAAATTCTTATTATTCTTCTTCTTCGTATTCTTCTTCTCCTTTTTTATTTTATCTTTATTCTTCATCTTCTTTTTCGCCTCCTCCTCCTCCTCCTTCTTCTCCTAAACCTACTTCTTCTTCTCTTTCTTATACCTATTCTTCTCATTCTTATTCATCTTCTTCTTATTCATCATCATCATCATCATCATCATCATATTCTTCTTCTTCTTATTTTTATTTTTCTTCAACATCATCTCTTTTTACTATTTCTTTTTCTTCTTTTTCTTCTATTTTTTCTTCTTTTCCTTTTTAATTCTTCTTCTTCTTCTTTTTAATCTTCTACTTTTTCACCTTCTTCTTCTTCTTCACATTCTTCTACTTCTTCTTTTTCTTTTCCTACACTTTATCTGATCTTTTCTTCTCTTTTTTTTGTTCTTCTTCTTCTTATTCAACTTTTTCCCCATCTTTTTCGTTATCTTCTTTATTCTTCTTCTTCTTTTCTTCTCCTTCTTTGAATTTTTCTTCTACTTCTAATCTTTATTATTATTAATCTTATTCTTTTTCTTCACTTTTTTTCTTTTTTTTTCACATTATTCTTTTTATCCTTTTTCTTATGCTTCTCATTAAGCTTATTTTACATTTTCTTCTTCTTCTTCCTATTTATCTCCTTCTTATTTTTCTTTTTCTTCTTTTTCTTCTTCTTATTGTTCTTCTTCTTCTTCTTTTCCTTCTTCTTCTCCTCTTCTTTTTCTCTTTCATCTTATTTCTTTTTCTTCTTCTGCTTTTTCTTCTTTTCTTAATCTTATCCTTCTTCTTCTTCTTTTAAAATATTCTTTTGCTTCTTCTTCTTCTTCTCCTCCTCCTCCTTCTTCTTCTTCTAATCATTCTTTTTCTTCTTCTTCATCACATAATTCTTCATCTCCTTCTTCTTCTTCTCCTTCTTCTTCTTGGTTTTTTTTCTCCATCTTTTTTTCCTCCACCACCTCCTACTTCTCCCTCTTCTTCTCCTACATTTTTATATATTCTTCTCATTCTTTTGCATATTATTATTATTATTATTATTATTATTATTATTCTTCTTCTTCTTCTTATTTTTTTCTCCTCCATCTTCAACTTCTTCTTTTCTTTTTTTCACTCTCTTTTTTCTCCTTTTTTTTTCTTCTTATCTTTCTCTTTAATTGTCTACTTATTCTTCTTCTCCTCCAACTCCATCTCATTTTCCATCATCTTCTTCTTCGTATTTTTTTTCATTCTTCTTCTCCTTCTTATAAATTATTTTTTTTCTTCTTCTTCTTCTCATCTTTCTTCATCTTCTTCTTCTCATCATTTTTTCATTTTCTTCTTCTTCTCCTTCTTTTTGTTCACATTTTTTTTCTACTATTTATTATTATTATTATTATTCTTCATTTTTTCTTTTTTTTTTCTATTTCTTTTTATTCTCCTCTTCCTCCTTCTCCATCTCCTTTTTATTCTTTTTTTCCCTTCCTATTCCTTCTTCCCATTCAACTTTACTTTTTTTTCTTCTCCATCTTATTAAACTTCTAATAATTCTACTTCTTCTTATTCTTCTCATTCTTCTCCTTATTCTACTTCTCCTTCTTATCCTTCATTTCATTTCCTTTTTATTCTTCTTCTTATTCATTTTCTTATCTTAATCCTCCTCCATCTTCTTCTTCTCCTCCTTCTTCTACTTTTTCTTTTTCAATTTATCCATCTTTTTCTATTTTATTAATATTCTCCTTCTACTTCTTTTTCTTCTCCTTCTTCTTTTTATTCTTATACTTCATCTTCTTATTCTTCTCATTCTTCTTATTCTTGATCTTTTTATTCTTCATCTTCATCTTTTTATCCATCTTCTTTTTCTTATTCTTGATCATTTTATTCTTCTTTTTCATCTCTTTCCTTTTCTCCTTCTTCTCTTTCTCCTTCTTAGTTTTATACTTTTACTATTTATTCTTCTTGTTCTACTTATTCTCCTTTTTCTTCTCAGTCTTCTTTTAATTTTTCTCCTCCTCCTCTTTCTTTATCCATTTCTTATTCTCTTTCTTATTCGTCACCTTCTTCTTCCTCTTATATTTTTTAATCTTCTTCTTCACCATCTTCTTCATCACCTTTTTATTTTTCATCTTCTTATTTTTATTCTTCTAAGACTCCTTCTTGTCCTCCTCCTTCTCCATCCCCGTCTTCTTCGCCGACTTCTATTCTTCAACTTTTTTCTTCTACTTAATCCAATTCTTCATCTTCTAATTCTTTTTCTTCTTTTTTTTCTTCCTCTTCGCCTTCTCCTCCACATCCTTCTTCATCTTCTACTACTCCTTCTTCTATTTCTTCTTTATCTTTATTATTATTATTAATATTATTCATCATCTTCTTCTTTTTCTCTCTCCATTTTCTTCTTTTTCTTTTAATGCTTCTATATATTTTTTATTCTTGCTCTTATTTTTCTTTTTCTTCGTCGTCTTCTTCTTTTCTTTCTTCTAAATCTTTTTTTTTCTTTTTCTTTTCCTTCTTACTATAATGCTTCTTCTTTTCCTTCTTCTTCTCCCCCTCTACCTCCTCCTCCTCCTTCTTCTCCTTTTTCTTCTTTTTCTTCTTCTTTCTTTCTACTTTTTGTTCTTCTCTATCTACTTTTTTTTATTATTATTATTCTTCTTCTCTTTATACTTCTTCTTCTTCTTCTTCTCTGCAACTTCTTATAATTTTCCTTCTCTGTCATCTTTTTCTTTTCACCATCTTCTTTTACCTCTTCCTTTTTTTCTTCTTCTCCTTCTTCTTCTTGTATTTATTTTCCTACTTCTTTGCCATTTTTTGTTATCCTTCTTCATTTTGTTATCTTTATTATTTTTATTTTTATCATTATTCTTCTTTTTCTTCTTGTGCTTTTTCTTATTTTTTTACTTTATTCATCATCTTCTTTTTCTATTATTTCTTCTTCTACTCCTACTTATAATTTTTCGTCTTCTTCTACTCCTACTTATAAATTTTCTTTTTCTCCTCCTCCTCCTTCTTCTCCTTATTTCTTTTCATCTTTTTTTCTCCTTTTTTTCTCATTATTCTTATTCTTCTTCTTCTTCTCATTCTTCTTATTCATCTTTTTGATTTTCTTCTTTTTAATCATATATTTCTTATTCTCCTTCTTCTTCTCTATCTTCTTCTTCTTCATATACTTCTAATTCATCTTCTACTTTTTCTTCTACTCCTCGTCCTCATCTTCCTTCTTTTTATTCTACTCCTCTACATACTTCATCATCATTTCTTCTTTATCTTCTTCTCTCCTCCTCCTCCTTTTTCTTCTTATCCTTCTCCTTCCTCTTCTTTTTCTACTTATTCTACTATTTCTTAATCTTCATATTCTTCTTCTTGTCCTTGTTCTACTTCTTCTTCTTATTCTTCATCATCATTTTTTATTTTTTCTCTTCTTCTTCTTCTTGTTCTTCTTCTTCACCATCTTCTTTTCATCATCTTTTTCATCTCCTTCTAATTCTATTCACTAACTCCTTTTTTTCTTCTTCTTATCTTCTCCTTATTATTCTTCTTTTCTTACTGTTCTTCTATTACTTCTACTTCTTCTTCTCATTTTTATTCTTCTCCTACTTTTTTTATTCTCCTTCTTATTATCATTTTTCTTCTACTACTTTTTCTTTGTCATCTCCTCCTCCTCCTTCTCCATCTCTTTTTTCTTCTTATTCTTCGTCTTCTCCTTGTCCTTATTCTTCTTCTTATTCTTCGTCTTCTCCTTGTCCTTCTTCTTCTTACTCTTATTTTTATTATTATTATTTTTATTTCTATTTCTTCTCTTTTTTTATAATTCTTCTTCTTCTTCTTCATATTCTCATTCTTCTTCTTTATCTCATTCTTCTGTTTTTTTTACTTCTTCTTCTTCGCCATTGTCTTTTTTTTCTTCTTCTTCTTCTTATTATTTTTGTTCTTCTTTATTTTTTTTATTCTCCTTCTCCTCCTCATCCTCTTCCAACTTCTTCTTCTTCTCCTTTCATACTTCTTCTCCTTTTTCTTTTACTCCTTCTCCTTCTCATTCTTCTACATCTTCTTATTCTACTTCTTCACATTCTTATTCATTCCTACTTTTTCTTCTTCTTCTAATTTTTTTATTCTCTTTCTAATTTTTCTTCATCTTTTTCTTTCCATTATTATTCTTCTTGTTCTGCTTCTTCTTCTTTTTATATTTATTCTTATTATGATATTCCTTCTTCTTGTTCTTATCCTTATTCTCATCCTCCTCCTTCTTCTTCCCTTCCACCTTTTTCTTTTTCTTTTTCTTCTTCTTCTATTCCACCAATTTTTCTCCTTCTTTTTCTTCTTCGTGTGCTCCTCTCCTTTTTCCCCTGCTTCTTCTTCTTCTTCTTCTTCTTCTTCTTATACTACTACGTCTTCATCTTCTCATTTTTCTTGTTCTTCATTTACATCTACCCCCTCATTGTCTTCATTATTTTTTTTGCCTTTTTTTTCTTTCTTCTTATTCTTCTTCTTCTTCTTCTCTTTCTTATTCTCCTTATTCTTATACAACTTTTATTTCTTCTTCTTCATCATTATATTTTCCTTTTTTTTTCTTCTTCTTCACCTTATTTTTATATTTATTCAACTTCTTTTTCTTAATTTTCTTTTCCTTCTTTTTTTCCTTTCCTTCCACCTTATTCTCCTTCTTATTTTTCTTCTTCTTCTTTTTCTTCTTCTTTTTCTTATGCTTCTTATTCTTCTTCCTCTTCTTCAATTTCTTCTCCTTCTCATTATGCATCTTCTACACATGTACTTCTTGAACTTCTTCCTCTCCATATTTTGATTCTTTTTTTTTCTCATTCTTCTTCATCTTATACTTAACCTTCAACTTATTCTTCATCATCTTCTTCTTTTCCTTCTTCTTCTCCTTCTTCATCTCCTTCTTCATCTCATTATTATTATTCTTCTTTTTTTGTAATCATTCTCCTTCTTCTTATTCTTATTTTTTTTCTTCTTTTGTGTCTGCTACTTTTACTTCTTATTCTCTTCCTCCTCATTCTTCTCCTTTTTCTTATCCTTCTTTCTCTTTTTCTTCTTATACTTCTTCTTTTTCTTTTTTTATACTTATTATCTCTTTTCTTCTTCTTTTACTTATTTTCCTTCTTATTATTCTTCCTTTTCTTTTTTTTCTATTTCTTCTTATTCTTCTTCCTCTGTTCCTCCTCCTTCTCCTTTTTCTCCATGTACTTTTTCTCCATCTTATTCTTCTTCTTCTTTTTTTCTTTTTCTTCTCCTTCTTCTTTTTGTTCTTTATCTTTTTTGTTCTTTATCTTTTTCTTATTCTTCTTCCACTTCTTCTTCCTATTCTCTCGTTCTTCTTATTTTTTTTCTGTATTTTTCTTCTTCTTTTTCTTCACTTTATTCTTCTTCTTTTTCTTCACTTTATTCTTCTTCTTCATCTTTTTCTCCTTCTCCTTCTACTTATTCTTCTCCTACTCATGCTCCTGCTTCTCCTACTTTTTTTTCGACTTCTTATACTTCTTTTCTTCTTATTCTTTTTCTTCTTTTTCTCCTTCTTTTTGTTTTCTTTTTCTGCTTTTTTCTTCTTCTTCTTTCCCTTCTTCTTATTCTTCTTCTTTTCCATCATCATCATCTTTTTCTTCTTATTCATTTTCTTCTTCTTCTTCTTCTTCTTATTCTTTTCTTTCTTCTTCTCCTTCTTCTTATGCATCTTCTACTACTACTACTACTACTACTACTTCATCTTCTTTTCTTCTTCCTTCTTCTTCTTCTTCATCTTTTTCATATTCTTCTTCCAGTTCTTGTTCTTATTCTTATTCTTATTTTCCTTCTTCTTCTTCTTGACCTTTTTCATATTCTTCTTTCACTTCTGATTCTTATTCCTTTTTTCCTTCTTTTTCTTCTTCCTTTCTACATTCTTCTACTTTTTATTCTTCTTCTTCATCTCCTTCTTTTCTTCCACCTTTTTCTCCTACTTCTCCATCTTCTTCTTCTCCAAATTCTTTATCTTCTTCTTATCATTAATTTATTATTTTTCTTCTGCTTCTCCTTCTTCTGCTTCTTCTTCTTCTTATCATTCTTCTTATTATTATTCTATTTCTCCTTCTTCTTATCATTCTTCTTCTTATTATTCTATTTCTCTTTCTTCTTCAACTTTTTATTTTTCTACTTCTTTTTATTTTTCTTCTACTTCTTTTTCTCCTCTTCATATTCTTTTTCTTTTATAGCTTCTTCAACTTCCTCTTCTCATCCTCCTCATCCTTCTTCTTCTTCTTCTTCTTCTTCTTCTTCTTCTTGTTCTTCTTCTTCTTTTTCTACTTCTTCTTCTTCTTCTTCTCTTCCACATTCTTCTTCTCATTCTTCTACTACTCTTCCAACTTTTTCTCCTTCTTCTTCTTCTCATTTTTATTCTCCTTCTTCTTTTTTTATTTCTTCTTTTCCCACAATATCTTTAACATACTTTTTTTTACTTCTTCTTTTTCTCTACCTCTTGCTTCTTCTTTTTTCTTCTTTTTCTTCTTCTACTTCTTCTTTATCTTCTTCTCCTTCTCATGTTTCATCATCAACATCTTCTTCTTCTTCTAATTCTTCTTCTTCTTATTCTTCTTCTCCTTCTCCTCCTCCTACTCCTTTTTCTTCTCCATTCCATTCGTATACTTTTTATCATTATTCTCATTGTTTTTCTTCTCCTTCTACTTTTTTTTCATCTTATTTTTATTCTTCATCATCTTCTTATTCTTTTTTTTAAAGGTTTTTATTATTAATAATAACCCTCTCTTTTGGCGGAGGAATACCATTTGTACAAGCTAGCATCTACCTAATTCCCTCTTACACCCTTATCCAAGAGAAAAGAAAGTTTCAAGTCTAAATGAGCTTATGTGTTTCTATACTTTAACACTTTAGGTCCTAATTTATAATCCTTTCTGTATTAACTTTTATGTCTCCTTTCTGCCCTTTATCCTTTAAACCTTATCTTTCTTTGCTACCTAGGCATATTTGAAGCTTTCCTATGCCTCCATTGGTTGAATACTCCTATTGTCACTATAATTCCTGCAAAAAAAATACAGAATTTGTGTAAAAATTAACTCTATCTATTTACTTACCTTTGATTGATCCGGCTGAATATATTCTGGATAGCTGTATAGAACTTCTGCTGGATGTTCTTTCCATAGCTTTTTAGCCCTCCCCTTCTCCTTCCTATATCCTCTAACATTTTATATCTCTTGCCATTAAATCCTTCCAAATCTGAATTGCACCTTACCTCGCTCCTAGTTTAATCTATTCCAGATTCTATATTCTAGATTCTATTGACCTTTTAACCACATAAAATAACACATGACTCATCCTTTCCTTTAAACTAGGTTACGGATCTCAAATAAAAAAATTGAAAAGGAAGCTTTGCGAAACAAGGTAAAGTGTTCTTCCTCCGAACACATCCTTCTTTGTTGTCTTTCCTTAGCTTGAAACCTGTTAAGCTGCTAAGAACACAAAAAAAAAGCAACAAATACTACAATTTCAATTCATTTTACCTTCCCTTCTACCTCTTGCTGAATCACCTACTTATGTGTGTTTGGCTTCTTCCCGCATAGCCATATCCTGCAAAGAAAACTACACACCGTGCTACTTCTTTAAACAATATTCCTATCTATTTTTACTTATTCTTAGGTAAGGGAATGTAATTTTATCTAATCTTGCTAATCCTTTCAATTTTATCGGTAAAGATTCCTCGTCATACTCCACCACTCCTTCTAACAATCCTATTTTAGCAAGCTTGTCTGCCAATGCATTTGCTTCCCTGTATACATGTAATATTGATGCATTTAATTCTTTAGCAAGACTCACTATTATTTCTATCTCCTCCTCATGCCGCCACAGAACTAGCTTTTTATTAAATAACTCAACCAATAATGTTGAGTCTACCTGTATTTGCAAATTTCTATACCCTAGCTTATTACAGACATATAATCCTTCCTTTAATGCCCTAATTTCTGAGTGCAGTGCAGAGTAGGATTTTCCTACTAGTGTGAAAGCTTTCCTAATTCTACATTCGGAGTCTCTTATTACTCCTCCACCTCCTGTAATTCCTAAATCTCTATTGAAACTACCATCAGTATTCAACGATAGTTTCCCTTCTGGGGGCCTATTCTAGCTTATACTTTTAGCCCAATGAATCCTTTTAATCCTAGTGGAGAGATTCCATGTTTTCCTGGCTTCTTTATCCATTTCAGAATTACCTAATATGATAGGTTTTGTACAGGATATATTACTGATTTCCAACTTAATGTCTTTTAGGATATCATCTACATTCATTTTTATGCCCTCGAATCTACTTTTATTTCTTGCTTTCCATATACACCAAATTACTACGTGTGGTAAATTATGGTTTAGCTATTTTTTGGTCGGTGTATTAGGGGGGTGCCTCCTCCACCTCTTAATCCTATCTATTAAAGTTTCCTCATTGATATTTATATTATTAAATATTTCTAACTTTTTCCATATTTCAAATGCAATTTTACCTTCTGAAAATAGATTATTTGTAGATTATGTTGCTTGATGACAACAATCGCATCTGGAAGCTATCTTTATACATTTTTTTTGAATATTTGTATCTACCGGTAATACATTCACAAGAGCTTTGCATACAAGAGAGCACATTTTTTGTGGGCTGCCGACTTTCCATACCCATTTAAAGATTTGGTTTATCATCTTTTTCTTTCGAATCTAATTCTTGACTGTTTTGAGCGTGAAGTTACCTTGCGGAGTAAGGGTCCATTTTCATCCGCTCTTCTCCTCTTTAGAATGAGATTCAACTATTTCTTTCTATTTTTCTAGAGCTTTCCAGGAGTTCGAAGCATTTTTCCTATTTACCTTTTCATGATCTACATATTTCGCTCTCATAAAGCTCGCCCAGAGGCTATCATTTTTTAGCCTCCACCAACCTTTACAGTCCCAAGCGTCTGCCATGTCCTATAAAGATGTTAATCCTAATCCGGCTTCCTCTTTTGGGTAGCAAATATCCTCCCATCTTTTCTAGTGAATTTTATTCTTTCCGTCTTTTTTCCCCCATAAAAAGTTACCCATTGTTGATTCTAATTAGTTTGTAAATTTTTTTGGAGGATGAATAATTGATAGAATATGACTAATGTGCTTTGAAGGACATGAGTGATTAATGTGATCCTGCCCCCAAAGCCCAATAGCTCTTCTTTCCAACCTACTATTTTTGTATTCATTTTATCCTGTAGTGATATTAAGTATTCTTCTTTCAGTAAACCTTCATATATAGGACATCCTAGATACATTAGCGCTCCTTTATTCTGGATAAATCCTGTGATGTTCTTTACTTTATTACTCACCTTTTCTGTTGCTTTCTTTGCCAACATAAACTGACACTTTTTTATATTTATCGCCTGCCCTGTCTCAGATTCAAATGTATGTAAAAGATCCATAAGGTATATCAAAGATCTTTTACTCGCATTTGTAAAAATTATTAGATCATCGGCATATGCCAGGCAGCCTATTCTTGGAGTGTTTTTTGGTTGTCTGAATGAAATGATCTTTCCTTCAGACATTCTTTTCTTTAAATTTAGAATTAACAGTTCTAAATATATATCAAATAATAAAGGAGATAACTAGTCTCCTTGCTTTAAGCTTCTTTTGGGCTTAAATTCTTCTCCTTTCGTCCCATTTACAATGACTTTAACCCATACACTAGACACACATCTATATATCATATCAATGCATAACTCTGAGAAGCCAAATTTTCTCATAGTATAGTAGAGTATGTCCCATTCTACCCTGTCAAATGCTTTCGATAAATCTAACTTTTTTACTAAATTCTCCCCTCTTGTTTTAACTGCTATGTCTTTTATCATTTCAGAAGCTAATCTTATGTTTTCCGACATTAACCTATTTTTAATGAAGCCCGTTTGCTCCAGTGATATAATATATGGAAAAATATCGCTTAATCTATTTTGTAAAATTTTTGCTAAAATCTTATAATACGCATTACATAAACTTATAGGTCTGAAGTCCTCACATTTTTGTGGGGATTTGTTTTTTGATATCAAGATAATGAGAGAATTCGCCCATGTTTTAGGAATATCCGCCCCTGCAAAAAAATAGAAATAGCAAGTACAAGATCTTTTTCAATAATTTCCCAGCATACCTGGAAGAAATTGCTATTCCATCCATCTGGTCCTGCTGCACTATCTTTGTCCAGGCTGAATACTACATTTTTAATCTCTTCCCTATCCGGTATTTTTTCCATCATTTGATTTTGCTCCTTAGTGATATTTAATTTGACTTCATTTATTAGTTTATCCCCTTCATGGATGTGTTGTCCGCATAGATGTTTTTTAAAAAAGTCCTCAAATAGGGCTCTTATTTTATTATCTCCTTCCACCCTTTTTCCTTCATCATTTTTTATACCTTTTATTTTATTCTTATTTATTTTTATCTTACTCATATTATGGAAAAATTTAGTATTCCTATCTCCTTCTTTCAGCCATTTAACTTTTGCTCGCTGTTTCCAGTATATTTCTTTCATGTGTAGCTTTAGCCTCAATTTACCTTTTGCCTTACTAAGTTCACTTCTATCTTCTTCCTTGTTCGTAGTGTCATATATTATTTCTAACTTTGCCACTTCTTCCTCCGCTTGTTTTATTTGTAGGTTTATATTTCCAAAAACTTCTCTATTCCATGTTTTAATGCATCTTTTTAACCTGAATAATTTAGCCGAAATATCCTGCATGGGCTTTCCCGATGCTGGCTCTTCCCAAGATTCTCGAACCATTCTATCGAAATCCGTGTGTTTAACCCACATATTTTAAAATTTAAAATCGCCTTTTATTGGTTGGCTTTTATGAATTTTTATGAGCAATGGGTTATGATCCGAACATGTCCTGCTTAAATGTCTTAGGCCCGTAACTCCATGAGTCACTGCCCATTTAGCATTAAACATGACCCTGTCCAGTCTTGCCCAAATTGCTCCTCTTTTATGCCAGTTATTACACCAGGTGTAGTTTGAGCCAATATACTCCACCTCCATCAAGTTGGCACTGGCGATACAATCGTTGAATTGTGACATCGCCAGTGCATTTGGGGGTTTTCCACCTTTCTTTTCTTGTGCATTTCTTATAACATTAAAATCTCCTCCTATAATCCATGAAATATTTTTTATTGCGATGTTCTGCATTTCTTTCCATAGATCTAGTCTATCTTTTTTATTATTTTTTGCATAAACCACTGATATTATTTCTTCTGTGTTCGAATTAGTTTTAAAATTAACTATTTGTCCTGTTTCTTTTAATATAATAATGTCCATATAGTTATGCCACATAATCCAGAGTTTACTATTCAAGTTTGCATACGCATTTTTAAATCCTAATTTTTCGCTATATTTTATTATTTGATCTTTTTCGACCATAGGTTCTGCTATAATTATTACAGAAATTTTATGTATTTTTATTAATTGTTTCAATCTATTAATTGAAGGGGTATTTGCTACCCCTCTAATGTTCCAGTAAAGACACCTATCCATTAATTATTGACTTTGCTTGTAATCTCGTAGTGTATTTAGACTCGTATGTCTTGTTCAAATATTTCTTCTTATTTCTTGGTGTTTTAGTTGAGCTAGAAAAAATATTCATTATTTCGTTATATTTTACCTGTTGCCCAAGATGCATAGCCATCCTCTTTATGGTTTCCATTGCTTGATCTCTAGAGAGGTTATCCCAATCCTCCTCATAAATATCCAAATCATCCTTTACCTTTTCCGGGGAGCTTTCACCCTTAACTTCTACTTCACTTAATGAAGGGCAGCTGAAAACCTCTGCATCCTCATCTGGAAAATCCGGAAGGTCTTCATCCATCTAGCTGTAGTCCTCTAGCATTTCCTTTAATACTCGTCGAGCTTTAAGTTTCTTCCCTCTTTTTCTTCTAGTTTTCACCCTCTCCCACCCTTCTTCCATATCTTTCCCCTCATCTCCTACATTAGTTTCCTTTATTTGTCTTATTTCTATACTACCCTCTTTTTCAATCCTATTCCTCTTTTCCACTCTTACCCCCTCTCCTTCCCTTTCACTTGAAAAAACAACCATTGAACCCCCCCAACTAGCTTTTCCATTTGCTCTTTCGGTATACTCTCCTCCCTCCTAACCCACTTTTCTTCCCACCTACCTCTACCCTCCTGCCTCCTCTCTATTTCCTTCTCTTGTTTTCCCACTCTACATACATCTAAGTCGTGTCCTAACCTTCTACAGCCAAGGCAATATGAAGGTAAATTTTCTAGAATGGCAGTTTGCCAAAATCCTTTTTCTTCCTCTTCACTGCCTATCCATATTCTGTTAGGCGGCTGCTTGAGGAGATTATACTCTACACATACTCGGGCAGCACCTGTTCTTGTCATTGAGGTGGTAGCTTCATCCCGAAGCATGGGTTTACCCAAGCAACTCGAGATAGCGTGAAGGGCCTGCACATTATATAGAAACAATGGTAAGTTGGGCAGAGAAAACCATACCGGAGTAATGGGGGCTTCCTCGAGTGGGCTAAAGCTTTTCGTCCACTTCAGTATTCGCATGGGGAAACCTTCGACATGCCAAAGACCCCTCTGCCACAGTCGGTAGTAGTCTTCTACCAAGCAGCAGTGTAAAAATATATGTCTTGCGTCATAATCCGCAAACTTCACATTTCCTTTAAGCTTCAATGTAGAGATGAAGTTCTGAAGCTCGTTTACGTGATGTCTGCCATGGGAAAATTTCCCTACAAGTGTATACTCGAACGGTTCCAGGAACCTATGCATCTGCTCCATGGAGAAAAAAATTGTGGGACTCCCTTTTTTGCTTCCAAAGCTTCGTGAAAGAGGCGCGGTCCCTCTTATTATCGAGGCAAATGATTTATTATTTAATGATAAATCCTTTTTATCCATTCTTAGCTTGATGAGAGCTTGTTTCGGGCAAGAATGGAGATTTTCTCTCGCTAGAAAAAAAAATTTTCTCTCTCTAGAAGTTGAGAACTCTTCTTCTTCCCGAACCTTTTCTATTTCACCGTTCATCTTCTTATTTTTATTCTTCTTCTTCTTCTTCTTTTTCTTATTAATTTTTTTAATTCATCTCCTCCTCCTTCTCTTCTTCTTTATCTTTTTCTTCTTCTCCTTCTTCTCCTACTCAATCTTGTATTTCTTCTTCTTTTCCTTTTTCTTGTCATTCTTCTTATTTTCCTTCTTCTTGTCTTTCTTCTTCGTTTCATTCTTCTTGTTTTTCTTCTTCGTTTCCTTCTTCTTCTTCTTCTTCTTCTTCTCCTCATCCTCCTCCTCATTCTTCTCCTTCTTTTTTTTTTAAGTTTGTTTATTAATTTATAACCCTCTCTTTTGGCGGAGGAATACCATTTGTACAAGCTACTTCTATCTTTTTCCCTCTTACATCCATGCCCCATTTCTAAAGACTAGTTAAAATGGCAATATTCCTAGTACTAAATAACCACTAGTTTTTATAGAAACAATATTAAAAGACTTCTATATGGGCTTAGCTTTCTCGGGATGCTTCACCCTTTAATTTCCTTAGCACTCCTGGAGATGAATCATTTTTCCTCTTGGTTGGATTCCTCACTACATCTACTTTGTATACATTATTTACCTGCAAGATAACAAGATATATCCTATTTTCCTTTTTACCTTTGAACCATGCTGAAGTATTTTTTCCAGCCCTTAATTCCGCATTTGTCCATGCCCTTTATCTCTATTTGTAAAGCTTTAAACTTTCCTTTTCGAAGCTTTTTCCAATCCTCCTATCAGCATCTTTAACCTTCCCGAATACCTAACCTTGACACTTATCTCTCATATCTCTTTTTGTTTAAAACTTACCACATTTCTTGCAGAAAAAACAGACTTCCTCTCTCTCATTATTTCCGCACTCATGGCTTTATATATATTAGGATCCATAACACATGACTTAACAATACACAATACAAACTCTTATGAATTACAATCTGGTTTTAAAACAGAAAATTGATGACCCTTAAAGGACTATCCTGCAAAATAAAAAACCAGCAAACCCAGAAAAAAGAAAAAAAAAAGAAAACGGAAATTTCCAACTTACCTTTCCCTTATTTGATCCTTGCAAGGCGAGGCTTTGTAGAGACAGAAATTCCCCTCCAAAGTCAGCTGTCCAGTTATATTTTCATTTTCTCAATATTTTAAGTTGCTTCCTATTTACTATGATTTAATCTTAGATAAGGGAAGGATAATTTGTCTAGTCGAGCTACTCCTTTTAATTTAAGCGGCAAGGAGTTCTCATCATATTCTATTTCCCCTCTGGACGAACCTATTCTGGCTAGGTTATCCGCTAGTGTGTTTGCCTCCCTGTAAATGTGTATTAATGAAGCTTTTAATTCAATAATAAGATTTATAATTTCTTCTAAATCCTTCTCATACCTCTAAGAATTCTTCTATTGATGACTGTATCTACTAGTAATTTCGAATCCACCTGAATTTGAATGTTTTTAAATTCTAATTTTTTACATATATCTAATCCAGTTTTCAAGGCTTTTATTTCTGATTCGAGAGCTGAAGAGGCTACACTAGAGAGAGTAAAAGCTTTCATTACTCTCCCTTTTGAGTCTCTTATTACACCTCCCCCCCTGCAATTCCGGTATCCCTATTGAAGCTACCATCTGTATTAAGAGAGAGCTTTCCTACAAGGGGGCTATTCCAGCTTATTCTTTTGGCCCATTGTTGTTTATTAATTTTAAACGTAAGGTCCCATGTCCTCTCATCCATCTTATCTGACTTCTCTTTTTCTATTCTAATAGGTTTTATAATTGATATATTGCTTATCTCTTTTCTAATATCTTTTATTATTTCTGTTGAATTCATCCTTATGTTTTCAAATCTACTTTTATTTTTGGCTTTCCATAAACACCAGATTATTACATGTGGTAGTTTTTGATTAAGCCAAGTTCTAGTAGGAATTTTTGAAGGTTTACTTCCCCATTTTTTAAGTCTGTCTATTAATCCATCCTCTTTTTTGCTTAATTGATTTGCTTCTTCCAGCTCTTTCCAGACTTCGACTGCAATTATACCTTTAGAGAATAAGTGATCCATTGATTCCACAGCTTCAGAGCAGCATTCACATCTTGATGCCAATTTTATACCTTTTCTTTGTACATTCGTGTCTACCGGTAAGGCATTAACAAGAGCCTTCCATGTAAGAGAGCACATTTTCTGAGGGACATTATCTTGCCAAACCCACTTGAATATCATTTGGGCCGGTTTTTTGTTCCTAACCAATTCCTTTACTGACTTTAAGGTGAAGTTTCTTTGTGGGGTTAGAGTCCATTTCCAACCGCTCTGTTTTAGTATAGAATGCGTGTCTACTAACTCCTTTTGTTTTTCCATTTCTTTCCAGTTATTCGAAGCTTTCTTTGGGCTCCTATGTTTATGATCTAGATATTTAGCACGCATGAATCTTGCCCAGAGATTATCACTTTCTTTAAGACTCCACCAGCCCTTACAATCTCAGGCCTTGGCCAAGTCCTGTAAGTTCATTATACCTAAACCTGCTTCTGCTTTAGGGTAACAGATGTCTTCCCAGTTTTTCCAGTGTAATTTGTTTTTCCCATCTCTTTTACCCCATAAAAAGTTAGCCATTTCTGATTCAAGTTTTTTAGTGAAATTTTTAGGAGGGTGTATAACTGATAATATGTGCACCAATGTACTTTGCGGTACATGAGAAATTAATGTGATTCTCCCTCCAAAACCCAACAGCTGTTCTTTCCAACCTGCAATTTTTTTTCTTAGTTTATCCTGAAGGAAAATTAGGTATTTTTCTTTAAGTCTTCCCTCATATATTGGCCATCCTAGATATATTAAGGCTCCTTTAATTTCTGAAAACCCTGTAATACTCTTGATTTTGTTTACTACTTTATCTTTAGTATTTTTAGATACCATAAACTGACATTTGTTCTTATTTACGACTTGGTCAGTTTCATTTTCAAATATTTGAAGGAGGTCCATAAAGTTCATTATTGATTTTTTACTTGCATTCGTGAATATTATAAGGTTATCTGCGTAAGCTAAGCATCCTATTCTAGGTGTATTTTTCGGTTGCCTGAAAGGTATTATTTTACCTTCTGACATTCTTTTATTCAGATTTCGAATTAATAGTTCTAGATATATATCGAAAAGGAGATGAGACAAAGGATCTCCTTGTCTTAAACTTTTACTTGGTTTAAATTCTTCACCTATCTTCCCGTTTGCAATTATTCTTACCCATATACTAGAAATACATCTATATATCAGATCTATGATTAACTCGGAAAACCCAAACTTTCTCATAGCAAAACATAGAGTATCCCATTCGACCCTATCGAATGCTTTGGACAAGTCTAGTTTTACTACTAAATTCTCTCCTCTAGTTTTACTTGCTATCTCTTTCATCATTTCAGATGCCAATCTAATATTGTCTATCATTAATCTGTTTTTAACAAACCTCGTTTGCTCCTGAGATATTATAGAAGGTAATATGGAGCTTAATCTATTCTGCAGAATTTTCGTTAATATCTTGTAAATATAATTACATAGACTTATAGGTCTAAAATCCTCGCATTTTTGTGGCATTTCTTTTTTAGGGATTAATACTATATATGATTTTGCCCAAGATTTCAGTATTTCCTCCCCTACAAAGAAGCTAGCAATTGCAGGGACTAGCTCATTTTTAACAATATGCCAGTTTGATTGGAAGAAAAAGTTATTCCAACCATCTGGCCCTGCTGCACTATCTTTTTCTAGGTTGAATACCGCCTCTTTAACCTCAAGTTATTCTGGAATCATTTCCATAATTTGATTTTGTTTTTCCGTGATGATTGCACTGATCTCTGTCATTAGTGAGTTTCCCACTCGCTGTGACTGACTGCATAATTGCTTTTTAAAAAATTCTTCAAAGAGAATACCTATTTGCTTTTCTTCTTCCACCCATATTCCCTCTTCATTTTTTTTTACCTTTAATTTTGTTTTTTTTGAGATTTGATTTTACACATATTATGAAAGAATTTAGTGTTTCTTTCTCCGTCTTTTAACCATTTAATTTTTGAATGCTGCTTCCAATAAATTTCTTCCATGTGTAGTTTCAATCTCAACTCTCCTTTAGCTTTACTTAGTTCTTGCCTAATATTTTTATTATTTGTGCTATCAAAATCCTGTTCCAACTTAGCTACTTCTTCCTCTGCTTTTTTAATTTCTTGATTAATATTACCAAAGACCTCTTTATTCCATATTTTTAAACATTTTTTTAATCTTAAGAGCTTGGCCACAAGGGCTTGCATTGGTTTTCCCAGAGCTGGTTCTAGCCAGGACTCTTTCACAATTCCTTCGAAACTTGCGTGCCTAACCCACATGTTTTGGAATTTAAAATTAGGTGCGACTATCTGGCTCTTATGTATTGTAATTAGCAGTGGGCTATGATCAGAACAGGTTCTGTTTAAGTGTCTCAGCCCGGTAATTCCTTGAGAGGTTACCCATTTAGAATTACACATGACCCTGTCTAGACTTGCCCAGATTACTCCTCTCTTCCGCCAGTTATTACACCAGGTGTATCTTGAACCTATGAAATCTATATCCATTAAATTGGTAGAAGCTATTGTATCATTAAAGTGAGACATAGCTATCATGTCTGGTAATTTTCCTCATTTCTTCTCACAAGGACTTCTAACTACATTGAAATCTCCTCCTATAATCCAAGGGGAGTCTCTTTTTGCAATGTCTTTCATTTCCTCCCATAAAGTTAACCTAGATTTTTTATCATTTTTAGCATAAACTACCGAGATTATTTGATCTGTATGCTTGTTTAATTTAAAATGAACTATTTGTTCTGTATCTTTTAATATTTCAATTTCCAGCTTATTATGCCACATGATCCAGAGCTTACTATTTAGATTCGCATGCGCATTTTTAAACCCTAAAGTTTCACTATATTTAGTTAATTGATCTTGTTGTACCATTGGTTCATCAATAAAAACTAAGGATATCTTAAATATTTTAATTAATTGTTTTAACCTGTTTATCGTGGGATTATTAGCGACCCCCCTAATATTCTAGTATAGACATCTATCCATTAAAACCTAGTTTAGCTTGAGCTCTAGTTGTGCACTTCGAATCATAGACCATATTAGCATATTTCTTCATATTCCTTGGGGTTTTAGGAGTATTAAATATTTCTTGTCTTATCTCATTATATTTAACTTGTTTCCCTAGTTCCATAGCCATTCGTTTAATGGCCTAAATAGCTTGATTTCTCGAAAGCTTTTCCCAATCTTCATTGTATATTGATAAGTCATCCTTAGCTTTTTCGAGATTCTCCTCTTGTGATTCTTCATCCTTATTTATTGAGGGAGAGCTGAAGATAATTGATTCATCTTCTGGAAAATCCAGAAGATCATCATTTATCCAGTTATAATCCTCAAGTTTCTCTTTTAAAACTATTCTGGTTTTAGTTTTTCTACCATGTTTCCTCCTATGTTTTACCTCCTTCCATCCATCATTTGCATCTCCATTCCCCCCTTCCTTTATACTTATTTCTTCATCCTGTTTTTCAGCCGTGTTATCCTCTTTATACATGATTTTATCTTTCCTACCATTATCCTCCAATTCTTATAGACTATTCGGGCGTTTATTATCTTCTTCATGTAAATTTCTGTAAATTGTTTCATCCTTCTTTCTAATCCATTTGGTGATGTTCCTGCCTCTATCTTCCAGCTGAGAAGCCTCCTCCTTCACCTCTGCTCCCACTTTGCATTGAGTTGTGTCATGCCCGAGCCTCTTACAGCCAGAACAGTAGGATGACATGTTTTCGGGAATGACCATTTGCCAAAACTCATCGGCCTCTTCTCCATCCCCACTGCATATCTATATCTTACTGGGCGGCTGAGACAAGAGGTTATACTCGACGCATACTCGAGCTTTATTCGGCCTGAACATGGCGACAGTGGCCTCATCCCGTAGCATAGGTTTTCCCAAGCACGACGATATAGCAAAGAGAGAATGTGCACTGAATAAATATAATGGAAGATACGGTAATGTAAACCATACCGGAACTATGGGTGTTTCTTCCAGTGGAGTGAAATTCTTTGTCCACTTCAAAACTCGCATGCGGAATCCATCTTCCTGCCATAAACCTCTCTGCCATAGATGATACTAGTCTTCCAGCAGAGAGCATTGCAGCACGATGTGTTTAGCGTCGAAGTCTGCAAATTTTACCTTACCATTGAGCTTCAAAGAGGCGATAAATTTTTGGACTTCACTCGCACGAGGTCTGCTGTGGGAGAACTTCCCGATGAGAGTGTGTTCAAATGGTTCCATGAGCCTTTTCGTTTCTTCGGTTGAGAAGATGAGCACTGGATGTCCGTTTTTGTTCCTGTGAGAAGGTGAAACCGGCGCGGTCCCCTTTAAAATAGAAGCAAATGACTTATTATTCATTGATAAGTCGGTTTGTTCCATTTCAAGCTTGAATGGAGCTTGTTTTGAGCAACAATGGAGATTTTCTCTCTCTAGAAAATGTGATTTCTTTCTCTAGAAATTGAGAGCGTTTTTTGAAAAAAAAAAGAACCATTTTTCCTCCAAGTTAAGAAATATTTCTTCTCCTTCTTTTTCTTGTTCTTCTTCTCCCTCTTTTTCTTCTCCTTTTTCATCTTTTTTTTCTTCTTCTCTGGCTTCTTCTTTTACTTATCCTTATTCATCAACTTTTTTTACTCATTTTTCTCTTTCTTCTTCTTCTTTTTCTTCTCCTCCCCTTTCTTCTTCTACTTCTTGTTTTCCTCCTCCTCCTCCTCCTTCTACTACTACTACTTCTTCTTCTTCATATTCTTTACTCATTCTATTCCTTCTTCTTCATCTTCATATTCTTGACTCCTTCTATTCCTGCTTCACCTTCTTCATATTCTTCTCCTCCTCCTCCTTCTTCCTCTCCTTATTCATCATCCTCATCCTCTCCTATTCATCATCATCATCATCTTCTTCTTCTTATTCTTTTTCTTCTACTACTACTTCTTTAACTTATTATTCTTCTTGCTCTTATTTTACTTCTTCTTATCCTTCTTCTTCTTCTTCTTCTTTTTCCTCCTCCACCTTCTTCTTATTTTTCCTCCTCCTCCTCCTCCTCCTCCTTCTTATTCAACTTATTCTTCTTCTTCTTTTCTTTCTTCTTCTCATTCTCCTTCTTCTTCTATTTTTTCTTCTCCTCCTCCTCCTCCTTCTTTACCTTCTTCACTTTCTTCTTCTTCTTCTGAATTTATTTATTCTTTTTCTCCTTCTTCATCTTCTTCCTATTCTTCTTCTTCATCATCATCATATATTTTTTTTTCTTCTTTTTATTCTTCTCAATCTATTTCGACTTCACCTTCTCCTCCTCCTCTTTCTTCTACTTTTCTTTTCCTTCTTCTTCTTCTTCTTCTTCTTCTCATCCTCCTCCTTCTTTTTCTTCTTCTTCTCATCCTCCTCCTTCTTTTTCTTCTTCTTCTCATCCTCCTTCTTTTTTTTTTATTCTTCTTCTTCTCTTCCTTCTTCTTCTACTTCTTTATATTCTTCAACTTCTTATTCTTCTCCTATTTCTTCTTATCTTCTCTCTTCTTCTCATTCATCATCATCATCTTCTTCTTCTTCTTCCTCTCCCACTTCTTCTTCTTCTTCTTCTTCCTCTCCCACTTCTTCTTCTCCCCCTCCTCCTCCTCTTCTTCCTCTTTCTCCTTCATCTTCTTCTACTACTACTACTTCTTCTTCATCTTCTTCTACTACTACTACTTCTTCTTCTTCTTCTTCTCCTTCTCCTTCTTCTTCTTCTTCCCCCTTTTCTACTCATTATTCTCCTTCTTCTTCTTCTACTTATTCTTATTATTCTTCTCCTCATCCTTTTCTTCTACTCCTTATTCTTCTTCTTCTTTTTTTCAGCTTCTTCTACTTCACCTTCTTTTTATTCTACTCCTCCACCTCCTTCTTATCCTCTTGCTTTGCTTCCTCTTCCTCTTCCTCCTCCTCCTCCTCCTCTACTTCCTCCTCATCCTCTTTCTCCTCCTCCATCTTCTTCTTCTCCTTTTCTACTACTACTACTTCTTCTTCTTCTTATTCTTTTTCTTCCTTCTTATCTTCTTAATCTTCTTCTTCTTTAACTTCTTATTATTATTCTTATTATCCTTCTTCTTCTTCTTTTTTCTTTTCTTCTTCTTCTTCTTCTTCTTCTTCTTCTTCTTTTTCTCCTTCTTCTTTTTCTTCTCCTTTTCTTCAACTTCTTATTCTTTTTCTTATTCATCTTCTTTTTTTAAAAGGTAATTTATTAATATATAAAAACTCTCACTTAAAGGTGAAGGATAACCTCTACATTTTAGCATTTACAATTCTAATTATAGATCATTAATATTACAAATAGACAAGACCAAACAAAACAAAACATAAATCCACAATAATGAGTTTCCCGACCAAAAAATAGTCGGCAATATGACATTCCATCCGGTAGTGTAGCCAATTTTTGAATGCACTCTTTTGAGCATAGACCCATAGACTTTGAGCCTTGAGTAATCAACAAGCAAGATGTCACCAAGAACAAGCCTCTCATGTTTCCTATTTAGCCTTGAATCAGCAAGCATTAAATATTATTTTATAGCACTTTAGAATCATATTATGTATTGCAGCACATTGACCCTCTAATCATCAGAAGCCTTTAGCAAGCTTCCATGTTTCTATTTGGGTTCATTCTGAAGGTTCAGCAACACTTTAAGCTTCATACACTTTGAGCCTTAAATAATCATCATCTAAAAGGTTCAGCAACACTTTGAGCCTTCCATCAACAATTTGAGTCTTATCATTCAGCACTTTAAGTTTCAACCTCCTCAGTTTCTAGCATTCCAGCCTCCAGCCTCCAGCTAGCTTTTTCTAGCTTTCAGCATCTCATCCCAGCCTCTCAGACTCCATCAACTTCTATCATCTCGGCCTCCAACAGTTTTCTTCTGCCCCCTCACAAACTCAGCCTTCAACTCATCACCCATCTACATGCATTCTATGTTAGCTTTCAAGATCTTTTAACCATCCCATGCTAACCCTACACCCACAAAACACACCTCCAAACATATTTAAACATATCTGCTAAAAATATATCTATCATCTCATCCTCCATCAGCTCAACTTTCAACATCTAAGCTTTCATCAGCATCCTGCCTTTTAGCCTACACCAGCTTGCTTCAGCCTCAGCTTGCTCCCTCAGCTTCTTACAAGCTTCTATCAACATATTACTTGCATTCTACCTCAGCTTGCTAGTACCTTTGACATCTTGCTAACCCTACATCCACAAAACAACATCTCCAACAAATCTACAACATACATATCCCAAAAAAATAATAGTATATGAGATACAAATTCTCAGTTTGGGATACCCAGACCTACAATACCCTCTTTGCATCTCAACCCTATCAATAGCCTTGATTATCCTAGATCCACCATTCTCAATACATCCATATAACACACCCCATACCCTACTCCTGATCATACCAACAAAAAAATTACAAGATGACAGTTTAGGCATTCAACCATCAGCCATATAGCATTTCCACCCCTATTAATTTTCTAGGTAAACTGCCATTATAAGCTTGAGTGTGCCCCAAACTTCTAGCCCTAGCTAAACCATCAGCCAAGTTATTTGCTAACCTATTTATGTGCTCTATCATATAGCTCATAATTCTCATTAACCTTTTAATTTAATCAATCTCAACCTGTTGTTTCCACATTACAAGCTATTTTTAATTAAACCCACAATAAGCTTTGAGTCCACTAGAATCTCGATATTTTTATATTCTTGCTCTAAGCAAAGCTATAAGCACTTCAATAAGGCCTTTATTTCTCCCTACAAAGCTGAGGATGCTGCATTTGATTTATAAAAGGCTAATAAAGACTCTCCAGATGAGTTTCTTAGTACTCCCCCACCCCATGATAGATTAGTTTTCCTTTTGAAACTATAATCATTTTTTAATGCTAACTTGCCTTGGGCCTATTTATCCCAGAAGAACCACACCAGCAGAGCCTTTACTAAATTTTTTGACATAAGTCTCCATAAATCTTTAAGCTTAGGATCTCTATCTTCTTTTCCTATCTTTAAAGGTTTAGTGTAGGAGAGAACTGGAATTTCCTCTTTAATCACTCTCAAAATATTTGATGAACTCATAAGAATTCTTTCAAATCTATATTTATTACAAGCTTTCTAGATATTCCACAGTTTTATAGACAGAAAGATATTATGAAGGTAGGTGACTATTTTATTAGATGATTTATGATGTTCCCATTTTAAAAGCCTGTTCTTTAGAGAGGATATGGAGCCTTTAATTTGTAAGGAGGATTCCAGATATTGCCAGATCTCTCAATCCACCTTCCATTAAAAAAAATACATGATTCCTATCCTCTATCGCATTTAGGAAACACCCACATTGAAAAGCAATACTGATGCCTTTGGACCTAATTACTGAGTCTAGTGGTACCAGATTAGACAAAAATTTCCAGACTAGGACTAACATTTTTATTGGAACTACTCTTCTCCATGCCCATTTTGACAAAGAAGACACCTCATTTTCTCCCTTACTTTCTCTATTGCCAATTTGAAAGCCCCATCTATGCATGGCATCCAAACACAACTATTTTTAGAGTTTTGTACAGAAATAATACGTTTTAAATAAAAACTCTAAAATGTAATGCTAGTTTGAAAAATATTACCAAATTAATGTATCTGGAAACAGCATGGTAATGGCCATCATTGTGAACGATGGACATTGCCACGCTGTTAAATTTTAAAAATAAAAGGCTGGTGTTGTGAATGCCGTCTATTGAAAATACTATGGAGATCTCATTATCATTATCTCAGCTTGCTCCTCGCCCCTCACCCATCTTTCCTCACCCGTTTGCCCTCACCTCTCACCCATGTCTTCCCACCCCTCTTCCCCTGCTTGTCTCCAGGACCTTCTTCGTGGAACTCCATCAAGCTCTAGTGAGCTTGACTTGGAGCTCCATTGTGGAGCTTGATGGAACTCCACGAGCTCCAAGAAGGAGCTCGTTGAGCTCAAGTGAGCTCAATCATGGAGCTCACTAGAGTTCAATGAGCTCTTTCTTGGAGCTACGCCGAGCTCCAACGAGCTCAAAGTGGAGCTCAATGAGCTCCCTCATGGAGTTCCATCGAGCTCCATGATGGAGCTTGATGAGCTCCAGTGAGCTTGACGTGGAGCTCACTGGAGTTTGACGAGCTCAATCGTTGAGCTGCAGTGAGCTTCACGTCAACCTTACTAGAGCTCACTAGAGCTCCATCGAGCTCAATCGTTGAGCTACAGTGAGCTCCACGTCAAGCTTACTAGAGCTCACCAGAGCTCCATCATCAAGCTCGATGGAACTCCACAAGGGAGCTCGTCGAGCTCTAGTGAGCTCCACTTCGAGCTTTCTAGAGCTCGACGAAGCTCCACGAAAGAGCTCGTTGAGCTCTAGTGGGCTCCATGATTAAGCTTAGTGGAGCTCGACAAGCTCATTCGTGGAACTCATGGAGTTCCGTCAAGCTCCACAAAGGAGCTACACGTCGAGCTCGCTAGAGCTCATCGGAGCTCCACGATAGAGCTTCTGGAGACGGGCGAGGGTCGAGGAGTGGGAAAAGAGAGGCGAGAGGTGAGAGCAGATGGGCATGGAGAGACGGGGAGGGTAGAGAGGTGAGGAGCAAGGGGCGAGAGGTGTGGGACGAGGGGTGAGGGGCTAGGGGTGAGGGGAGAGGCGCGAGGGGCAAGGGGCGAGCTGAGATAACGATGATGGGATCTCAAAGTATTTTCAATAGCTGAAATTTACAACACCGATCTTTGATTTTTAAAATTCAACAGTGTGGCAATGACCGTCGTTCACAATGACAGCCATTGCATGCTGTTTCTAGATGCACTAGTTTGGTAATATTTTTCAAACTAGCATTATATTTTAGATTTATTATTTAAAACATATTATTTCCATAAAAAACTCCATTTTTATTGCATTTTGAGTGTGAGTCAACTAATTCACTCTGGTCCAACATTTGTTTCTAGGATGAAGACAAACCTCCACTTTTCTTTTAAAGCATACAGATTATTATCCCAACAATATTTTACCATCATGTAACAAGCCCATAAACCCTTCCCTTTTTTCAACCTTCACTATCTCTTGCATGCATAGGCGTCTTCCATCATTCTTAGACTTGTGAAGCCAACCTATTCTCCTCTTTAGGAAGATACAACTCCTCCGACCTCCTCCAATGACACTTAGATTTCCCATCCTGCTTGCCCTATAAGAAATTAAAAAATCTTTTTTCCAGTCATTTGATAATATTTCTTGGGGGTTGTATAGCCATTAGGTTGTGGTTAGCAACACTCTATATAATGTGCATTACAAAAGTGACCCTTCCCCCAAAGCTTAAAAACTTTTCCTTCTAACCTGCAATCTTTTTCCGGACATCATTGACTAGGAACTCAAAGTATTCTACTTTTTCTCTTTCCTCAAAGATTGGGCATCCAAGATAGAGGAGCATGCCCTTCTTTCATTGAATCTTGTAATATTATATATTCGTTGTGCAACCTTAGCCGCCCCCTTATTGGAAATTATAAATTTACATTTCTTGTCATTTATTTTTTGCCCTGTTTCAATTTTAAATTTATATAAAAGCTGCATTAGATTTAGAAGAGACCTTATGCCCATATATAAGCTAGATGGGTAATATCTAGAGTGTTCCTTAGTTGAGTGAAGGGGAGAACATTCCCCAATTGGGTTTGATTACGAATACTTTCAAGCAAAATGTCCATATATAAAATGAAGAGAGAAGAGACAGTGGATCACCTTGCCTCAATCACCTTTTAAGCCTAAATTCCCCTCTTGTATCCCCATTCATTAATATATCTATCCATGTGTTATTTATATTTGTAAAAATCAGATCTATCCATAACTCGAAAAAATTCATTTTTCTCATTGTGAAGCATAACACATCCCATTCTACTCTATCAAAAGCCATTGAAATGTCAAACTTTATGATCACTTTATGGCCTCTGGACCTTTTCACCAACTCTTTGAATAACTCATTTGCCAGACCAATATTTTTTAACATTAACCTATCTTTTTTGAACCTGACTTGTTCTTCAAAAAGCAGTTGAGGAAGGATTCTACTTAATCTAGCTTTCAAATTTTTTGAAATAATTTTTTTGATACATTACACAGACTAATCAGTCTAAAGTCCTCAAGACTTTGCGAGTTATCTATTTTTGGCATAAGTATAATATGGGATTTTGTCCAAGCCTTTGTTAGCTCAACCCTACAAAAGTAGCATGAAATGGATTTCATATAATCCAATTTGTTTATGTTCCGACAAAGTTGGAAAAAATCTACATTCATGTCATTTGAACCTGCCGCACAGCCTTTATCCATGCTAAAGACCACCTCTTTAATTTTTTGCTCCCCCGGAATAGAGGTGACCATTTCATTATCTTGAGGTTTATTTTTGGACTGATGACTTGTAAGAATGTATCACCTAATTTTACAACCTTTGAATATAACTATTATTGAAAGCGGCTCTTTATTATAGATTGCAGGTTCTGCTCTCCAACTACCCACTCTCCCATTTCATTAAGGCGTTTTGTTGCCTAATATTAATCATTTTTTTGTAAAGATTTGATATTTTTTTCTCTTTTCATTAACCATTTCGTCTTGGTCTTTTGCTTCGAGTATACTGGTTCCATGCTCACCTTCAATCTCAACTTAGCTTTAGACTCACTCAGCTCTTTATGATTTTTTGTTGTTTGAACTAAATCAAAGGCCAACTCTTTCCATTATTAGGAGGCTCCTTGATTTCCTTTACCCTCCCACAAGGCCTTCATCCCCCCCCCCCCCCCCCCCTCCACCTTTTTACAGCTATCAATCCCATGCCCAACCCTTTTGTATTTTGATTAGTATCGTGGGAGTGTTTCTGCACATAGTTTTTATCAAAATACCTTCTCCCATCACACTTGATATAAATGTGGTTAAGTACCTCGGCCAGAAGGTCCACCACCACACACAACCATGCAACTCTAGGCCTTTTACAACATGATTATCATCATGTTGGTCTTATTCTATTTTTTATTTATGTTCTTCTTTTTCTTATTAATCACCTTGTTCTTCTTTTATTCTTCTTTATTTTTTATTTCCTATACTTCAATTCTTCTTCAGTTTCATGTTCTGCTTTTTCATCTAATTCAACATCTTCTTTTTCTTCTTCTTTTTTATTTTTGTTCTTCTTATATTTCTTCTTATTATTTATCATCTTATTCTTCATCATCATCACATCTACTTATTCTTTTTTTTCTTTTTATCTTCATGTTATTCTTCATCATCTTTTTATTATTTTTATTAATTGTCTTCTTCTTTGTTTTTTTATTTTTATTTTTATTAATCTTTTTCTTCATGTTCTATGCCTTCTTTTTGTTCTTCACTATTTTTTTATTATTTTAATTTTTCATTATCTTCTTTATTGTATTTGTCCACTACATCTTCTTTTTCTTTCTCCATGTTTTCTTATTAATCATCATCATCTTCTTCTTCTTCTTCACCTTTATCTTGTTATCTTCTTCTACTTCTACTACTTATTCTTCTTTTTTTTCTTTTTCAACATATTATTCTTCTTCTTATTATTCATTTACTTCATCTTCTTTTTCTACTTCTGCTTCTTTTTTTTCTTCATCTTCATTAACCCTATCTTTTTCTTCATTATCATAATCATTATTTTATTCTATTATTCCTTCTATTTCTTTTTATTCTACTTTTTTTGACATATTTTTTATGTTTTTTTATTCCCCTTCTATTTCTACTTTTTATACGTCTACTTCTTCTTCACCTTCTCATGCTTTTTCTACTTCTTTATTTTCTTTCTCTTCATCTTGTTCTTCTTCTTCGTGTTCTTCACCTTCATATTCTTCTTCTTCTCTTTCTTTATTTTTTGTTACTCTACCTATTTTTCTTCTTCCCTTTCTTTCTTTTCTTCTTTTTTATACTTCTTCTTCTTTAGGTTATTATTCATCATCATCTTCTTCTAATTCTACTACTCTTGATCTTCTTTTCTTTTATCTCTTCTTCATCTTCTTGTTCTTTTTATTTTTTTTTCTTCTTCTTTCACTTTATATTCTTATTTTTGATCATCTTTGTTATTTTTATACTTTTTATTCTTCTTTTCACCTTACTCTTCTACTTATTCCTTATTCTTTCTTCTTTCCTTTTCTTATTCCTCTTCCTCTTCTTCTTCTTCTTCTTCTTCTTCTTCTTCTTCTTCTTTGTCTTCTTCTTCTTTGACTTCTTTTTCTTTATTTTCTTCTTCTTTGTCTTCTTCTTCATTTTCTTCTTCTTTCTTTTCTTCATCTTCCTCTTTTTTTAACTTTTCTTTTTTTCCTCTTTTTCTTTTTCAGTTTTTTCTTCTTTTTTCAACCACCTCCTCCTTTTATTATTCATGTTCATAACTACCATTATCATTATTTTCATTATTTGCATTTATGCTTCTTCTTAATCTTTTTTCACCATCATCATTTCTTCTTCTTCCTCATTCTTTCTTTATTTTTTTTATTTTTCTTCGTATTTTTCTTTTTATTTTTCCTATTCTTCATCTTTTAACTTAATATTCTCCAACTACTTCTTATTCTTATTTTTCTTCTTATAGTTTTTATTATTTTTGTTCCTTTTTTAGCTTATTCTTCTTTTTTCTACTTCTTTTTCTTACATTTTTTCTTCTTCTTATCCTTCTTCTTCTTATCATCCTCTTCTTCTTCTTATCATTCTCTTCTTATTCTTCTTCTTATTCTTCTTCTTTATATGCTTCATCATCATCATCATCTCCCTCATCATCAGCTTCTTCTTCTTCTTCTTCTTGTTTTTCTTTATCTTCTTAATCTTTTTCTTCTTTTTTATTTTTATCATTATCAACTTCTTCTTTACACGCTCTTATTATTCTTGTTTATCTTCTTCTTATTTTTTTCCCCAACATCTTCTTCATCATAATTGTCATCATCACCTTCTTCTTTTTCATATTCTACAACTTTTAATTCTTTTTATTTTTTTTCTTTATCATCTTAATCATCTTTTTCATCTTTTTCTTCTTTTTCTTCTTTTTCTTCATTTTGTTCTTGTTCTTTTATTATTATTAATCTTATTCTTCTATTTTATTTTTCAAGTTACTATTCTTGTGCTTTACTATCATATTTCTTCTTCTTTGTCTCCAACTTAAACATTATAATAATTATCTTCTTCTTATTCGTACACTTCTTCTTCATCTTATTTTTCTTCTTATTCCTTTTTTTCTTCTTATTCTTCTTCATAATCTTCTTATTCTTATTCCTATTATTCTTCTTCATTTTTATTTTATTCACTTTCTTTTTGTTTATCTTCTTGTATATCTTCTTATTCATCTTATATTTGTTATTATTATTATTATTATTATTTTTTTTCTTCTTCTTCTAATTATTATTATTCTTCTACTAGCTTTTTATTTTCTTTTTTTCTTCCTTTTCTACTTCTTTTTCTCTTCATTAGGTTTTCTTATTTTTAATAATCTTCTTCTTCTTCAACTTTCTTATTGTATTCTTATTTTTTCTTCTTGTTATTCTTCTTTATCTTTTTTATTTGTTCTTTTTCTTCTCCATCTTTTTCATCTTCGTCTTCTTCTGCTTCAAATTCTTCTTCTTGTTATCTAATTTCTTTTTATACTTTTAATCTTCTTATTCATCTTTTTTCTTTTTTTCCTCTTCTTCTTTTTTTACTCTTCTTTTTATTTGTCAACTTACTATTCTTCTTCTTCTATATGATCATCATTATGTTTTTTTTATTCTTCTATTTCTTTCTCATCTTCTGCTTTGTATTCTTCTTCTTCTTTACCAACATGATATTTTTCTACTTTTCTTAATATTATTTTATATATTGTTCTTATACTTTTTCAGTATCATCATCATCTTCATCATCATTATTATTTTTTTATTTTCTGCTAATTCTTTTTCTTAAACTATATCTTCATGTTCGTCTTGTTATTCCTCTTCTTCTTATTCTTTTATATCTTCTTCTTTTTCTTCTTTTTTTTTCTTCTTCTTCTTCTTCTTTCTAATCTTTCATTTATTCTTTTTCTTCAATATTTTCATCTTCTTTTTCTTTTGCATCATCAATGTGCTCTTTTTTTTATTCTTTTTAATCTTTCTCTTTTTTATCTTCATAATAATCATCTTGTTATTATTCTTCTAATTATTCTTTTTCTTCTACTTCCTTTTATTATTATTATTCTTTTTCTTCTTCATCTTTATCTTTTTTACTCCTTCCTCTCATTCTTAAATTTTTTTATATTTCCCATCTCTATCTTTCTCTTCTATTCATCATTATTATCAACAACAACAACATATTCTACTACTTCATTTTTCGTTGAAATATGGAGTGAATGATCATATTCTTCTTCATTTTTTTCGTTAAATCATAATTTTCTTCATCTTCTCCAAATTTTTCTTTATTATATTCTTCTTTTTCTTTATATTTATCTTTTTCTTATTCTACTACCTTTTCTTTCTCTTCATCTTATTCCTCTTCTTTTTTACTTATTATTCTTTTTATTATTTTTTTTATTCTACTTATTTATCTCATTATCATCATTTTATTCTTCTTCTTCTTCTTCTTCTTTATCTAAAAATTTCCATTCTTATTCTTTTTCATATTTTTGTTCTTATGCATCTTCTTCTTCTTAATCTTTTTCTTTTTCTTCTTTTTCTTATTCTTCTTTATCTACTTATTCTTATTTTTCTTTATATTATTCTTCTTCTAATTATTAAAATTTTTATTATTCATCCTTGTTTTATTTTCTTTTTCTTTTATTTTTTTGTTTCCTTCAACTTTTTCACCTTCTTTTTATTCATTTTCTTCTTACCCTTATTCTTTTCATTCTAATTGTTTTTTTACACTTCATCATCTTTTTCTTCCTAGTCTAATTCTATTACTTTTTTTTAATTATCATTATTATCATCATCATTATCATCATTATTAGCATCATTATCATCAGCATCATCATTGTCATCCTTTTCTTCTTCTTCTTCTTCTTCTTCTTCTTCTTCTTCTTTTTCTTCTTTTTCTTCCTTTCTTCCTCTTCTTTACCATCTTCTTAATTTTTATTCTTCAACTTCTTTGTATCCTTTTTCTTCTTATCCTTGTTTTTTTTTCATATACTTATTCTTCATTTGTTCATATTATTTTTCTTCTTCTTTTTCTTCTTCTACTTTTCAACTTTTTAATCTTCTTCAACATCATCACCATCATATTTAATCAACATATTTTATTTCTTTATCCCCTTGTTATTTTTTATCTCCCTCTTATTCTTCATGCTTATCCTTTTCTTCTTCTTTATCCACGTTTTCTTCTTGTTTTATTCTTCTTCTTGTTATTTTTCAACCTCTTGTTCTATTCTTTTTTTTCTTCTTATACTCTTTCTTTTTTATTATTCTTCTTCTTAAAATTTTTCTTTTTGTTATATTCTTATTTTTCCTTTTCCTTTTTTTCTTTTTCTTCCCAAGCTTCTTATTTTTTTTTATTATTCTACAAATTTTTTTATTCTAATCTATATTCTTTTTATGTATGTACTTATTCATCATTATCATCATCATCATCTCTTTATTCATCTTGTTCTACTTTTCTTATTTTTCTTCTTCTTTTTTTTCTTCATTTTTTTTGCCTTCTTTTTTCTATTCATTTTCCTCTTCTTCTTTTTCTTATTTTTCCACCACCTTCTCCTCTTCTTATTTTTCTTTTTCCACTTCATTATCATCATCTTCTTCTTCTTCTTCTTCTGTTTCATTTTTTTCTTCTTATTCCTTCTCTTTGTTTCTTTTTTTTAATCTACTTCTTCTACTGTTTATTCTTCTTATTAATCTTATTCTTCTTATTCTTCATCATTGCCTTATTCTTCTTTCTATTTTTTTCAAATATTTTTTATGATTCTTCTTCATTTACAACTTCTTATGCTTCTCATTTTACTTTTTATTATTCATCTTCATATTTTTCATTTTCACCCTCTTTTCCTTTTACCTACCCTTCTTTTTACCTATTCTTCTTCTTCCTCTTATTCTTCTTCTTTGATGTTGTTCTTATTGTTTTTTTGTTGTTCTTCTGATTCTACTTATTTTTATTCTGCATTTTCTTTTTCTTCTTCAAATTAATTTTCTTCTTCTTCAAGTTCTTATTAAAGATTTTTATCATTATCGTCATCTTATTTTTCTTGTTCATGTTCTTAGTTTTTTGTTCATGTTCTTAGTTTCATATTCTTATTTTGTCTTCTTTTTTTCTTTATCTTTTTATTTTTGATCATCTTATTTAATTGTATTCTTCTTCTACTTCTTCTTCTTCCTCTCCTTTTTTATTCCTCATCTTTTTTTTCCTCTACTTTTTTTTCTTCTTTTTTATTTCCTCCACCTTAACCTCCTCTTCTTTGCCTTCTCTTTTTTTGTTTTATTTTATTCTTTGTGTTCACTTTCTTCTTCTTCTTCTTCTTCTTCTTCTTATTCTTCTTCTTTTCTTTTTCTTTTTATTTTTTTTTCTTTCACTTTTTATTTTTCTACATCTTCTTATTCTTCATCATTCTCCTCTACTTCTTCTTTTGATCTAATTCATTTGCTTCTTCTAAATTTTTTCTTCATCATGTTCTTATTTTTCTTGTTTTTCTTATTCTTTTTCATCTTTTTCTTCTTATTTTACATTTTGATCTTATTCTTCTTCTTCTCCTTCTTATTTCTTATGTTATTATTATTCTTCTTCTTTGTCATTACTTTGTTCTTATTCTTATTCTTCATCATTTTCATATTATTATTCTTCTTCTTTAACTTTTTTAACTTCTTTTATTTTATTTTTGTTCTTCTTATTATTCTATTTTTTCATGCTCTTCTTCTTCTTCTTTTTCATCTTATTCCTTTTTTATTATCAACAATATCATTATCATTATTATTATCTTGTTCCTCTTCAATATTTTATTCTTCTTCTTCACCATCTTCTTCTTCTACATCTTATTTTATTTTAATCATGTTTTTATTCTTCTTTTTCATCTTATTCTTTTTCTTTTGCTTCTTCTTCTCGTTCATCTTTTATCATTCTTCTTCTTCTAATTTTTTTTCTTTCTTCTTTTTATTCTTGTTTTTCATCTTTATCTTCTTCTTTTCTTCTTCTTTTTATGATTCTTCTTTTTTATGATTCTTCTTTTTATTCATCTTCTTATATTTTATTTTTTCTTATTCTCTTTGTACTTCTTCATTTTATTTTTATTCTTCTTCTCCTTATTTATTATTTTTCATTGTTTTCTTCATCATCATATTTTTTTATTATTAATATTCTTTTTATTCTACTTCATAATCATCATCATCATCTCGTGCTTCTATTTTTCTTCTTATTTTTTCCCTATTATTATTCTAATTTTTATTCTTATCTTTTCATATTCTTCTTCTAAATTTAATAATAATAATATTATTATTATTATTATTCTTCTTCTTTTTCTTACTTGACTTTTCTACTTCATCATTTTCTTCTCTTTCTTCATCATCATTATCATCTTCATCTTCTACTTCTTTTTCTTCATCATATTCATCATTATTAGCATTATCATCATTTTCTTCTTTTTCTTGTTTTTCATATTCTTATTTTTCTTGTTTCTCATCTTCTACTTGTTCCTTCTCATCTTCTTACTCATCTATTATTTTTTCTTCGTTTCCTTCTTCTTTTATGCTTACTTCCTCATCATCATCATCATCATCATCATCATCTTCTTCTTCTACCTCTTATTTTGTTTCATCAAATTTTTCGTTATCTTCTTATTCTTCTTCATCAACAACATATTCTTTTTCTTCTTCTTCTTCTTCTTCTTCTTCTTCTTTTCTATATCTTCTTCTTCTACTTCTTAGTCTTATTCTTTTTTTTTCTTCTTTCTCTTTTCTTTTTCTACTTCATCATTGTTTTTTTCTACTTCTTATGATTTCTCTATTCATATTCTTCTTCTTTTTTTTTCTATTTATTAATATAATTCTTTTTTTTCTTCTTATTATTATTTTTTTCTTTTTTTTATTTTATTATTTTTTTTTATTCTTCAATTTTTTATTCTTGTCTTGTTCTTGCTTTTCTTCTTTCTCCCCCTAATTGTCTTACATTTCTTCTTCTTATTCTTCATCAACTTCTTCTTCATGTTGATGTTCTACAACTTATTATTATTCTCCTTCTTATTATTCTTCTTCATCCTTATCCTCTTCTTATCATTATTCTTCTTTTTCTTCATCTTCTTTCTCTTTTCCTTTTCTTCTTTTTCATTTTCTTCATCCTCATTTCATCAATCATCAAATTCTTTTTCTATTTCATTTTCTTTTTTTCTTTTTTCTTTATCTTTTACTTATTTTGCTTTTCCTACTTCTTCTATTTTTTTTGTTTTTTTTTCTTATTATTCTACATCTTAATATTCTTCTTGAATTTCCTTCTCTATCTTTTCTTATTCTTCTTCTTTTTATTTTATTTATTCTTCTTCTTCTTCTTCAAATTCATCTTCTTATTATTCTTTTTTTCTTTTATTCTTCTTGTTCTTCTTGTTCATCATCAATTTCTTTTCTTCTTCTTTGCTTCTTTTACTTTTTATTATGCTTCATTTTCTTTCTTTCCCCGACTTCTTCTTCTTTGTTATTTTCGTCATTATAATATTTTTATTTTTAATCATCTACTTCTTGTAATTATTATCATTATCTTCTTATTCTTATTATTATTTTTCTTCTTCTATTTTTTATTTTTGCTACTTCTTTTCCTTTTATTCTTCTTTTTTTCTAATTCTTTCTATTTTCCATTATCAGCATCATAATCATCATCATCTTCTTCTTCTTTTTTTTAAAGTGTTTATTAAATTATAACCCTCTCTTTTGGCGGAGTAATATTTTTTTTACAAACTAGTATCTACCCTTTAATCCCCTTACACCCTTTACTCAATCCTAACTAACTTAACCTAGAGAAAGATTCAATTCTAATGAGATATTATATATACGGACACTTGATTACAAAATTAAATAATGTCTTCATATTTCAGTCTTGTTGTTCCTTCTTGTATGTCTCTAAATGGAAACTTTTTTCCAGCCTTATCCTTTTCCCATTAGTGCATCCGGAGAGCTTCTTTTACATATTTTCTACTATATGAGAGGGTAGAATGTCCTTCTCTAGTTCCTCCTTTTGTAGCCTAATATCCATACTACCCCTGCATCCAAAAATACATTCTAGCATAGAATATATCTCTCATTTTTACCTGGGGTTCGTTGCTGTATTCCAGCTTGCATATGCTCCACTTTGTCCCAAATCTGGATTTTCCTTCTTTAAGTAATTGCAAGTCCTATTCTATAACCCAACCTAATGTTCTAACATCCTATTAAATTAATACATGACCTTGCAACATTGTTCCCATAAACATAAACATTGCATTTAAACATTACATTAAACTAACATCCTATTCTATAACCCAACATAGACATTACATTTAAAAACCACAACCCTTGCCACCCAATATTCCTTCGAATCTTTAAGTAACCTGCGCTGCTAAGAAACAAATACATATATACCATGTTTCCCAAGAAAACCCCCCTTTTTTACTCCCTTATTCAATTATACATAAATAGTGTCATTTCTATTTTAAGTACTACTCACTTTCTACCCTTTCCAACTCTTACATAGGGAAAAGCATTCTTGTCTAGTTCCACTAGACCTTTTATTTTAACCGGCAAAGTATCCTCATCATATTCTGCATCTCCTTTTTTTGATCCTATCCTGGCAAGATTGTCTGCCGGGGAGTTTAACTCCCTATATATATATATATTATTGATGCATTCAGTTCTTTTATGAAATTCAGAATAATTTCTAACTCTTCTTCATATTTCCAAAGAGATATTTTCTTTGTTGCTAAATTAACTAGCAACATTGAATCTACCTATATTTGGATGTTCTTATAATCTAATTTTTTGCAAACACTTAATCCTATATTTAATGCCCTAATTTCTGAATGTAGAGCCGAGGCTGCTACACTAACTGTAGTGAAGGCTTTCATAACTACCCCTCTGGAATCTCTTATTAACCCACCTCCCCCTGCTATTCATGTGTCCCTATTGAAGCTTCCGTCCGTATTTAGTGAGTTTTCCTTCCGGAGGTCTATGCCAAGAGATACTTTTTGCCCAATATTGTTTACATATTTTTATATTAAGGACCCATTCCCTCTCTGCTTTCTTATCTATGTCTATTTTATTTACAATTACAGGATTAAAATTTGATATGTTACTTACTTCCTGTCTAATTTCTTGTATTATTTCATTTGAGTCCATTTTCTTTCCTTCAAATCTACTCCTATTTCGAGCCTTCCATAGACACCATATTATTACATGTGGTAAATTCATATTGAGCCAAAATCTAGTAGGATTAATAGAAGTTACTTTTTCCCATTTTTTAATTCGTTCTATTAATACATCTTCACTATTACTAATTTGCTTTGTTTCATCAAATTTCTTCCAGACTTGTGTGGCTATTTTGCCTTTCGAAAAAAGATGTTCCATTGATTCTTCTTGCTCAAAGCAGCATTCACATCTGGACACCATTTTAATGCCATTTCTTTGAACGTTAGTATCAACAGGTATTGCATTTTCTATTACTTTCTATACTAGCGAGCACATTTTCTATGAGATTCCTGCCTTCCAGACCCGTTTAGATATCGATTGAACGGGCTTTTTTTTCCTAATCAATTCATTTACCGATTTAAGTGTAAAATTACCTTGTGGTGTTAAGATCCATTTCCAGGCACTCTTTTTTAATGTTGAATGTGATTCTACTATCTCCTTTTGTTTTTCCAAAGCTTTCCAGTTATTTGAGACTTTCTTAAGCCGCTTATGGTTTTTATCTAAATATCTTGCCCTCATATATTCTGCCCAAAAGCTGTCATTTTCCTTCAACCTCCACCATCATTTACAGTCACATGCGGTTGCCGTATCTTGAAGGGAAATAATACCTAGTCCTGCTTCTGCTTTTGGGTAACAAATATCTCCGCAATTTTTCCAGTAAATTTTATTTTTCCCATCTTTTTTACCCCATAAGAAATTTGTCATTTCTTTTTCTAATTTATTTATGAATTTCTTTGGAGGGTGTATTACAGATAATATATGAACCAGCGTGCTCTGTAGCACAAGCGAAATTAATGTAATCCGTCCCCCAAAACCTATTAAATCCTCTTTCCTGCCTGTTATTTTCTTTCTCATTTTGTCTCGTAGCGGAACTAAATATTCCTCTCTCAATTTTCCTTCATATATTGGGCAGCCTAAATAAATTAAAGCTCCTTTATTGTGTGTGAAGCCAGTTATATTTTTAATCTTATATATACCTTTCTCCGAAGCTTTCTTTCCCAGTATAAATTGGCACTTCTTTTTAATTACAACCTGACCTATTTCTAATTCAAATAATTGTAATAATTCTAAAAGATTCATTATAGATCTTTTACTAGCATTTATAAAAATTATTAGATCATCAGCATAGGCCAAACAACCTATTCTCGGAGTGTTTTTAGGTTGTCTAAAAGGTAAAATTTTCCCTTCCGACATTCTTTTGTTTAAATTAAGAATAAGCAATTTAAGATATATATCAAATAATAAGGGAGATAACGGATCTCCCTGCCTTAGACTTCTTTTTGGTTTAAATTCTTCACCTATATTTCCATTTATAATACTTCTAACCCAAACACTCGAAACACATCTATAAATTAAATTGATGCATGTTTCCGAAAAGCCATATTTTCTTAAAACAAAACAAAGTGTATCTCATTCGACCCTATCAAAAGTTTTAGACAAGTCCAGCTTAATTGCTAGATTATGCCCTCTTGTTTTAGCTGAGATGTCTTTCATCATTTCTGATGCTAACCTTATATTTTCAATCATTTGTCTATTTTTAACAAAACATGTTTGTTCTTGTGAAATTATTAATGGCAATATATTACTTAGTCTGTTCTGGATTATTTTGGCTAGAATCTTATAAATCGCATTACACAAGCTTATTGGTCTGAAGTCCTCACATATATGTGGGGCATCTTTTTTAGGGATAAGAACTATATATGAATTTGCCCAAGCTTTAGGGATATCTACTCCGGTGAAAAAACTAGCAATTGCTAAAACTATGTCCTGTTTAATAATGAGCCAATTTAGCTGATAAAAATAGTTATTCCAGCCGTCTGGGCCTGCTGCACTATCTTTATCAAGATTAAAAACTGTATTTTTTATTTCTTCTTCATCTGGTATGTTTTCCATCATTTGATTATGATCTTGTGTGATGGAAGCCCCAATCTCCTACATTAAGGAGTTCCCTTCATGTGGCATCTGACCACACAAGTGTGATTTGAAAAAATCCTCAAAGAGAATTCCAATTTGTTTGTCTTCTTCTATCCATGTACCTTCCGTGTTTTTTAAACCTTTAATTCTATTTTTAAGAGTTTTTATTTTACTCATATTATGAAAAAATTTAGTATTTCTATCACTTTCTTTTAACCTTTTAATTTTTACTCATTGTTTCCAATATACCTCTTCCATGTGTAATGTTAAACTCAATTCAGCTTTAGCTTTATTTAATTCTTGTCTAGTTTGATCATCATTTTTATTGTCATATTCATTTTCTAGTTTTTCTACCTGTTCTTCTGCTTGTTTCATTTTCAGATTTATATTCCCAAAAACTTCCTTATTCCATAATTTTAATTGTTTTTTGAGTCTATTTAGCTTGCTCATTAACACTAGCATCGGTTTACCATGTGCTGGTTCTGACCAATATTCTTTCACGAGTTTTTCAAATTCTACGTGCTTTCCCCACATGTTTTGGAATTTAAAGCTTCCTGTGCCCCTTTTATTATTGTGAATTGTTATAAGGAGTGGAGAGTGATCTGAACAGGTTCTGCTTAAATGTCTAAGTGATGTAGACCCATGCGTGACTACCCACTTAGCATTACACATTACCCTATCCAGTCTGGCCCAGATTGCCCTTCTATTACCCTAGTTATTACACCAGGTATAATTTGACCCTGTGTATGCTATTTCCATCAAACTAGATTTAGAGATCGCCTCATTAAATTTAGACATCGCTATTGTATTTAGTGTTTTCCCTCCCTTCTTTTCCAAAGAACTTCTAATTACATTAAAATCTCCTCCTATTATCCATGGAGTATTTTTTGCTGCTATATCCTGCATTTCCTCTCATAAGACCAATCTAGATTTTTTATCATTTTTAGCATATACAACTGATATTATATCTTCTGTATTTTTTTTCATTTTAAAATGTACTATTTGTTCTGTGTTTTTTAATATTTCAATGTCTAAATTATTATGTCACATTAGCCAGAGCTTACTATTTAAATTAGCAAATGAATTATTAAACCCTAATATACGACTATAATTAAAAATTTGATCATGTTGTGTCATAGGTTCTGCAATAACTACTAATGCAATTTTATATGTTTTAATCAAGTTTTTTAGTCTATTTATCGAAGGGTTATTTGGGACCCCTCTAATATTCCAATATATGTAACTATCCATTAAAACCTAATTTGGATTGTAATCTAGTTGTGCATTTTGATTCATATGTTTTATCTAAATATTTTCTCATATTTCTCGCACTCTTGGGAGGTATTGATTGAGGTATTACATTATATTTTTGCTGCTTGCCGAGTTGCATAGCCATTCTTTTTATGGCTTCCATAGATTGAGTCCTAGTAAATTTTTCTTCATTTTTTTCATACATTTCTAAATCATCCTTCACTTCTCCTAAATAACTCTCTCCCTTTACTTCTGTTATACCTAATTGAGGGCAACTAAATACCTCCGAAGCTTCATCCGGAAAGTCCAGGAGATCTTCCTCTATCCAGCTATAATCTTCTATTTTTTCCTTTAACACCCTTCTATGTTTATTTTTCCTAATTCTTTTTCTTCTAGCTTTCACTACCTCCCATCTCTCTTCCTTGCTTTCTTCATTACTTCCCTTTATACTTAATACCCTATTACTTCTATCTCCCTCTATTTCTAAGCAAAAACTTCCATACGCTCTCCTACTCTCCTCTTCTTCTTCCCCTAAAACTAGAGGTTTCGGGGCCACTTCCTCCTTCCTTATCCATGTTTCTACTTTCCTTCTTATAGCTTCTCTCCCTTGGACTCCTAACTGTACTCTTCCTATTTTGCATTCAGATTTATCATGCCCAAGTCTATTACAGATTAGACAATAAGAGGGCATGTTTTCGGGTATGGCATTTGGCCAAAAGCCATTATTCTGCCCATTATTCTGCCCATTATCTCCCTCTCCTATCCAGATTTCTTTCGGTAGTGGAGTGAGGAGGTTGCACTCTACACATACTCGAGCCTTGCTTGGCCGAGTTATTTCCACTGTAGCCTCATCCCGAAGCAATGGCTTGCCCAAACAGGAGGTTATAGCATGGAGAGAGTTAGCATTAAACAAGTATATAGGGAGGTTCTGCAAAGAGAACCATACCGGAGCAAGAGGCGCCTCCACCTTAGGACTGAAGTCCTTCGTCCATTTCAGCACTCGCATGAGAAAACCATTAACTTGCCATACGCCACAATGCCATAAACGATAATAATCATCAACTGTAAAAAACTGCATAAACATATGTTTCGCGTCATAATCGGCCAGCTTCACCCTTCCCGTGAGCTTCAGAGAGGAGAAGAATTGTTGTATGTCACTCGGGCGAGGCCTGCCATGGGAAAATTTCCCGATAAGCATATATTGATAAGGCTCCTTAAGCTTCTGTAACTCATCGGTTGAAAAAATGATAATGGGGTTCCCGTTTTTTGTTCCGAACGAGCGAGAAGTAGGTGCGGGCTCCTTTCTTATCAAGTCAAATGACTTATTTTTTTAATAATAAGTCATTTTCCACGATTTTGCACTTCAAAGGAGCTAGATTTGAGCTCAAATGGCGATTTTCTCTCTCTAGAAAATGAGATTTTCTCTCTCTAAAAGTTGAGAGCGTTTTTTGAAAAACCCACAAATATTTTTTTTTCTTTCTTCTTCTTCTTATCATCATCTTCTTCATCTTCTTCTTTTTCTTATTTATCTTCTTCGTCTTATTCCTTATCAACATCATTATCATCTTTTTCTTCTTCTTCTTCCTTTTCTTCTTCTTCTTCTTCTTCTTCCTCCTCTTCCTCCTCCTCTTCTTCTTCTTCTTCTTCGTATTATTCTTTTTCTTCAATTTCTTCTACTTCTTATTCTTCTTCACCTTATTATTCTTATTTTTTTTCATTTTTTCTTTTTGTTATTCTTCTTCTTCTTAAGTTTATTTTTTTTTTTCTTCTTAATCTTTTTGAACATCTTCTTCCTTCCACCTCTTAATCTTCTTCGACATCTTCTTCCTTCCACCTCTTAATCTTCTTCGACATCTTCTTCCTTCCACCTCTTAATCTTCTTCGACATCTTCTTCCTTCCACCTCTTAATCTTCTTCGACATCTTCTTTATTTTATTTTTCTTCTTTATCATCATCATATTTTTCTTATTCTACCTCATCATCATCATCATCATCATCTTCTTCTTCTTCCTTTTCTACTTTAATTATTTTCATTTTCTCTTATTGCTACTACTGCTACTACTACTTCTTCTTATTCTTCTACTTATTTTCTCCTCCTCCTTTTTCACTTTTTATTCTTCTTCTTATACATCTTTTTCCTTTGGTTCTTCTTCTTCTTCCTCCTATTATTTTTCTCCTTCTTCATCTTCTTCTTCCTCTTTGTTTTCTTCTTCTTCTTCTTCTTCATGTATTTATTTATCCTCTACTTTTATTTTTATTCTACCACTTTTTATTCTTCTTAATATTTTTCTAATTTTACATTTACTTTTGTCTCCTTTTTCTTCTTTATATTTTTTTTCTTATTCTTCAACTTCATTTTTTTTCTTATTCGTCTAGTTCTTTTCTTCTTGTTCTTTTTCTTATATTTATTTTTTTTGTCTTCTTCTACTTCTTTATCTTTTTTTTCTTTGTCGCCTATTTCTTCTTTTTTCTACTACTTGTTCTTCCTCATTATCATCATATTCTTCCTCTTCATTTTTATTATTTTCTTTTTTAACTTCTTCTTCATGTTTTTCTTTTTATTCTTCTTCTATTTTTTTTCCTATTACTACTTCTTCTACCTTTTCTCTTTTTCCCATTTTTCTATGTTTTTTTTTTCATCATCATCACTTCTTATTCTTCTTTATATCGTTATACTTCTTCTTCATCTTTTCTTCTTCTTCCACTTCTAATAATTTTTTTTCTAATTCTTCTTATCCTTTTTCATCATTTTCATTTTCATCAACTTCTCCTTCTCCAAACTTTTCTTCTTCTTCTTTATAATCTTTTTCCTTTTCTTTCACATCTTCTTCATCTTCAGCTTCTTCTTATTCTTCCTCTCCATCTTCTTCTTATTTTCTTTTTATACTTCTTCTTCTTCATTTTTTTCATCATCATTTCCATCATCATCGCCATCATAATCTTTTTTGTATCCTTCTACTTCTTATTCTTATTATTCTTCTTCTATATTCTTTTATCTTTTTTTTCTTCATTTTCTCATTAGTCTTCTTCTTCATCTTTATCCTTTTCTTCTCCTTCTACCTTTTATTATTCTTATTCTTCATCTACTATTCTTATTCTTCATCTACTATTCTTATTCTTCATCATTATCATTTATTTTCTATTTCATTTTTTCTACTTCCTTCTCTCCTTCTTACACCTTTTTTGTTTTTCTCTTCTTTCTCACTTTCTTTCAATTTTGCATTCCTTCTCTCTTTCTTTCTGTTTTCCCTTCTTTCTCGCTTTTATCCTTTTTTAATCTTTAGCTTTTTTTTCTTCCTCTTCTTCCTCTTATTTTTCCTCTTCTTCTCCCTTTTTTTCTTATTCTTCTTCTTTTCTTGTTATACTTCTTATTCTTCTCCGTCTTCTTTTCCGTCTTCCTCTTCTTCTTCTTCCTCTTCTTCCTCTTTTTCCTCTTCTTCCTCTTCTTCCTCTTCTTCCTCTTCTTCCTCTTCTTCTTCTTCTTCTTCTTCTTCCTCTTCTTCTTCCTCATCTTTTTCCTCCTCCTCCTCCTCCCATCATCATCATCATCTTCTTCTTCTTCTTTTCTTCTTCTTCTTCTTCTTTATTCTTCTTCTTCTTCTTCTTTATTCTTCATCATCATCTTCTTCTTTCTTCTTCTTCTTCTTCTTAATCTTCTTCTTCTTCTTTTTTCGTCTTCTTCTTCTTTCTTCTTCTTCTTTTTCTTCTTCTCCTTCTTGTTTCTTCACCTTCTACTTTCTACTTCTTCTTCTTTCTTCTTCTTCTTATTCTTATTCTTATTCTTCTTTCTTCTTCTTCTTCTTCTTCTCCTTCTTCTTCTTCTTTCTTCTTCTTCTCCTTCTTCTTCTTCTTCTTTCTTCTTCTTCTTCTTCTTATTTCTTCTTCTTCTTCTTTTTCTTCTTCTTCTAATTTTACTATCTTCTTCTTTCTCTACATAAAAATGTCCGTTTTGCTAGGGAAATTTATCTAAGTAACAATCCCTAGCAAAATAGCTAGTGATTAACTATGGAATAGCGAGCGATTTTTGATTTAGCATTGAAATAAAAATTTGCGACTAATTAGTAACGGATTACTGACTGAAATTGTCAATTAAAAATTTTCTTTTGCTAATTTTTTCATAAATTTCCGTGTAATGAAAAGTGAGAAATTTAGTGACGGATTTAATAACGGATTTTTTTAGCTAATTAAATCTAGACATAATTCTTCGCTATTTTTTTTCATTAATTTCTACGCAATCAAAAGCAGGAAATTAGCGACCGAAATACCGACATATTTTTTCTAGCTAATTACATCAAGACATAATCCATCGTTAATTTTTTCATAAATTTCCGCATAATTAAATACTTTAAATTTAGCGACGGAATTAGTGATGGACATTCCCTAGCTAATTACATCAAGACATAATCCATCGTTAATTTTTTCATAAATTTCCACACAATTAAATACTTTAAATTTAGCGACGGAATTAGTGATGGACATTCCCTAGCTAATTAGATTGAGACATTATATGTTGCTAAATAATTATCTGAATTTTTTTTTCTATTTTATATTTTATTAGAAGTGATTATTCCTTAAATGATAATTTTCACAAAATATATGCATTTAGCTAGGGATTTTTCCCTAGCTATTTGGGTTGGGAATAATTTTCGTCGCTAATATTTAATTATTTATTTTTTGTAATATTATTTGTTTTAATATATTATGTAATTTTTTATATTAAAGGTATGGCATCGCTTATGGATGAGCGATTTTTGAAAGACACATTAACCTATATAATTATAAAAATAGGATATTATAAAAAATAATTTCAAATATATATATAAATACATATAAAAATGTATATTAGTAATGACTAAAATAATTATTTTTAAAATTATAAAATTTTTAAAAAATTATAAAAAGTATTTTTCTGAAATATTTAATTATGATAATTAAATATTTTTATTAAATAAACATTAATTAATTAATTATATAATTATAGTCATTTTTTAAGATATTTTAATTAATAAATGAACATACATAAAAATTAAAAGTACTACTACTAAAAAGGTAAAATAATTAATTGTATGATTAAATAAAAAAATTATAAAATTATTTAAATTAATGAATAAACAAGAAAATATTTATATTATTTAAAATAGAAAAAATATTTTAATGATTATTGTAATCTTTTAGAAAAATATTTACAAAAAGATTTTAAAATTTAGAAAAAAAAATTCAAATTTTCATAAAATTTAAAAGAAAATAAATTGATATTTAAAAATAAATACATAGATGTTTTATTTACATCAAAAAAAAATTTGATGATTTAAAAAATAAATATCTCAGTGTTGTTATTAAAAGAACACTTCAAGTGTTATTTTAGAGTTTCAGAAGAGTTTTTTTAAATATTATTAATGAAATTTTTTTGTCCTAAAAATACTTAAAATTATGTTTTGTCTTATAAACACTTTTAAAAAGTACTACCAAACTGACCCTAAGCTGATTTTAATTTAAGTTTAATTTTTTTCTCTACTGAAATTTATAAGAATTAAACAATTGAGTAAGATCTTTACTATTAACTTATAATATTCTATTTTTTATTAAAATAATAAATATAACATTTTTTTGATCTTCTTAGCTTTAAATAATTTTTCAAATTTTATAAATTATAAAGTATATCAAATAATATGAAATTTTATTCCTTTAAAATTATTTCATATTATAATCATAAAAAATAAATTGAATTCTTAATAATTTATAACCATAATATATATATATGAAATACTTTATTATTATATATTATTATTTAATTTAATTTTGAAATAATATCATTTATGATTAAAAAATCTATTTCATTTTTTTTATTTAAATTATTTAATTTTTATAATTTTAGTTTACTTTTATATTTTTGTCTCTTTTTTTTAAATAAAAAAAAAGAGAAATTCAATCACTTAAACAGTTAAACATTTATAGTTTCAGTGAAAACAAAATGTTAAGGCATTCAATCACTCAAACATTTTTCCTATTTTTCGAAGAGGAAGAGAGGAGAAGCGAAACTGGATTACAGGAGCAACCTACAAATTCGACCTCTTCTTATTACTAGGTAATATTATCAATACTCTTCTCCTTCAGAATGCTATATACATTTCTCTGTCTCTCTCAATTTGATTACCAAAGGCGGAGTTTGGTTTATACAGAATATTTGGTTTTTATTTTTAAAATTTTCTCCCAATTTTTTTCTTCATTCTTTTATTTTCACATCATTTATATGATTTTATCTCTATACCATTAATGAAACAGCAAATGGTTAGTGCAAACTTTATTCTTTTACTGTTTAAATTTTTAGGGTTTTATGTATTTAAAATACAAAATGGTGTTTTCTGCTTTTGTAACTTAAGAAAGAAAATTTATGCTTAATGTTTTCCACTTTTGTAACTTAATAAAAAAAATGTATGCTTAAGTTTTTTTGCTTCTATAACATAATAAAAAACAAAATCAATATTTATGGGTTTTGTTTTTGTTGTCTTCAAAAATATTATAAACAGATAAAACATTATTTATAAACTTTTATACATTTATATAATCATATGACAATATATATATATGTCTATACTCTAATATATATATAAATGTATTACATTATATATAAACACTGATATGTTTATTTAAACATATAATGTTATATATAAATATTTATACATATGTATACATGTTTATAAATATTTATATAACAGTTACATTAAACTATCCATTTTGATACACTACAAGAGAATATTGATTTAGCTAGTGAATTTTAGTTATGAATCAATCCCTAGCTAAATTGCGAGAGATTAGCTAGGTAATAGCAAAGGATTGATGTTTTTTCATTAAAATATAAATTTGCAATGGATTAGTGACGAAATATTTTCGTAAATTCCACATTAGAAAAAAGCGGAGAATTTAGCAATGAATTATCTACTGATTAGCGACAAAATATTTCGTAAATTTTGCTCAAGAAAAGCTGGAAATTTAGTAATGGGTTAGCGATGGAATATTTTCGTAAATTCTGCTCAAGAAAAGTGAAAAATTTAGCAATGGATTTAGTGACGAAATTTTCCTAGCTATTAAATTCCAAAATTTAGCGACAGATTAAACGATGTAATTTCTCTTGCTAATTACATCTATAACATAGCGACAGATTTCAACTACGAAATTCTCTAGCTAAATACTGAATATAGCGAGAGATTTTAGCGACGGAATTTCCTTAGAAAATTATATCCCAAAAATATAGCTACAGATTTAGCGATGGAATTTCCCTTGCTAATTACATACTTAATATAGTGACATATTTTAACGATGAAACTTCCCTAGCTAATTACTTCTTGAATATAGTGATGGATTTTAGTGACGTAACTTCCCTAGTTAATAAAATCCAGAATATATCGACGGATTTAGCGAGGGAACTTCTCTAGCTAATTAAATCTAGAATATAGCGACGGATTTAGTGACTGAACTTTCCTAGCTAATTAAATCCCAAATATACCGACAGAATTTCTCTAGCCAATATTTAATTATTTAATTTTATTTAATTTATTATTAGTTTTATTATTTTATTTAATGTTGTTTCTTATATGTATGTTAATGGTCTATAGATGAGCGATCATTGAAAGTTACATTCTCTTTGTAAAATCATATAAAAATGATATTATAAATAAATAATTTAAAAAATATAAAAATACAAAAAAAGTATATATTTATAAGGACTAAAATAACTATTTTTATGATATATTATTTTTTAAAAAAAATATACACAAAGTTTTTCTAAAATTTTTAATTAAGAAACTTAAAAATTTGCATTAAAGTAACACTGGATAATTAATTCAATAAGTATAATAATTTATTTCGATATTATAAAAATTTAATTAACATACATTAAAATTTCTACTAATATAAATGTAAATTAATTCATTGTATAATAAAATATAAAATATTTTCAAAAATAACTGAATTGACGAATAAACAAGTAAATATTAATATTATTATTAGTATAAAAAAATTTTATGATTATAGGAAACTTTAAAAAAATAATTAATACAAAATGTGAAAATTTTGAAATATAAAAAAAGTATAAATTTTTTCATTAAAGTTCAATGAAATAGATTAATATTTAAAAATAAATACATAGATGTTTGCCCCTACAAAAATTTATAAGAATTAAATAATTGAGTAATATTTTTCTATTAGCTTTTAATATTTAGTCTTTATTAAAATAATTAATATAACTTTTTTTTGATTATCTTATCACTTTAAGTAATTTTTTGAATTTTAAATATTATTAATGATATCAAATAATATGAAATTTTATGCATTTAAAATTATTATAAAAATTAATAAGATTAATTCTTAAAAATTTATAACCATAAAATATAAATTTTTATATATTTTTAACATTAAGAGTATTTTATAACTCTTAGGAGAGTGGCTAGAAGACTAATCATCTTTTCATGTATGTCTTATTATATGAAGCTTATTAATTTTGTAGCTATTTGATATTTTTTTTTTTATAAGGCTAGACATATATTTTTTTTAAATTGTTTATATATTTATTGTTTAATTAATATTATAATAAAAAATTATAAGGTGTATTTTCATGTGTACCTTGCTACACGCACATTAATTTAGTTGAAAAAATTTTGATAGTAAATAAAATAAATGAGTCTTTTTGTAATATATATATATATATATATATATATTGTTTTTATAATTAAAAATATAAATATTTTGAAAAAATATATAATTTTTTATTTAATGTTTATTTTATCAAGACTCACGTCCTCCATCATTCTCTTTACATTTTCGAAGATTAAGCGACGCAAGTCCTCCGCAGTCCTCCATCTTTCTCTCGACACTGACGCATCTAAACATATTCGCATTAAGCGATAATTTGTTATTGATTTGAGGTACATTTTCAACCCTAATTCTTCATCAATTTTCTTAATGCAAGAGTTTGCCTAGTGATTCTATTAATTTTTTTTCTGAAATTCTTCTTTTTTAATCACCATTGTATGCTTGGATTGCTTGTATAAACTTAATCATATACATACCAAATGCATTTGTGATACAATGCGTTCTAATTGTGTGGACGTTGATGGTGCATAGTAAGTATGCCTACTTTATTTCCTTTTTTTTCTACTTGACCATATTCTATTTTTCTTAGTTTAATCACAAATTTGGTATTTTGTGTTGGGCAGTGTGTGTATAACACATAAATATATAAGTGTATTTTATTATATCTATAACTATAAAAATAGTATACATAAACATAACTATATAGAAATATAACAACATATATTTAATATATATATATATATATATATATATATATATATATATATATATATCTATCTATATATATCTATCATAATTTTATATATGATACATTCAATATACATGTCGTGTATTTCAAATATAATTAGTATTATACATATAACATTATATACATATTTTACACAAATAAAGTTATTCTGACTTTATGATAGGTTTTTAATCATGTATATTTGAAATTTGCAAGTTATCATTATGAAATACACGTCTAATAAATTTGCATTATGAAAATATCTATTATTCCATAATATCATGCCTACCCAATTAAGTATAATTAAATTAATATTTGTAAACTATATTTTATACATGGCTTTATGTATAAGGAAAAAGACACACTCTTATAAAAATTTAAGAGTGAATTTAATATCTGTAAATTTAAAGTATAGTCACATTAATATATGTTAATGTCAAATTAATATCTGTAAATATTTATTGACTGGTTTTCAATTAGTTCAAATAAGAATGTAATAGGTTTTATGTATACTGATACTAATTTACAATACATTTAAATACAGGTATATATTTGACTATACTTTAATTACTATGTTTAATTAAATGTCGTATAGGCTCCCTTATAAATACCCTAGCATTGACTATCAATATGATTCATACTGGATTAAAATATATAAGATATCCAACTCACCTGACATACACTTTTCCTACATGAATTGATGCCGATGACTTTTTTATGGGTTTGAGAAGTTTCACCAATATGGATGAGTAGATGTCACATATTTTATCACCACTATAGCCATTAATTCATAAATTGTATACCCATATATTTGATTTTGTTTACTTATTGTAAGCTAACCATAGAATTATTTACTTGAGTAAACACTAAAAATTACTTACTTATTGTAAGCTTAGATAATGAAGAAACTTTGATAATTAATCCAAATAATCAATATCTATAAAATGATAATCCAGATTCATAGAGATAACTTTATTACTTGTTAAACTCGTATACTTGTGATACATTTTACTGTGCTATAAAATAACTAACACTTGCATTGATTTTTGCAGTGTCTTGTCTCTGTATAATTTCAATACTTATGGTCTTTGAGCTATTATAATTACAATGATTCTTAGATTAGAACTCTTGTTTTTTGATTTGCTTTGATGTTTTCTCTTGGTTGAATTTCTTTCAATTAATCTTGTATGTAATTCTAAAGAGGTTGATGTTTCACTTGTCTATATCTGCTGAATCTCCTTGCTGAGAATTAGATGATGAATATCATCGAATTTCAATTTATTAGTTCTTGATGAACTATGCACAACTATAATTGTAATACGTTAATTTTTGATAGAAAACATAGAAGTGTTAATACACATACTTCATCATTGACTTCAATACCAAACAAACTTAATTGGGTTGTGATTGTGTTGACTTCATTGAGTTGTTGGGTCACTGATGTGCTTTCTATCAACTTCAGATTGAAAAAACACATCATCATATTTTTTTGCATCAATTATTTTTTCGTATATACTAGCAAGAGCCTTCGTAAGCCTTACTATGCTCTTCTCATTTTTTATATTGAAAGTAAGTTGGTAAAATATCATATTTCAGATGAATTCAAGTACTAGTATGTGCTCTTCTTTCTTCATAGACTCTATCTTCTTCCTTAGAAGGGGCTTATATAGATTTTTCTAGAATATATAATCCTCCATCTATATTTTCTAGAATCTAATTTTCGCTCCATAAATTTTTTTTATTTTCACTTTTCCTTCATATGCAGTCATTACTGTCTACAGAATATGACTTCTTCTAGACAATTCTTGCAAAACACAGTGTATGAGAATTGAGAACACCTCTTTTGACATGCTGATATCGTCTGCAAAATTTTTAATATTTATTAAATTCATTATTAGCATCAATAGTAACTTCGCACAATGAGGCATCATAATGCACAACCTAAACCTCCAATATCAATTGTTGAGAATAATTTGATTTTCTATATGTTAGATTTATGAAAGAGAACAAATATATATATATTAAATGAAACACAAAATTTACATTGTTTGGAACGTGCTTACCTATATTATGGCTTTTATCTTTTCCTCTCTTATTCACTATGAATTAGGTGAATGCAAAAGATGTAAGAAATATATACTTTTAAAATCTCAATGCTTATTATATGTTAATCTATGCTAGAAAAAATAATAAAACAAAAAAATGAGGGAATGCTTCTCTTTTTTTTGACAAAAATGGAGAGTAGATGCCCACCATTTTGACATTAAATATATTGACCAATTATATATCTTTTATATTTTGGCACATGTATTTCATAAAAGAAGATTCTTTAATTTTTGTTTCATGATAATTAGATCACAAATCTATTTTACATAATGTTTTATTATATTCAACTAATCAAACAATTCATTAGAATAAGATATTTGTTTTTGATTATTATTATAAATAAATCATGAATATAGATAATTTGTCAAAAAATATATTTACAAAGATTCTTGCCACCAAAATAGTTTCAACTTATTTAATTTTACAAGATTTATTTATAATATTGGCTAGTCATTCATTATTTCATTTATATAAAACTCTAACAGCTTCCATATTTAATAGAGGATATAAGAAAGCATTATATCTTTCATTAATATTATAAATCTTATTATTCAACTAATTTAAAATCCTAATTATAACAAACTATGGTATTTAAAAAAATAAAAAAAATTAAAAATAAAAAAAATAAAAAAAAATAAAAAAAATAAAAAAAAAATAAAAAAAGTAATAAAAATAATAAAAATAATAAAAATAATAAAAATAATAAAAATAATAAAAATAATAAAAATAATAAAAATAATATAAATAATGAAAAAAATAATAAAAATAATAAAAATAATAAAAATAATAAAAATAATAAAAATAATAAAAAACTAAAAAACAAACAAAAAATAAAAAATAAACAAATAAATAAAACAAATAAAACAAATAAAAAATAAAAAAACAAAAAAAAACAACTTTGGTATTTTATTTTGACCAGCATTTTCTTCTTAGAATCACATCAAACCCATATAATTCTAAGGCTAACATATCAAAAGTTAATTCCTTGCTATTTCATAATAGCATATACTAATTAACTATTTGATATGTGTAAATTGCATCTCTGGATGAAAAGAAATAATATAGAAGTCTTCTAATTTTTTTTTGAACCACTCTAATTTTCTCCAAATATATATTAGATATAAGTGAATATGTTGCTCCTAGTTCAAAGAAATTGTAAGAGTGTTTTGTGCCTTGTTTTTCTCCAAAAACATAAGACAAATTATTACTTTCCTTCGTATAGATCTTTAATATGACACTAGGTGAAAATAATGACTAAAACACAATGCATATTCTAGATCCATTGTAAAATATGTTGCTCTTGATTAATATATCTATTAATAAATTGTTAGTTGTGTGAATTTAAATTACAATCAGCATTGATGGATCACCTTCTAGGCTCTTTTTGATTGTTAAATAAAATATTCTTGGAATTCCTTCAAGAGTGCATTATGTCTTGTGTTTTTACTTTCTTTTTTTTTTTTTGAGAAAATAGAATATATATAAATTCTCGCATCACAACTATAAAAATTATGGGTGTTTGAGAAATCATTCTCTTAGGCACACAATTACATTCCTTCACATACTTTGCAAGCTATCCTTGCAGTCTAAGATGCTAAACCTCTTCAGTTCACTAACATGATATTCACATATTTCATTATCTTGGATTGTCTCAGCCCTTATTCTTAAATAATTACAAAACTTTATCTTCTCTAGTTCTAAAGCTATATCCATAATTTTCTCATATATGATTACTTCATAAATATCAACACCTGAATTTAATTCTCAGCCATTTTCCAAAAAGGTCAATTATTTTCATTATTATTCATAATTTAGAAAACAAATTTTACTAAGTTCTCAACCTTAGTAGTATATTAAGCAACAATCACACTAGCTTGAGTTAATCTAAAAAAACTCCTCATTTCCAATTTCTTCAATGGGATGCTGGAAATTATTCAAACATTACTATATAGCTTATAAATTATGCAACTATTCTTCTAAGCATCAGTTAATTTTTTTCCCTCAAGATTTAGCAAATCCATTGTCATAATTTCTTATATAAATTATTTAGTCCTTTGCTATTCAACCATTACTAAGAGATGTCTTGCTTGATCTCTTACTAATTTTCACAAAATACTCATTAGTTAGTTGCATCATTTCTTTCATAATTAGGCATTACTCTAATGCTCTCTCTCTCTCTCTCTCTCTCTCTCTCTGTCCGTCTCAATCTCTCTCTCTCTCTCTCTTTCTCTCCATCTCTATCTCTCTCTCTCTCTCTCTCTCTCTCTCTCTCTCTCTCTTTCTCTCCATCTCTATCTATCTCTCTCTCTCTCCATCTCTCTCTCTCTCTCTCTCTCTCTTTCTCTCTCTCCATCTCTCTCTATCTCCTCCATCTCTTTCTCCTCCTCTCTTTCTTCTTTCTCTCTCTTCCTCTCCCCCCACCTCCATCTCTCTCTTCTCCCCTCCCATCCTCCCTCCCCCCTCTCCTCTTCCTCGCTCTTCTCCATCCTCTCCTCTCTCTTCTCTCTCTCTAGCTCTCTCTCTCTCTTTCTCTCTCTCCATCTCTCTCTCTCTCCTCCATCTCTTTCTCCCTCTCTCTCTCTCTCCTCTCTCTATCTCTCTCTCTCCCCCTCTATCTCTCTCTCTCCCTCCCATCCCTCCCTTCCTTCCCTCCCTCTCTCTCTCTCTTCCTCTCTCCTCCCTCTCTTCTCTCTCTCTTTCTACCCCTCACTCTCTCTCTCTCCTTTCTCTCCCCTCCCTCTTCTCTTCTTTCTCCCTCCCTCTCTCTCCTTCTCTCTCCCTCTCTCTCTCTCCCTCTCTCTTTTCTCCCTTCACTCTCCCTCTCTCTCCCCTCTCCCCTCTCTCTCTCTCTCTCTTTCTCCCTCCATCTCTCTCTCTCTCTCCATCTCTCTCTCTCTCTAGCTCTCTCTCTCTTTCTCTCTCTCCATCTCTCTCTCTCCTCCATCTCTTTCTCCCTCTCTCTCTATCTCTCTCTCTCCCCCTCTATCTCTCTCTCTCTCTCCCTCCCATCCCTCCCTTCCTCCCTCCCTCCCTCCCTCTCTCTCTCTCTCTCTTCCTCCCTCTCTCTCTCTCTCTTTCTCCCTCACTCTCTCTCTCTCTCTCTCCCTCCCTCTCTCTTTCTCCCTCCCTCTCTCTCTCTCTCTCTCTCTCTTTCTCCCTCCCTCTCTCTCTCTCTCTCTCTTTCTCCCTCCCTCTCTCTCTTTCTCTCTCCTCTCTCTTTCTCCCTCCCTCCCTCTCTCTCTCTCTCTTTCTCCCTCACTCTCTCTCTCTCTTTCTCCCTCCCTCTCTCTTTCTCCCTCCCTCTCTCTCTCTCTTTCTCCCTCCCTCTCTCTCTCTCTCTCTCTCTCTCTCTTTCTCCCTCCCTCCCTCTCTCTCTCTCTCTCTCTCTTTCTCCCTCCCTCCCTCTCTCTCTCTCTCTCTCTCTCTCTCTTTCTCCCTCCCTCTCTCTCTCTCTCTCTCTCTTTCTCCCTCCCTCTCTCTCTCTCAACTTTTCCCATGCCACAATAATGAGACATCTTCTTTACATGATATTCATTATTTATTTTGATCATATTGTAGGTTTACATTATTTTCTCTTTACTTGACATGTGTGGAAGAGTGGATTCAACATTAAATATGACTTTTTTTATTATTCATGTGTTGGGTGAAATCATTTCAGATTTCTAATAAACTTTTCATAGTATTTCATGAGAAACATAACCATATAAATTGAAATCAGATTTCTTTATGTATTATTTAAGAGTAAAATAAAATCAAACATTAAAAAACAATAATAAATTGTTATATTTATTCAATCAAACTAGAATAAATATATCAAATCAAACTCAATTTTAATCAACCTAGTTAGATCGAATTAATTTTAATCTCTCTCTCATTCTCTTTGACATAGAATTTGTCAAATTCCACTAGGTGAGCTCCATCTCAAGGTGCTTGGTGTATTTTTTTCAAGCATAAATATGTTTAACCCAATGTCATTTCTATATTTAGCATATTTTGCCAACTAGAGTCTCTTGTTGGCCAAAAATATTGACAGAGAATGATCTTTTGTTTTCTTTTTGCTACATCTAATCACTTCTTCACACAATTATATCTACCTTTATGCAGTCACTTTCCAAAATGTAACAAAAAAAGCAAGGTGTCCATCATCAATTAATTTCATACATACATATATATATGTGTGTGTGTGTGTGTGTGTATGTATGTATGTATATTTAATATATGTTATTATATTTATACATAGTTTTGTTTATGTATAATATTTTTATAGTTATAGATATATAAAATATATTTATATAAGAAATTCGAATTATATCAGACAAGCATATTGATGTATAATTATGTTAAAATACACTTATTGATTTAAGGAACATAAATGTATAAAGATTTATACATTTATATATAACTATATATAAATATATTTAACTATATGTATATCAACATATTACTATATATAAATGTATTTATCTACATCAATATACCTATACATAGCCATATGTCTAAATATATATAATTACATGAAAAACTAAATATAACTACATCTACAACATGTATAACTACATGCTTCAGAAACTTAATATCCATTCATATCATTCATCTCATTATTCATATCATTCATCTCATTAATATATATATATATATATTGATATTGTATAAATCTTTAGCATTTTCTCATATATTTTAGGAACTTAAATTTAAATTTTTAAACCTTAAATGTATTTTTAATGTATTTTTATATGTTTGTATAAATCATTATGATTTAATATGTTTAAGGTTTGTATTATTGTTACACGTAATATCATTTAACTAAAATTGATTTCTAATAAAATGTTAATTTGTTAAAATTCATATTGTAAAATTCAAAACAAATAACAATATGTTTGTGTAACAAATATTATAAAAAATTTCTAAAATATATATGTGATGTAAATATCAACTCACAAAGATAAAACTTTAAAAATAAAATTTTACAAAATAAAATACTCACCTCATAATATGCAATATATTATATTTATTATAAATAAATAATGTTTAACATGTATCTATTAATTACAAAAAAAAACATTTTCATGTATTCAATTTAAAAAATATATATATATAAATACTTATTTAAAAGAACAAATTCATATATATATATATATATATATATGGTCATTTATATATTTTGAATAAAATAAAAATAATAACTTGTAGAAAATTATACTTATGTATTTATATAGTATTCTATTTTGTTTGAACATAATTAAAGAAATAATTGATTTTTTACAAAACACTAGGCATGTATTTGTATGCACTACATTATAATTGTTTGAATTTTAAAATTTCTAAAAATTTATTAATAACAATAAATAATAGGTAGAAATTTATCATAGACATTAATATTTTGATTAAAAAATTATATAGAAAAACAAAAACAATATTATCTATTTATGACCAATATTTTAATTTTTAACATAATTGTAAAAAACAACATAATTTACAAATATGCCATTTACATTTATTTATATGAGTATAATGATAGTTATTTTAATATAAATATTAAAAAACAACTATTTGAATAAAATAGAAGCTCATATATTTAATTCATAATTTCATTTTACACATTAATATGCTTCACACACACAAGCGCGCACACACACACACACAAAAATTTATTTTAAATATAAAGAATTTACAATATATTATAAATTGTGTACAATATATAATATTTTATTTTAATTAAATTCTCAAAATCATAAAATTTTAAATACATTTACACACACACACACACATATAATAGTTTCATGTGTAACTTTAAAAATACCTTATGTATATAGGTATATATGTGTGTTTGTGTGGGTGTTCAGTAGTATATCCATGCATACAAGTATATACACACTACTTTGAAAATGTAGATGCATGTGTGAATATATACAAAAGTACAAAAAAGTGTATTGTGATATATAATGTATAGTAATGTAAATGGATGTATAAATGTGTGTGCGTAGATCAGTGTATATGCACATATATATTTATGTATATATATGTAAAAATCAACATTATTTTTGAGAAGAAAAAAACTTAAGCACAAATTTATTAATATGTTCCACAAATTCCTGAGAGCACAAGCAAAAAGTGACATTATTGAAAAATACAACTAATCTCCCATCTATGACACTTTGCCTCAAAATTTGATCAGCGTATTGCTTTCAATGATAAGGTTCATTCGATACTATTTACCATGGAGTTATATTTTCATTCAATACTATAATTTGTTCAAATAAAAAAAATCTATCTAATATCTTTTTCAACAACTCTTTTATATTCTTTTTCTAGTCTTGATACATTATTTTCAAATTTGATTATATGTACATTTCTTATCTAATATCTCTAGTTCAAACTATTGTAATAGTAAAATCAATAAAATCAATCTAGGCCAGATATGTTTCTTTTCTATGAGATATTTGATTATATAATATTTAGTATATACTATGACTTTGGTTCCCACTAAATATGATATTAACTTGCCAAAAAAAATTATTTATACAAGTTCTTTCTCTATAGTGGTGCAATTCAATTGGGCATTTGAGAGTGTGTTGTTATCATAGTATATGATAACTATTCATAAATATTTGTATGAGTATATAAAACTCTTCATAATTATATTTAACTATATTTGTAACTATGTAAACAATTTTTATAACTATATTAATAACTATATATAACTATTTTTTTAACTATATAATATTTTATAACTATATGAGTAATTCTATATACCTATATTTTTAACAAAATATATCACATGTATAATAATATATAACTATATATAATTGTATTTTACTAATGTATAACTATAAAAATGTTATATATAACTATATCTTTAACTACATGCATATTTATAACTATATGTGTATAACTATAGATAAATATTTGTATAACTATGTAACACTCTATATAATTAAATTTAATTATATTTGTATCAATGTATACATATATGTATTCATATAATTAAATCTATATATTTATCTATAACTTTGTATATATTTATGTATAACTACTTATAACTACTTGTATGAATATATCTATATATAATTATATGTTTAACAATATATAACTTTTTTTTAAATAATGTATAATATAGGTATAAAAACATATAGAGGTTGACCTCCCTCTCTGGTGACCATCTTTTGAGGTCTATTGATTCTGTTTCTTTCTCTCATCAGATCTCTTTACTGCCATACGACAAAGATTGATAGACATCAATGTAGAGACTGTTAAATACAAAAATATCAATTTCACTGTGTGAGATATTGGGGGTCAAGAAAAGATTCTCCCTTTCAGGAGGGATTACTTCCAAAATACCCGAGGTTTTATATTTGTGGTGGACATCAATGACAGAGATCGAGTATTTGAAGCCAGATATGAGTTGCATAGGATGCTAGACGAGGAAAAACTTCGAGATGCAGTTTTGATGGTGTTTGCCAATAAGCAAGATCTTCCAAATGTGATGAATGTAGCTGAAAATACTTACAAGCTAGGACTTCACTCTCTTCTCTAATGCAATTGGCACATTCAGAGCACCTGTGCTACCTCTGGCGAGGGCCTCTACGAGGGTCTTGATTGGTTTTCCAATTACATTGTCAGCAAATCATAAACAATTTAAGCATGATGAGGCAAACCTTGTTGACATATCTGGAAGTGGTTCTAATCTTTGCCTATTTTGCTTGAGTTTTGTTCTGTTATGTGGATGACATCATCTGTTTCTAGGGGGATTCAAATTGTATTTATATTTATATATTGCACGCCTGAAATACAAAACCGCATTTACTTTGTTATGATCTTTGTAAGCCGAACTTGTTTATTTTCTATTTTGTGTCTTTTTTCTATTGGATCCCAAAGGTATAAGAACAAATAACTATAAATAATTATCTTTGACTATACGTATTACTATAAAAACTTTATACATAACTATATTTAAATATATAATTTACAATTATATTTAATATACATTTGTGTATATTTGTATTCAAAGATATATTTTACAATATCTAAGCCTATACATAACGATATGTATAGATATATAAAATTATATAAATTAATATATATACCTACATGTATAAATATAAGTATAGCTATATGTGTAACTATATGTATAACCACGTGTAACTATATTTATAATTACATGTATAATAACATACAACATTATATTTAACTATGTGTATGCCTATATATAAATATTTGTATAACTATATATAAATAATTGTATAATAATATAACACTCAATATAATTAAATATAACTATATTTGTAACTATGTATACATATATGTAAATCTATATATTTATTTATAACTTTATATATTTATGTATAACTATTTGTATGAATATATCTATATATAACAATATGTTTACCTATATAATAAAATATTTATAGCTATATATACTATATGTATAATAACATATAGCTATTAATAATTGTATCTTATTATATATATTACTATAAAAGCTTTATACATAACTATATTTAAATATATAATTTACAATTTATATTTAATATACATTTGTATATATTAGTATTTTAAAATGTATTTTACTATATCTATACCTATACATAACTATATGTATAGTTATATAAAATTATATAAATAAATATATATACCTACATGTATAAATAAAAGTTTAACTATACGTGTAACTATGTGTATAACCACATGTAACTATATTTATAATTACATGTATAACAACATACAACATTATGTTTAATAATATGTGTATAACTATATATAAATATTTGTAAAACTAAATAAAACTTTATAAAATTAAATATAACTATATTTTTTACTATTTATACATATATGTAAATCTATATATTTGTTTATAACTTTGTATATATTTATGAATAACTAAATATAACTACTCGTATGAATATATATATATATATATATATATATATATATATAACTAAATGGTTAATGATATATACTTTTTATAACTATATATATTATATGTATAATAATATATAACTATAAATAATTCTATATTATTAATGTATAACCTATATTTAAATATATAATTAACAACATATATTATATATATATTTTTATAAATTAGTATAAAAAATGTATTTCAGTATATCCATACCTATACATAACTATATGTATAAATATATAAAATTATATGAACAAATATATATACATACATGTATAAATTTAATTTTAACTATGCGTGTAACTATATGTATAACCACATGTAACTATATTTATAATTACATGAATAACAACATACAAAATTAATTTAATTATATGTGTATAACTATATATAAATACTTATAAAACTAAATAAAACTTTATATAATTAAATTTAACAATATTTTTAACTATTTATACATATATGTATGCATATATGTAAATCTATATATTTGTTTATAACATTGTATATATTGATGTATAACTAAATATAACTACTCGTATGAATATATATATATATATATATATATATATATATATATATATATATATATATATATATATATAAAACTAAATGTTTATTTATATATAATTTTTTATAACTATATAAATTATATGTATACTAACATATAACTATAAATAATTCTATCTTACTATATGTATAACTATAATAACTTTATACATAACTATATTTAAATATATAATTAACATGTATTTAATATACATTTTTATATATTAGTATAAAAAACATATTTTAGTATATCCATACCTATACATAACTATATGTATAAATATATGAAATTATATGATAAAATATTTATGCATACATGATTAAATATAAGTTTAACTATACGTATACCTATATGTATAACTACATGTAACTATATTTATAATTATATGTATAAAAACATACAACACAATGTTTAACTATATGTGTATAGCAATATATAAATATTTTTATAACTATAAAAAATGTTATATAAATAAATATAACTTTATTTTTAATTATGTATACATATGTGTAAATCTATATAATTGTTTATAACTTTGTATACATTTATTTATATTTACTTATAACTACTTGTATGCATATATCTATATATAATTATATGTTTAACTATATGTAACTATTTATAACTACATTTACTATATGTATCCTAATATATATATATATATCGGATAATACTAATTTGTTGGACTAACTTGAATTTAAATGGCAGAAGATATAATATCAACAATATGTAAGCGCATAGCATGAGAGTGACCGTTGATCATGCTCATATATGATATAATACAAATAAGGGTCGTACTCTTACCTAATCCCAGCTCTTAGGCCTTAGGCTCAAATATGAACTTATGTATAACAAAAGATGTAATATTTGATAGGTTTATACAGAAGAAATTTTATTTTCTTTTATATAATTTTTCATTATAACACTGCACTCTTTATGTGCAGCAAATAATTATGATATTTTTTTGCAAGGTTTCAATTATTTTTTTATTCTAATTTAAAGCATTCAAACATCATCACGATTGTTCCAATGCATGGGTCCTATATTTACCGATTTCAATTTTATCAAAAGGAGGGCTAGCTTATTTTATCTTTATTATTTCTAAAACATTTTATTTTTTCACTCTCTTTCTCTCTAAAAATAATCGTTGGACATCTTTTGGAATTTTGCTTAAGCTGCATGACAATCAACATTAATTTGTGTTTGTTCATGTTTATAATAATTATTTTTATATAACTGTGAATATGTTTGTGTGTCTCCGAATTTTTTGGGTAGAATTTTAGCCTATTATAGGTATGTAAAAACCTATATTCAGTAGCGGAAGCAGTTGCAGCAATGGTAGCGGCAGCAATGGCAGTAGTGCCAGCGACAGCATCAGCGATGGTGGTAGCAGCAATGACAGCTCCTGCAATGGCGGCAGCTGCTACAACAACGATAGTGGCAGCGGCAGCAACGACAACTATGACAGTGGTAGGAATGGCAGCAACAAATGCAGCATCGGCATCAGTGACAGTGGCTGCAGCGAAGGCAGTGGTAGTGGCAGCAACGGAGGTAGCGGCGGCATCAGTGGCAGCGGCAGTAGCAGCGGCAGTAGGGTAGCAGTGACAGAAGCGACTGCAGTGGTAGTAGTGGCAACAGTGGCATTTGCTGCAACAACGATAGTGGCAGCAGCACCGGAAGCACTGGCAGCGGCGGTAGCACCAGTAGTGGTGGCATCACCGGCAGCGGTGGTAGCAGCGGCAGTGGTGATAGCACCGACAATAGAGGCCGCAGTGGCTGCCACTGCGGCAGCAACGGCAGCCACTACGGCAGCAGCGACAAGAGTGGCAGCGACATCGGGAGCAGCAGCAATGGCAACAAATGAGGTATATACATACGTATATAGTCAATATATACATACAACTAATACTATAGTGTTTTATGTACATATATACTAAGTATATATGTACTCAGTATATATGTACGCATAATACTATAGTTTATATGTACATATACTGACGTAATATATGTACGAGTGAAATGCTAGTATATATGTACATATTTACAAGCAGTGATATATATTTATCAAAACATATGTTTTTTTTATTTTGATTTGAATGTGTGGTTTAAATTTCTTACAGATATGGTACTGCATTGTTTCCCATCCAAAACTTGTATAAGTGAACGGATTTTTCAATAGACATGACGAACCGTGACTCGTATAGCTTTTTCGCAGCAAAAAGTTGGTGATCAGAGGAGTAGAGGGAGAAAAAAAAACATCAATGCATGGATAGAGTATACTTTATGCACTGTTGGTAGATACATTGATTAATAAAATATAATATAATTTTGTTATTTTTTGTATTAGTTATTTAAAATATTGTATTAGAATAAGTTATTAAAAGAATTTTTTTTGTTTAATTTAAAATTTTCATTTATAGTTTCTATTTTTATTCAATTTAATTTAAAAATATTAAATTATTTAATTAAATTTTTGTTGAAGCTGTATGACAATCAACTTTAATTTGTGTTTATTCATGTCTATAATAATTGTTTTTATATGTCTGTGAATATGTTTGTGTGTCTCCAAATTTTTTGGGTAGAGTTTTAGCTTATTATAGGTATGTAAGAGCCTATTATTAGCAGCAGTAGCAGCAACAACATCGTCATCAATAGTATTGATGGCAGTGGCAGTAGTGGAAGAGGCAGCGGCAGCAGCGACGACAGCGATAGTGGTGGCATCGATAGTAATGGCAGCAGCGATGGTAGCGACAGTGGTGGAGGTGATAGTAATGGCAATGGTGGTGGCAGCGGCGACGGCGGTGGCGACGGCGGTGGCGACGGCGGTGGCGACGGCGGTGGCGGGAACAACTGGAGGGGCGGGAATGACTGGATCGGCGGGAGCGACACGAGCGATGGGAGTGGCAGGAGCGGCAGAAGCACCAGCAACATTGACAGCAATGGCAGCATCGGTAGCAGCAGTTGCGGCGGGGACGATGGTAGCAGCGGCAGTACCGGCAATAGTGGCAGCAACAGCAGCAGCACTGGCATCAGTGGCAGCAATAGAGCAGCGAGAGCGGGAGCGTCAGTGGCAGAGCAGTGGGAGCGGCAGTGGGAGTGGCAGCGGCAGTGGGAGCAGCAGCAACGGTAGTGACAACGGCAGCAATAACAATGGTAACAAATGCGATATATACATGCGTATATAGTCAGTATATAGGTACGTATAATATTACAGTATTTTATGTACATATATACTAAGTATATATGTACTTAGTATATATGTACGCATAATACTGTACTTTATATGTTTATATACTGTAGTAATATATGTATGAGTGAAATGCTAGTATATATGTACATATTTATTGTAGTAATATATATTTATCAAAATATAGTTTTTTTTAATTTATTTTGATTTGATTGAGTGGTTTATATTTTTTACAGATATGGTATCGCATTGTTTGTCCTAGGAAGCTTGTATAAGTGAAGTGATTTTTCAACAAACCTGAAGCACCGTGACTCGGACAACTTTTTCACAGTAGAAAGTCGGTGATCGAAGAAGCAGAGGAAGAGAAAGCAACGTCAATGCATGGATAGATTATGTTTTAGCTTAGTCGATAGATACATTGATTAATAAGATGTAATATAATTTTATTTTTTTTTGTTTTAGTTATTTAAAATATTACATTAGAATAAGTTATTAAATGATTTTTTTTGTTTAATTTAAAGTTTTCATTTATAGTTTCTATTTTTATTAAATTTTAAATAAAAATATTAAATTACTTAATTAAATTTTTGTTGAAGCTGTATGAAAATCAACTTTAATTTGTGTTTGTTCAGGTCTATAATAGTTGTTTTTATATATCTGTGAATATGTTTGTGCATTTCCAAATTTTTTGGGTAGAGTTTTAGCATATTATAGGTATTTAGAAGCCTATTATCAGTAGCAGCCGCGGTGACAGCAGTGGCAGCAGCAGAGGCGACAGTGGTGGTAGTGGTGGCGGCGGTGGCAGAGGCGACGGTGGCAGAGGCAGCAGCAACAGCGGCAACAGTAGTGGCTGCGGCAACAACACCGACGGGAGCGGCGCCAGTGGAGGCAGCGGCAGCATTGGCAGCAGTGTTAGCAGCGGCACCACCGGAAGTAGTGACAGCAACGGTAGAGGCGGAAGTGGTGGCAACAGCACCAAAGGCGGCAGTGGTGGCAACACTAGCAGCGGCGATAGCAGTAGCAGCGCTGGCAATAGTAGCAGCGACAGTAGCAGTGAGTACGATAGTAGCGGCAACTATGACATGCATTGGTAGCACCAATAGCGGGGGCAGCGGGGTCAGCCATTGCACTGACCATCAACAACAATGGCTGTATTGGTGGCCGCGGCTGCATCAGCGGCAACAACTACAACAAGAGTGGCATTGGAAGTGGTAGCAGCAGTGGGAGCAGCAGCAACAACATCAAATATGGTATATACGTACGAATAAAGTCAGTATATACGTACATATAATACTGTAGTATTTTATGTACATATATAATGAGTATATTTGTACTCAGTATATATGTACACATAATACTTCAATTTTTATATACATATACTACAGTAATATATGTACCACTGAAATGCTAGTATATATTTAAATATATACTACAAAATTATATATTTATTAAAACATAACTTTTTTTAATTTTAATTTGATTGAGTGGTTTAAATTTCTTACAGATATGATACCGCATTATTCCTCATACCAACCTTGTATAAGTGATGAAAATATTCACTAGACATTACCTATCATGACTCGAATAGCTTTGTCGCCATAGAAAAATGGTGATCGGAGGAGTAGAGAGAGAGAAAGCAACACTAATGAATGGATATATTATACTTTATGCCCTGTCTGAAGATACATGATGAATAAAATGTAACAAAATTTTGTTATTTTTTTGTTTCAAATATGTAAAATATTGAATTAGAATAAATTATTATATGATTTTATTTTTTGTTTATTATAAATTATTTTAGTTTCATTTTTTATTCAATTTGATATAAAAATATTAAATTATTTAATTAAAAAATTTTAAAATAAAATATATTCTAAAAATAGTTTTGAAATTAAAATAGCTAGGGAAAAATCTATTGCTAAATTAGCTTGGAAATATTCTCTTGCTAATTTAGCAAGGGAAATCTTTATTTTAGCAACGGAATTTCTGTCGCTAAATTTATTTAGTTATAGACTATTTTCGTCATTAAAATCTAACGACCATCACTTTAGCTTGGAAAATCTTTCGTCGTTAATTTTGTTTAGCGACGGAAAATCTCATTTAGCTTGCTAATTTTAGTTAGGGTATTTGTCTTTTTTAGTAAGTGATTTTCCGTCGCTAAATTTTAGCAAGGTACAATTTTCCTCGCTAAATTTTAGCAATGAGCACTTTAGATAGGGGACCGATTCGTCGTTAATCCATCGCTATATCCCATTTAGCGACGTAAAATGCCCATTTAGCTAGGGAATTATCCCTAGCTATATGAGAATTTTCTTGTAGTGATATTTTTTTATATAATATTTATATAACATATAAAATGTTTATACATTTTTGTAAACATTTATATAACACATTAATTTTTATATAAATATAAAATATTTATAATGTTTATAAAAATGTGATATATATACTATATAATATTTATAAAAGTGTTACATATATATAATTATATATATGTAACATTTATAAAAATATTTTAAACGCAACATTATATCTAAACACTTGTATATTTATAAAAGTGTGAAATTTTTTTTATAATTAATTTATTTAATGTTTAATGGATTTCAAATCACCGAAAAGTGTGCTAGCTCTTAAAGTTATTTATAAATTTATTGTTTAATGCTTATTGTTCATTGTTTATCTTATATGCAGGATCATTTGATTTGAGGTAATGCTTTCTACCCTTACTCTGCAAAATGACACCTAAAATGTGATTTTTCACGTTGTCAAATAATTGCTCGCTTTGTCCCATTATGTTCTTTAAGGTTTTTCTAAATATCTTATTACAGGTTTTTATCATGTGAATGTGTAATATTTTGCTTTAGTATTGTATGTTCTAGATTATTATAAAATTAAAACCGAACTCATATTAGAGTATAATTCAATAGCTAACAATATTATGACATTAAAGTTTGCAAAATCAAGACAACGAGATTTTAGTGAAGTAGAATTTAGCATGGTTTGCATTAAATCAAACTTTTGCAAGGATTGTAGTAATATAAAACCCTTCATCTGTTATATCTGCTACTAAACTATATGTGTATAACTATATATAAATATTCGTATAACTATATACAACTCTATATAATTAAATATAACTATATTTATAACTATGTATACATATATGTATACATATATGTATACATATATATATATCTATATATTTGTTTATAACTTTGTCTACATTTATGTATAACTACATATAACTACTTGTGTGTGTGTGTGTGTGTGAATATATATATATATATATATATATATATATATATATATAACTATTTATAAATATATATATTATATGTATAATAACATATAACTATAAATAATTGTATCTTATTGTATGTATAACTATAAAAACTTTTTACATAACTATATTTGAATATATAATTTATGACATATATTTAATATACATTTTTATATATTATTATATAAAAATATTTACTATATCTATACATTTACATTACAATATGTATAGATATATAAAATAATATGAAATAATATATATGCCTACATGTATATATATAAGTATAACTATATGTGTAACTAAATGTATAACCACATGTAACTATATTTATAATTACATGTATAACAACATACATCATTATGTTTAGCTATATTTGTATAACTATATAGAAATATTCGTATAACTATATAAAACTTTATATAATTAGATATAACTATATTTATAACTATGTATATCTATATGTATACATATATGTAAATCTATATATTTGTTTATAACTTTGTATACATTTATGTATAACTACATATAACTACTTGTATGAATATGTGTGTGTGTGTGTGTGTGTGTGTGTATAACTATATGTTTAACTATATATAACTATTTATAACTACATATACTATATGTATTATAACATATAATTATAAATGGAATAATACTAATTTGTTGCACTAACTTAAAATTAAATGGCAAAAGATATAATATTAACAATATGTATGCACATAGCATGAGAGTGTCCGTTGGTCAGATATAGCATGCTGTTGAAATAAGGGTCGTACTCTTACCAAATCTCACCTTGGGCCTCAAGCTCATATATGAACTTATGTATGACAAAAGATGTAATATATGATAGGTTTGTATAAAAGAAATTTTTTTATTCATTTATGTAATTCCTCATTCTAACACTGCATTATCTCTGTGTCTCTCTCTCCGTCTTTCACTCTCTTTGTGTCACTCTCTCTCCCTCTTTTTTCTTCTGTGTCACACACACTCTCTTGCTATTTTATTTTTCACTCACTTTCTTTTTTGATATCTCTCTCTCTCTCTCTCTCTCTCTCTCTCCTCCCTCTCTCCATCTCTCTCTCTCTCTCCATCTATCTCTCTCTCCCCCTTCTCTCTCTCTCTCTCTCCCTCTCCCCCCTTTCTCTTTCTCAACAAAGAAGTGCAGACTTAGCTATTCCACCAGTATTCCAAGAAGATGACATAAATAATATTGAGCCTATGCATGTAGATAAAGATCTAGAAAATTTTTGACTCAAATTGTGGCCTAATAGAAATTGAAGATGATCAAAATTTATCTGAAGATGAGTTGGAACTTCCATTAGAATCAGATGAATTGTCATAAGATCATTGGAGGATGATAGTGATGCTGATAATTAAACTATTATTATTGTATTATAATATTAAACTATCAAAGACTCTTTATATTTTATTGAAATATATTGGTGTGTTTTATTCCAAAATGCATGGTTGTTCATCATATCTCTATTATTTGTTCTATGTTTTTATTTTTTATACAGCAGATGGTTTCTAAAGGACGTGGTCGTGGTTGAGGTGGATGTGGATGCAGTAATGGACCAAATTCATCTAGTATTTTACACCATGTAGTGTCATCTCATACCCACCATATCATGACTTCAACATCACAATTACTATCTCCATTTCCTTCACCATCACCATCATCAAATATAAGCCCACCACCATATCTCTATTAACCTTTACTATCACCTTTATCAAATATAAGTCCACCACCATATCTCTATTAACCTTTACTATCACCTTTATCAGATATAAGCCCACCACCCATTGTCCTTTTTGCACACACTTTTGATCCATCACCACTTCTACACCACATTTCACACTGATAGTTCCCCTATTTACAAAAACATCGACATCATCAAATGTTGTGTCATCCTCTGCATTTAGTGCTAAGTTAGTAATTGAGATTGTGAATGAGAGGTATAAGACATATGTAAATATTACTAGAATAAAAAATTATGATGTTTCTGTTAGTGGTTTATTTTTAAATAGTTATGATTTGCTTTTTTTGAATTTTATATATTTAGTTGTAAAGTTTTATTCCATCTTACAAGTGTTCGACTATAATTATAAAGTCTTTCAAGAAAATAGTTGATTCTAAAGCATCCTCGTGGAAGAAATTTTCTGAATCGACAAAAGAGTAATTTTAATGACTTTTAGTTAAAAATAATGAAACAAAAGTATTGAAAATTAATTATCTAATTAGTTAACTATTATATTGGTTATTATTCAAGAAGTAAATAATTATGTCATTGTTATTAATATAATTTTTTTTGTGATTTTTCTATATATAGATTTAGTGCACATGTGCACCCAAATTTGATGGAAAGATAAAGTCATTGTGGGAGAGCAAAGCTATTAAATGATATTCTAATTTTGTCCATAAATTGAACAAAATAAAAGAAAGACCTGATTTAATATCCGAGGATGACTGGCCCGAGTGGCTTAAGTATTGGGAGGAGCTAGATGTGAAGAAAAAACTAGAGATTTCTAGCAAAAATTAATGAGCTAAGGTAGCCGGACTAGGTATAAAAATGTCTCGCGACACAGAAGGGTCAAAGTTGAGCATTGAGCATGCTCGAGATTTAGTATAATTTTAAAATTTTAAGCATTTGTATATTAGTGGATGTCCTAATAGTCTAAATAAATAAAATATGTGCATGGTTTTATTAATTTTGTTAAAATTTTTTATCATTTGTTATTTTATGACTTAATAAATACATACTCTAGGCTGGAGAATTGGATCAACATGCCAATTTTTATGAGATTTTTAGGAAGATGCATATGAAAAAAATGGATTGTCAATTTGTTAATAACAAATCTCAGATGATTGCTATAAGGATCTATTATATTAATAAAATTTTATAGTACTACAGTAAATTTTGAAAGTTATTGGAATACAAAATATTAACTTTATTTTATTTATATCTATAATAGTATTTTTCTCTATTTTATTATAGGAACTAATGGAGAAACGTGTGATAGCTACTTTTCAACAAGTTGAAGGTTATATTGATATTCAACTAATTGACTATGATCCTATCTATTTGGAGACCATATAAGGTCATAAGAAGCAGTGAGTATATGACATCAACTTGAAGGGAGTGACATTTTGTTGTAGAAGTCATGCTTCTAATTTATTTGTCACGGCAATGGTGGATGAGGTGGTCGAACAATAAGTAATGGAAACAAATGAACATTTTGAAGTTATGGAGACCAAGATAAAAGAGAAGAATGAGCATATTTCTCATTTAAAGGAAGAAATGCATGAAATGAAAGAAGAGAAGGATGAGTAGATTACTCATTTAAAAGAAGAAATGAAGGAAAGTAAAGAAGAGATGGATGAGCAGATTATTTATTTGAAGGAAGAAATGCAAGAAATTAAAAAAATGAATGATGAGATTAAAGAAATTAAGAATGTAATGCAACAGCAGATGCCCTATGTGGGGTCACAGTTAGCGGCATTGACGCGATAGATAGCATTCTGAGATCTAGCTGCAAACCTCGAAGAAGAGGCTAGCACAAATTCACTAGCTAATTATGAGAATGATTTCGTATCTGAATTATTTCAGAACTATTTTTAATTTTTGTCTATATGTAGCAAAATAGGATGAGATATTTTTCGAGGTATCAATTTTTTTATGATGGTTTTGTTATTTACTTTGCCGAATAACCTAATAATAAATCTTTGAGGACATATGAGGTGAGACGCATTAAAAAATTTTGATTCAAAGCCTTTGGACATTATCACTGTCCTTCCTATGCATGGGTCCCATCTTTATCGATATCTGCAAGATCAAAAGGAGGCCAAGCTTCTATTATCTTCATTATTCTTGAAATATTTTATTTTTGTACTCTCTCTTCCTTTAAACATCATTGCATGCATCTTTTTGATATTTGTTAAAGTTGTGTGGCTATCAACTTAGATTTGTGTTTGTTCATGTCTATAATTACTATTTTATATATTTGTGAATATGCTTGTGTGTGCTCGAATATTTTGGGTAGAGTTTTAGCCTATTATAGGTATGTAAAAGGCTTGGCTGGTCCTCCTAGTGCTAGGAACAACATGTTAGCTTCTGAAATTATGAGATGAACAAAAAAATTCTAGTTCCACGCAGATGCAGGTTTGTTTTTGACACTCTAATTTCGTGCAAATCTACTTTGTCACTATTTTGATCTGCGACTGCTTATTATTGGTCATTGGTCGAATTAAACTACTAAAATGTTAATACCATTATGATTGATAATGAAATTCAATTAATTGTTTTCATTTTGCTTGTTCTCCTTTTCTTGCATGTTCATAGTTTCATGGATGATGATGGGCTGAACATGAGGAACTGTGGCTATTACGAGCTATTTTTCTAGGGGCATCTTGGTCTGCAAGTGCTACCTAGCATGAGAGACCACGACATGAAGCCTTTTTTTACTAGGATGTGATCTTAACAACTTTATGGTTAATGCCAACAATTCATTCAATCCCCATGAATGCATTGTCTCCAACAATTTTCTTGCATTGCAATACATAAGAGATGGAGAGATAAACTAAAGAGATAAGTTTTTGAAGTTTTGTGGCATCTTTATGAAGTATAGATGAGATAATACCAATTTGTTGTAGTTTTGTGTCATCTGATGCTATGCGATTATATTTATGTGTGTATATATGTATGTATATACTATAGTATATATGTAGATATACTGAGTATATATGTAAATATACTAAGTATATATGTACATAAAATAGTGCAGTATATATTACATATAGACTACACTATTATATGTACATATATACTATAGTATTATGTACATATATACTATATTATTATATGTACATATATATGCAGTATATATATACATATATACTAAGTATATACGTACATACTAAATTTGATGCCATGATCACTAAGAAATTAGACTAGTTCTTTAATTCTGTTTGAATTTGATGCTTGCATGATGATGCCCTAAGAGAAAACTAGCAAAGTAGATTAAATAGCTAATGCTAAAAGGATTGATTGACCCAAAAAAAAGTTGATCCCTTTTCTTTGTTTCTTGAAAGCAGAGTTGTTTCCTATTGCTTGTACAAGGATTTTAAAAAAAATCTAGGAAATACTTATGGCATGTGTATTTTACAGGTTCTACTTTTATTTTCTTTCTAGATATTATGTTTAGGATTTTCATCACTATGAATAACTCCTTTTTTGCCCTTGCAATTGTGTAGGATTTTGAAGCCTTAACTCCAAATATTATGACAAGAATGATAGAAACTATGGAAGGCGGTGGTCTAGTTGTTTTACTTCTTTGAATCCTATCATCACATATGAGTTTGCATACCATGATCATGGTGAGTTATATTTCATTGCTCATTATTTGCTTACACGAAAACATGATATGCATTCTTTGATCGTTGAATTAGAATGTCTCAGTTGTTCCTGACATGTTAGGATGTTAATGAGAAATTTAGAATAGAGTCACATTCTGAAATAGTTTATTGGTTCAACGAGAGGTTTCACTTATATGTACATATAAGAGAAATGCTAGTATATCTCTTATACATACATACTAAGTATATATGTTCATATATACTATATTATATATGTAAATATAAATTATAGTATTATATGTATTTATACTGAGTATATATGTACATACATACTTCAGTATATATGTACGTATATATTGTAGTATATATGTACATATATACTCATTATATCTACATATATACTACAGTATATATGTACATATACTACAGTAATATATGTAACTAGTGAAATGCTAGTATATGTACATATACTACAGTATTATATATTAATTTTGACTTGATTGACTGGTTTAATTTTCGTATAGATATAGTACCGCAATGTTCTCCATACGAAACTTGTAGAAGTGAAGGGATTTTTCCATGATGCCTCGTGACTAGGACAACTTTGTCGCAGCAGAAAGGTGGTGATAAGAGGAGCTGGGAGAGAGAAAGCAACATCAATTTCACAGATAGATTATACTTTATGTACTGTCATTATATATATTGATAAAGAAGATGTAATAAAATGTTGTTATGTTTTTGTTTTAACTATGTAAAATAAGGGTTGCATAGATTTTAGTTATTCAAAATTATTATGCAAAAAATATTTTCATCATCCTGTGTTGCACATGAGCATGGTGGAGTGCTCCATTTTTTTATGTTCAAGTTTCTCATTGATTTGGTGATGGTTACTGCTACTGACGATCAGTCTCTATTTCATTTGCCAGTTCATTTGTTAGCTTGTCAGCTCGGTCATGGTGGGGCAGAGCAACACCCTTATAGGCCTTGGGATCAGGAGAGAGTTTTGGTTGTGGGGAGGCATAATGCAAACTTTGATGCTCCATGTCTAGCTTGTGGCTTGTCTTCCAGGTTTTCCTCTGAAAGTTTTCAGAGATATTTTCCAAAATTTAAATAATCTTTGCGTTTCTTATTTATGTTGATAGTGAAGTTTTGTGCCATCTTTGTGAAGCATAAATGAGATAATACTAATTTGTTGTAGTTTTGTGTCATCAGAGGCTAAGTGATTATATATGTGTACATATAATACCGTAGTATATACATACATATATACTATAGTACATACATACATATATACTGAGTATATATATATATATGTATATACTGAGTATATATGTACATATAATTTTGTAGTATATATGTACATATATACTCAGTATATCTACATATATACTATAGTATATGTACATATATACTTAGTATATAAGTACATATAATTCTGTAGTATTATATGTACATATAATACTGATTATATATGTACTTGGTATATATGTACATATATAGTGAGTATATATTTATTAGAGTATATATGTACATATAATACTATAGTATACGTGTACTTATATACTCAGTTTAAATGTACATATAATACTGTAGTATATATGTACATATATTACAGTAATATATGTAACTAGTGAAATGCTAGTATATATGTATATATATACTATAGTATATATGTACATATAGGCCCGTCAAAATTCAACACGACACGATTAACCGACACGATTTACCACTGATTAAACGGGTTTGGGTGAGATTTAAATGAGTTTGGGTGATAAATGGATCAACCCATTTAACACGTTTAATAAATAAGTCATTTTCAGATGAAACATGCTAACCCGTTTATAAGCCTTTTACCCATTTAAATAAATGAGAACATGATTAAACATATGGTTTACAATATTAAATGAGTCAAACATGTGGTAAACAAGTAAATGGGTCAAATGAGTGGTTTATCGTGTAACCTGACCCAACCCAACCTAACCCATTAAAATTAGACGTGTTAAACAAGTCATGTCGTGTTACCCATTTATTAAATGGGTCGTATTCATGTTTTGATTTATTACCCATTTATTAAATGTATCGTATATGGGCTTACATATTTTTTACCAGTCACCCATTTAACCCATAACCGTTTAACCCAACTCAACCCATTTGACACACATATACATATATATTATAGTATTATATATTTATCTAAACATAACTTTATTTATTTATTTTGATTTGATTGACTGGTTTAAATTTCGTTAAGATATGGTACCGCAATGTTACCCATTCGTAGCTTGTAGAAGTAAAGGGATTTTTCACTAGACATGATATGCCATGACTATGGTAGCTTTGTCATAGCAAAAAAAATGGTGACCAAAGGAGCTGGGGCAAAGAAAGTTATGTTAATTTCATGGATAGATTATATTTTATGCACTGTCGTTAGATATATTGATGAATAAGATGTAATAATATTTTGTTATGTATTTGTTTTAACTATGTAAAATATTGTATCAAAATAATTTATTAACTAATTTTAATTTTTGTTAATTATAAATTATCATTTATAGTTTCTATTTTTATTCATTTATAGTTTTGGAATGAAAATAGCTAGAGATTTTTCCCTTGCTAATTTAGTTAGAAATTTTTTCCTTGCTAATTTAGCTAGAGATTCCCCTTACTAATTTAGCTAGGAAATTTTGGTCACTCACATTTTTTAGCTAGGGACTCTTTCCATCATTAATTTTTAGTGACAAGCACTTTAGCTTGGAAAAGGTTGCGTCGTTATTCCAATTTAGCGATGTTAAAACCCCATTTAGCTAGGGATTTTTTCCTAGCTATTTGGGATTTTTCTTGTAGTGTTTTTCTTCTTCTTATTTTTTTATACTACTTTTTCAACTTTTTCAACTTTTTCAACTTTTTCAACTTTTTCAACTTTTTCAACTTTTTCAACTTTTTTATCATCATTAGCATCATCATCTTCTACTTCTTAATTTTGTTTTAGTTCTACTTCATCTCCATCGTGTTCTTCTAGATCTTCATATTTTTTTATTCTTCTTCTAGTTCATCTTCTTCTTGTTATTTTTCTTATTCTTATTCTACTTTTTCATTTTATTTTTCTTCTTCATCAACTTTTTTTTTCTTCTTCTACTCCTTATTCCTTAACTTCTTCTTCTTATTCAGTCATTTCTTTTTCATCATCTTCTTTGTGTTATTCTTATTACTTTTCTTCTTCTACTTCTTTTCCCCACTTTCTCCTTTTTCTACTTTTTCCTCTTCATTATTACTTTTTCCTCTGCATTATTACTTTTTTCTCTTCTTCTTTTTCTTCTTCTAATTCTTGTTATTTTTCTTCATGTTCTTTTTTTCTTTTTTCTTTTTCTTTTTTTCTCATTCTTCTTTTATTCTTATTTTTATTCTTCATATTCTTCTTCTTCATATTCATTTTGTTATTTTTCATTCTTCTTCTTCTTTATATCTGCCTTATTCTTTCTATTTTTTTCTTCTTCTTGTTTTTTTCTTCCTTTTCATCATCATCATCATCATCTTCATCTTCTTCTTCTTATTTTTATTATTAATATTCTTCTTATTCTTCTTTTTCTACTACTACTACTAATTATTCTTCCTCTTTTACATCTTTTTCTTCATTTTTATTTTTATCTTCATCTTCTTCTTCTCTTTTTTTTAAATTTTTTTCCTCATCATCATCACCCTCATCTTATTCTTCTTCTTTTTATTCTTCTTTGTCCTCATCATCATCTTCTTCTTTTTATTCTTCTTAGTCCCCATCTTCTTTTTCTTCTTATTCTACAACTCTATCATTTTATTTTTCTTCTTTTCTTTTTCTTATTTTATTATTTTTCTTCTTTTTCTTCTTCTTTATTTTCTTTTTCTACTCCCCCATCATCTTGTTCTTCATCATTACCATCAACTTCTTCTTAATTTTTTTTTCGCCTTTTTTTTCTTCCTCTTCATCTTTTTATTCATGTTTTTATTTTCTTATTATTATTATTATTATTATTATTCTTCTTCTTCTTCTTCTTCTTCCTCTTTTTTTATTCTTATTCTTCTTCTTTTTTATACTTTTCTTCCTCTTATGTTTCTTCATCATGTTCTTCTTGTTATTATCTTTTTCTTTTTTTTCATCATATTCTTGTTTTTTTTCTTCTTTTTCTTCTTCTTCTTATTCTTCTTTTTCTTATTGTAGGCAGAGAATAAGAGTGTACATATGAATACGAGTACTTGAATCTAAAGAATAATTATAAATGCTTATTAACCTTATCAATTCTTAGTCTTTATGACACTTGAATCCAAAAAATAAGACTGCATATATGAAGTAACTATTAAGGGTAGTTTATAAATTTTCTGAAAAGTATGAAATTATGAATGACTATTCAGAAATATTTATTTGTTTCTTGGTGGTGATATACCAAAAGGATAGTTATGGTACCATCATTTGGAATGGCCTTAAAGGCAATAACCATCTTGTATGTTGTTAGTGCAAAGCATTGTTACACAACTACCCAACTATTATTCTATTTATAAACCCAAAATAATTTATAATATTTGAATATATATTATATAAATTAAATGAACAAAACTATGAATCTAATAATAATAAAACAATGTGAAATAACTATTTTACTCTAATTTAGTTTTCTCACTATTGATTGATGAAACTACTATAAAAATCTTATGTGGGATTAATATTTAGATAAAGTCATCTTTACTACTTTATGAATCATACACTTATATATCTTTGTTGAGAAAATATTCTTGCAAATGAGCTTTTGGAAGACTATCTAACCAACAAAATTTTGCTGCATGACAAAGTCACCACAATGCCTTCTCTCAAATATCAAAGATAGTAGTCATATGATAGAAGGTAGCTCATAATGAAAATAACCACCTTATGATTTATCTCCTCTTATTCAATTCTAAAGGCTTACTTATTATCATTCACCATGACAACATCTGTCTTCCACAATAAAAGTGAATTCCTTAAAAAAATATTCGTTAAAATCCACATATCAATTGAGTGTCAATTCATCTAAGATATGGACAATGAACTTGAATCAAAAGTATTAATGCCTCCAACTTTACAAATAACATATTCATAATAATTAAAATTACTTGAGACCTACTAATGTGACTTCATTACAATTTCAAAATTTAGGATTAAGCAAATCCCAAAACCTGATTGGGATGGGTCTCTCATCCAACTATTCTTGTAAGTATATGGGTCATATAATTTGTAAAGTAAACTTTAATCGAGATATTGATCTTATAGTGATTGCCTAGGTACTTTAATCAACAAATTATAAGTTAGTTACTACTCTAGGGTTGGTCTATTTTATTATACATGATGGCCTATCTAAATAATTTTGATATCATTTTACTTGATTATAGAATGAATATAAGATTATTATTTTGAAATGCATTAGTGCCTTATTAGCATACAAAGTATTTATCAACTTTTCGACCCTCCCTAATCATGGTCTCCTCCTAGGTATCCAATTTATATTTTACTACTAAAATAATAAATCATCTATTCTTGAGAGTCATTAACTTATCCATACTTTTTAGGCAACTCATCAATTTCCCTTGATGATTGCTTCGTATATGAATTTTTATTGTCTGACCTCATATGTCAAATAGATATAAACTGATGCAGTAGTAAAAAAATTTACTTTTGGTTTAGTAAGTAACTTACACTAAGAATTAATATTAGTTTTCCTTCAAATCTCACCGATAGAAGTCATATGATAGAAAGTAAATCATAAGTCTATTACCACATTATGAATAACCTTCAAACATATATCTCTCATGGCTTACCTATCACCATCTACCATAATGACATGCAACTCACATACTAAAGATGAAACTCTTAAAAAAATATTTTATAAAACACACCCAGCAATTGATTGTTAGTTCTTATAAGAAAAACACAATGGTTTTACTTATAAAAGCATTCATATTTTCAGCTTTGTAGAAATTATACTCGCACAATTAACTTAGATCAATATTGGGTTTTGACATATAAGTTTATCTAATATTACAGGATTAGAAGAGCTATTAATTTCTTCTTACTATTATGTATGAGTGTGCTTCCTAGCTTACATATCACTATCCACCAAGATAGTATGCACAAAGTAACCAATAGTAAAATTTTAATTTCAATTCTACAAAAAAAACAACCATTAAATACTAAAGACATAAAAGAATTTTCAACTTCTTTTCTTCTTTTTCTTTTTCTTTTCCTTCTTCTTTTCCTTCTCATTCTTCTTCTTTTTCTACTTCTTGTTCTTGTTTTTTTTTCTATTCCTACTTATTTTTATTCTTCTTATTCATTTTATTATTATTATTATTATTATTCTTATTATTATTATTCTTCTTCTTCTTATTCTTCTTATTCTTCTTATTCTTCTTATTCTTATTATTATTATTCTACTTATTCTTTTGTCCTTCTCCTCCTCCTCCTCCTTCTACTTCTTCTTTTTCTTTTTTTCTGATTCTTCTTCTTCTCCTTTTTTTCTGATTCTTCTTCTTCTAATTTTTTTCGGATTCTTATTTTGCTTTTTTATCTGATACTTCTTCTTTTCTTCTTCTTCTGCTTCTTCTAATTTTCCTTATTTTTTTTTCTTGTTATTCTTCTTCATTTATTTCTCCTCCACCTCCTCATTCTTCTTCTTCTTCATATTCTTATTCTCCTTTTCCTCCTCATTTTTCTTCTCTTTATTCTCCTCCTCCTCCTCTTCATCCTCCTCCTTCATCATCATCATCATATATTTCTAATTCTCCTCCTCCTCCTACTTCTAATTCTTGTTACACTCCTTGATCTTCCTCTTCTACTTCTTCTACTCCCTCACCTACTACTTCTTCTTATTGTTATTCTCATTCGTATTCTTCTTTATCTCATTATTCTTCTTATTCTTTTATTCTTATTTTTTTTATTCTTATTCTACTTATTCTTCTTGTCATTCTTCTTCTTCTTCTCCTTATTCTTCTTGTCCTTCTGCTTCTTCTTCTCCTTATTCTTCTTGTCCTTCTGCTTCTTCTTCTCCTTATTCTTCTTGTCCTTATGCTTCTTCTTCTCCTTCTCCTTCTCCTTCTTCTTCTCATTCTTATTCTCCTCCTCCTCCTCCTCCTTCTTATTCTCCTTCTTCTATTTCTTGTTATCGTTCTTCTTCTTCAACTTCTTCTTCTTCTTCTTCTTCTCATTCACCATCATCATCTTTTTCGTATTCTTCTCCTCCTTCTACTTATTCTTTTTTTTTCTTCTACTTCTCCTCCTCCTCCTTATTCTCCTTCTACTTCTCCTTCTCAATTTTTTTTCTTCTTCTTCTTCCTCTTCTCCTTCTCATTAATCATCATCATCTCCTCCTCCTCCATTTCCTTCTTTTTCTTCTCCCCCTCCTCCTCCTCCTCCTCCTCCTCCTCCTTCTTCATCTCCTCGTCCTCATTCTTCTCCTCCTACTTCTTCTTCTTCTTTTTATTCTTATTATTTTTTACTTCATTTTTTTCATTTCTTCTTCTTCTACTACTTCTTCTTATACTACTACTACTACTTCTCCTTATTCTGCTTATTTTTTTTTCTTCTACTTAATCCTCTTCTTATTATTTTTATTCTAATTCTTCTTCTTTTCATTCTCCTTCTTCTTATTCTTTTCATTCTCCTAATTCTTCTTTTTCTTCTTGTTTTTATTATTATTCTTCTTCTACTACTAATTTTTATTCTTCTTCTTCTTCTTCCTCTTTTTATTTTTTATATTCTTTTTCTTCTTCTGATTCTTCTTCTTTTACTTTTTATACTTCTTCACATTCTTCTTTTTATAATTTTTATTCCTACCATTCTTCTCCTTCTCCTTTTATTTCTTATTCTTTTTCTCCTCCTACATATTATTATTATTATTATTATTATTATTCTTCTTCTTCTTCTTCTTCTTCTTCTTCTCCTCCTCCTCTTTCTTCTTCTCATTTTTCTTAATTTTGTATTTCTTCTCCATAATTTTTTATGTTTTCTCCTTCTCCTTCTTCTTTTTCTTCTCCTCCTCCTCCTCCTCCTTCTCATTCTTTTTCTCCTTGTTGTACTTCTCCTTCTTCTCCTTTTCCTTCTTTTTCTTCTTCTTCTCCATATTATCCTTCTTCTTCTTCTTCACATTATTCTTATTCTACTACTTCTTCATATTGTCTTCTTCTTCTTCTTGTCGTCTTATTCTCTTACTTATTGTTCTATTTTAACTTTTTTATTTTTCTTATTCTTTTTTTTCTCCTCCTCATCCTCCTCTTTCTTCTTATTCTTCGACCTTTTCATCTTCTTCTCCATTTGCTTCTCCTCCTCCTCCTCCTCCTCCTCCTCCTCCTTCTTTTCATATTTTTTTATTATTCTTCTCCATCTTCATCTTCATCTTTTTATTATTTTTTCTTCTTTATCTTCTTCTCCTTCTTTTTCTTCTTCTTTTTCTTCTTCTTCTTCTCCTTCATCTTTTTTTTCTTCTTCACATCATTCTTCTTCTTCTTCTACTACTACTTCTTCTTCTTCTTCTTCTTTTTCTTTTTCTTTTTCTACTTTTTTCTTCTCTTCTTTCTACTCTTCTTTAATTTCTTATATATCTATTTATTCTTCTCCTCCTCCTCTTCCTCCTTCTCCTTCTTTTCCATCTAATACATACTTCTTCTTCTCTTTTTCTTCTTTTTCTCCTTCTTTTCCTTCTTCTTTTTCTTTTTTTTCTTTTTCTTCTTCTTCTTATTCATCTCTTTCTACTTCTCCTTCTCATTCTTCTTCTTTTCTTCTCCTTCTCTTTTTTCTTCTTCTTCTTCCTCTTCTTCTTTTCTTCTCATTCTTCTTTTTTTTTCTTCTTCTTTTACTTCGTCTTCATCTTCTTCATCTACTTTTTCTTTTATTTTACTTTTTTTTTCTTCTTTTTATTCATCTTCTTCTACTACTATTACTACTACTTCTTCAATTTCTATACATCCTTCATTCCTTCTTCTTCTTCTCCTTATTCTTATTCTACACATCCTTCTTCTTCTTCTCCTTCTTCTGCTCTTCTCCTCACCCTTCTTCTCCTTCATCATCATCATTATCATCATCTACTCCTTCTACTACTCCTCCTTATATTCATCCTACTCTTCTTCATCCTCCTCCTTCTTCTATTTCATTATTATTATTATTATTATTATTCTTCTTCTTCTTCTCCATCTTCTCCTTCTTTTTCGTCTTATTCTTTTTATTCTATTTTTACTTATCTTCCTCTTCCTCCATCTTCAACTCCTTCTTTCTCCACATATTCTTTTTCTTTTTATCCTTCTTATTTGTATTATTATTATTATTCTTCTTCTTTTTCTACTCCTACTTCATCTTCTGCTCCTTTTAATTTGTCTTCTTCTACTCCTATTTCTTCTTCTACTCCTTCTTCTACTTTTTCTTCCTCTCATTATCTTTTTCTTTTTCTTCTTTTTATTATTATTCATCATCTTCTTCTTCTTCTTCTCTGATCCTCGTCCTAATTTTTCTCATTCTTCTTCATCTCCTTCTTCTTCTCCATCTTCTTCTCCATCTTCTTATTCTCCTTATCCTTCATCTTATTCTCCTCGGTCTCTTTTTTCTTTCCTTCTTCTTCTTCTTCTTCTCATCCTCTTTTTATTCTTTCTTCTTCTTCTCCTCCTCCTCCTCCTCCTCTTCCTCCTCCTCCTTCTCCTCATTTTTTTTCTTCTTCGTCTTCTTCTTATTCTCTTTGTTCTTCATTATCATCTTCATCTTTTTCTTTTCCTTCTTCTTATCTTCTTCCTCCTTATAATTATTATTCTTCTTATCCTTCTACTATTCCTCATTTTTATCTTCTTTTTCATATTATTATAATTATTATTATTTTCCTTATTCTTCTTCTTGTTCTTCTTGTTCTTGTTATTCTTCTTCTTCTTTTTCTTCTTCTTCTTCTTTTTCTTCTTCTTCTTCTTCTTCTTATTATTCTTGTTCTTCTCCTTCTTATCCTTCTTCTTTCCTTCTACTTCTTCTTCTTTTTTCTTCTTTTTCTTCTTCTTCCGCTTCTTTTTTTTTATGTCTCTTCTTTCACTTTTTTTTCTAATTGCTATCATTCTTCTCCCCCTTTTTTTTCTTCTTTTTCTTTTTATAATTATTATTATTTTCCTTTTTCTTATTCTTTTTCTTTAACTTCTACTTTTTCTTCTCCTTTTTATTATTCTTCTTTTTTCTTTATCTTCGTCTCATTATTTTTATTTTCTTCTCCTCTTACTTCACATTATTCTTATTATTCTTTTTATTCTTGTTCTTGTTCTTGTTCTTCTTTTTCTTTTTCTTCTCCTTTTGAATCATCGCCATATCTTTCTTTTTCTTCTACTTCTTCTCCTCCTACCAATCATTATTCTTCTTGTTCTTCTTATTCTTATTTTTCTTCTGTTTCTTCTTCTCCTTCTCAATATTCTCTATCTCCTACTTCTTCTACTTCTTTTTCTTGTGGTTCTTTTTTTATTTTCATTATCATCAATTTATTTTTCTTCTTTTTCTTTGTCTCCTCCTCTTCCTCCTTATTTTTGACCTTTTTTTTTCATCTTATTATTCTTCTTTTTTTTCTTCTTTTCCTTTTTCTATTTTTTCTTTTTCTTTTTCTATTACTTTTTTTTTCTTCTTCTTCTTCTTTTCGTCATTCTTCTTCTTCTACTTCTTTATCTCTTCCTTCTTCTTCTTCTTCTTCTTGTTTTAAATGGAGTTTTATTAATTATTTAATCCTTACTTATAGGAATAGGAAACCCTTAACAATTATAGAACTTTATCACACCTAGAAAAACTAGACCAACAAATATACAACCAATAACTTGTGAACTCTAGAAAAGGCTAACATGCATGCACAAAGAAGTAAGAGAAAACAAATGGAGTGGGGGAAGCCATGACAGAATTGGCCCCCGCAATGCAGTCACAATAAAACTCTAAAGGCTTAATTCCCACATCAGTAGTCTTTTTGTTTGATATTTCAAAATGTTGCATCTTCTTCTATCTTGTTATGATAATATAGCTTATGTTTCCCCATTCCCTTCTTCCCCTTTACCCAATTAAGCATTGGGCTTGTCCTAAAAAACTTTAGCTAGAGCACCTGCCTTTTCAGCATACTTGCACCCATCAAAACAATACCTTGAGGAACATATATAAACCTAATCAAACATCCAACATATCAAAAAAAACTATCCTTGCATCAACAACAAAACAATTCTATTTGCCGATTGTTTTTGCTTTAATCCCATGTCCTGCTTTAGCCTCAGCCAAACATCCCTACCCTACTAAGGTTCTCCCATCCCACGCCACTTTTTAGCTGTCTGCTCTGATATATTTTCTATAGAAAAATCAAAAATATGCATTCAAATCTATATCATGCTATAATATTGTTTCGTTGTTTGCTTATAACCCATAGACCAAAAAGAAATCCTATTTGCTATTCTAGATTCCTATTATGCAGCTTTTGCTTTTTTACACTACTTCTCTCTCCTACCCTTTTCCCTCAAAATCAATGTTTGTATATATAGACCCAGGCTCATTACTTAGAATCCTTACCGCAACCCCTACATCAGAATCCATGGCTCATTGCTAACATCTTCAAAATGCAGGGATTTGCTTCCCCTCTCATGCTTTTAATTTTAACTCCCTTTCATCCCTTCCTCTACCTCCTCTACTCCCAGCAATTTTGCCTATCCTTTCATGGATTGTTCAGGGTAGCTACACTTACTGCAATAAATTCAACCAAAAGAAAAGAAAATTGTAATATTTAAATCTTTGCTGACCCCTTCTTTATAGCAGTTATAGATAAACTCAACAAATAAAATAATTTTGAAGAGTATAAGAGCTACAAATTATAGTAACCAAACAACCCTGATCTACTATTTCTTTCATGTTCGGAAAGCCAAAAATAGCGAACACCCATGCCCACTAGCCGTGAAATACCGATAAATTCTTTTGGAAGTGAGATCATGTAGACTTGATTGCACCAAAAACCTTTGGCCTTAACCAAGCTATCCACCAACATGTTTGTCTCTCTATATATATGTACTATTATGAAACTTATGTTTCTCATTTGAATTTGTTTATCCTCAATCTCAACCTGAACTTCCCACATTAAAAAATTATTATGTATTAAACACACCAGTAACTTCAAGTTTACCTCAATCTAAATATCCCTTTATTTTATTATTTTTTTGAGCATAGCCGGAGGTCCTTCAATAGTACCCATAGTTCTAAATCTTATTCTTATTTTCCATCTTTTTGTTTTTTTTCTTCATATTCTTTTTGTCCTTCTTCTTTTTTCTTCTTCGTATTCTTCTTTTCCTTCTTTTTTTTATTCTTCTTATTCTTCTTAATGTTCTTCTTCTTCTTATCCTTCTTTGTCTTCATTTTAATATTCTTCATCTCCTCCTACTTCTTATTCTTCACCTTCTACTCCTTATTCTCCTTCTTATTCTTCATCTTCTTTTTCTTCTTCACCTTCCACTTCTCCGCCTCCTCCTCCTCCTCCTTGTTCGATTAATTGTTCTCCTATTCATCTTCTACTTAACCACTTTTTTATTATTCTTCTTCTTGTTCTTCTTCTTCTTTTCCTTCTTTTTCTCATCCTTCTCCTTTTTCTTGTTTTTGTTTTTCTTCTTCGCCTAATTTTCTTTATACTTCTTCTTCTTCTTCTTTTTCTTATACTTTTTCTTCTTCTTTTTCTTCTTCTTCTCATTCTTCTTCTTCTTTTTCTTCTTCTTCTCATTCTTCTTCTTCTTTTTCTTCTTCTTCTTTTTCTTCTTCTTTTTTTTTCTTCTTCTTTTCTTCTTCTTCGTCTTCTTCTTCTTTTTCTTCTTTTTCTTCTTCTTCTTCTTCTTCTTTTCTTCTACTACTACTACTTTTTACTTCTTATTTTTTTTCTTCTTCTTCTACTTCTTCTTCTTTTCCTCTTCTTTATTATTATTATAGTTTTTTTCTTTTTCTTTTTCTTTTTTTTCTTCTTTTTCTTCTACTTCTTCTTTTATTATTCTTCTATACCTACTTCTATTTCTCTTTATTCTTATTCTCCTTCTTTTCCTCAACCTCCTCCTCCTCCTCTTGTTCTTCTAATCCTTTTCTTTTTCTTCTCTTTCTTCACCTCATTCTCCCTTTTATTCTTTTTCTTGTTCTTATTCTACTTTGTCTTCTTTTTTTATTCTTCTTCTCCTTTTCCTCCTTCTTCTTATAATAATTTATCTTCTTTGTCTTCTTTCTCTTCTTCTTTTAATTCTATTTTTTTATTATTATTATTATTCTTCATATTCTTCTTTCCTCTTCCTCCTCCTCATCCCTCTACATCTTCTTCTACTTCTGCTTCTTCTTCTTCTTATTGGTTTTCATTTTTTTTTACTTCTACTTCTACTTATTTTTCTTATTCTTATAATTATGTTTCTACTTCTATTTTTTTCTTCTCCCTCTACTTTTTTTTATTCTTTTTCTTCTATTTCTACTCCTCTTCCTCCTTCTCTTTCTTCTTACTATTTAACTCCTCCTCCTTCTTCTCTTCCTCCTTATTGTTTTCAAATTCATTGCCATCATCATCTTATTCATCTTCTTCTTTTTATCCTCCTTTTCTTCCTCCTTCTTATTCTAATTATACTTTTTCTTCTTCTTTCTAATTATTCTTCATCTCATTTTCCTTCTTTTACTACCTCTTCTTATTATTCTTCCTATTCTTTTTATACTTCTTCTTCATATCCTTCTCCTTCTTTTATTGCTTCTTCTTATTATTCTTATTCTTTTTTTTGTCTTATTCTTCTTCTTCTTCATCTTCTCATTTTTCTTCGACTTCTTCTTCTTCTTCATCTTCTCCTTCTTCTTATCCTCATCCTTCTTCTTCTTCTTCATCTTATCCTCATCCTTCTTCTTCTCCTTCATTTTTTATCTTGTTCTTCTTCTTATTATTCTTCTTATTCTTATTTTTTTCCATCTTCTTCTATTTCTTCTTATTTATGTTCTCCCCCTCCTCATTCTTCTACTTCTTATTATTATTCTTCTTTTTATTATTTTTCTCCTTCTACCTCTTCTCATCCTCCTCCTCTTCGTTGTTTTTTTTCTTCTTATATTTCTTCTTCATCCTCGTATCTTTTTTTTTTCTACTTTTTCTTCTTTTTCTTCTTCTTCTTTTTCTTCTTCTTCTTTTCTTCTTCTCCTCCTCCTCCTCCTCCACTATCTCCTCAATCTCCATTTTTTTATTCTTATTCTTGATTTTCAACTTTTTTTTTCTTTTTTTACTTATTTTTTTTCTTTCTACTATTACTACTACTACTTTTTTTCTTCTTCTTTTGTTTCTCCCTCCTATTCTTCTTCTCCTTCTTCTTCTTGTTCTTTTTATCCTTCTTCTTCTTCTTCTTCTCTTCCTCCTCATCTTCTTTCTTCTTCTCATCATTGTTAGAAGAATAATAGCAATAAGATTAAGAAGAAGAAAAAGAATATGAAAATAAAGATGAAGAAGATGATTAAAAGAATCATGAAAAAAATAGGTACAAAAGATGTAGTATTAGAAGAAAAATAATGAAATGAAGATGAACAAAATGAAGAAATAGAGAAAGATGGAGAACTAAAAAAGAATAAATGGAAAAAGTGGAGGAATAAGAAGAATTAAAAGAAAAAGATGATAACTTTTTGTAAGAAAAAAATGAATGAGATGATAAATAAGAAGATATAAACAAGAAGATGAAGGAAAATAAGAAGGAAAAGATGTATAACATTATAAATAAGAAAAAAGGATGTAAAAGAAGTGGAAAAAGAAAAAATAAATAAATAAAAAGTTGAAGAAGATGAAGAAGAAGAAAACGAAGAAGAATAATTAAAAGAAAAAGACGTACAGGGAGCAAAGCAAGAAGATCTATAACAAAAAAAATAAGTAGTGGGAGAATAATAATAATAATAATAATAATAATAATAAAAGAATAAGAAATACTAGAAAAAAAAGAAGAATCATAATGAGAAGAAAAAGAAAATGTAGAGGAAGAATAAGAGTAAGATGAATAAGAAATAAAGAAAAAGTAGAAAAAGATAAATAAAGAATAATAAAAATATGAAAATAAGAAAAAGAACACAAAGAAGAAGAAGAATATAACGAACAAAAAGTAGAAGGAAAAGATTATGAAAAAAAAATTTAAAAAGAGTAGAAGAATAAGAACAACAAATAGAAAAAGACGTAGAAGAAGGTTAATATAATAAGAAGAAGAACAACAACAAATTGAACAAGAAAAAGTAAAGAAATTGAATAATAAGAAAGAGTAGATGAAGAAGAATAAAAAATTGTAATGTATAAATAAGATGAGTTGAAGGTGAATGATACAAATAAGAATTATAAGAAATTGAGGCAAAAGAAGAAAAATAAGAAAAAAAAAAAAAGATGATGAATAAGTAGAAAAAGAAAAAAAAATTAAGAGGAAAAGGTACATAAAAAGAGAAGAAGATAAAGTACAAAAATAAGACAAAGAATTAGATGAAGAATAAAAAACATAAAATAACATGATAAAAATAAGGAAAGGAAGAACAAGAACAAGCTCAAAAAAAAAGAAGTAGAAAAAGAAATTCTAGAATAAGAAGAAAAATAACAAGAAAAAGAAAAAGAATTTGAAGATGAGGAGGAGGAAGAAGAAGAAGAATACGAATAAGCTGAAAAATAAGAAAAAAATGCGAAGTAGATAAAAAAGAAGTAGAATAACATGAAGAAGAAATAGAAGAACATTAAAGAAAGTATCAATAAGAAGAAGATGATGAATAATAATAATAATAATAATAATAATTAACTTGAAGAAGATGATGATGAAGAGAAGAAAAAGAAGAAGAAGCAGAAGAAGAAAAGAAATAATAGAACATGAAAAAGAAGAAGAATAAAAAGAAGAATATGAATGGGTAGAATAAGAATCACAAGAAGAATAAGAAAAAGAAGAAAAATAATAAGATAAAGAATAATTGAATAAAGAAGAAAATAATGAAGAAGTAGAAGAACAAGAACAAGAGAATAGAAGAAGAACAAGATAAAGATAAAGATTGATGAAATAAAAGCAAAAGATAATGAAGAAAAAGAAAATGAAGAAGAACGAAAAAAAAGAAAAAGAATAAAAAAAGAAAAAAAATAAGAATATTGAAAAACAAAAAGAAGAAAAACAATGAAAAAAGAAAAAAAAAGTTCAAGATGAAAAATATGAAAAATAAAAAGAAAAAGAAGTAGAAAAAGAAAAAGAAGAAGAAGAAGAAGGAGGAGGAGGAGGAGAAAAAGAGGAGGAGGAGAAAAAGAGGAGGAGGAGAAAAAGAGGAGGAGGAGGAAGAGGAAGAGGAAGAAGAAGAAGAAGAAGAAGAAAAAAAAAAAGAAAAAGAAGAAGAAAAAGAAAAAAAATAAGAGGAAGAATAACAACAAGAAAAAGTAGAACAAGAGATATATAAATTAGAAGATGAAGAAGAGAAGAGTAAGAATAAGTAAATAAAGAAGAAGAAAAAGAAATAAAATAATAAAATTAAAAAATAAGAAGAAGAGGATTAAGAAGTACAAAAAGAAGAAGAATAAGAAAAATAAGAAGAATAATAATAAATACAAGAAAAAAAAGTAGTGGAACAATATTAAAAAGTACAAGTAGAAGATGAAGAAGAAGAAAATATAGAAGAAGCACAAAAATATAAATAATAAGAACAAGAAAAAGAACAACAAGAAAATAAAGAAGTACATGAATAAGAAGAAAGAGAAGAAGAGCCTAAAGAAGAAGAAGAATAAAAATAAAAATAAGAAGAAGAAAAATAAATTAAAGAAGAAAAAGTAGAAGAATGAAAGAAGAAGAAGAAGAAGAAGAAGAAAATGGTGATGATGATGATGATGATGAAGAACAAAAAAAAGAGGAAAATAATTATGAAGAAAAAGAATAATAAGATGAATAAAAAAACAATAAAAAAACAAGAATCACAAGAAAAATAATGAGAAGAAGAAAAAAAAATAACAATAAGAACAAGAAGAAGAAGAAGAAGATGATGATGATGATGATGATGATGTATAGAAGGAGGAGGAGTAGCAATAGGAGGAAGAGTAGGAGGAAGAGGAAGAAAAAGAATGACCAAAAAAAGAACATGAAAGATAACAAAAAAAAATAAAATAAAATAAATGAAGAATAAAAATAAGAAGAAGAAGAAGAATAATAATAATAATAATAATAATAATAATTAATAATAAATAGAATAAAAGGAAGAACAAAAATAATAATAAGATGAAGAAAATGAAGAAAAAAATAAGAACAAGAATAATAATAAAATATAGAAGAATAACAAGAAGAAAATATAGAAAAAAAAGGAGTAAAAATTGCTTAAGTAGTAGAAGTAGAAGAAACAAACAAGTATAAGAAGAAGAAGTACTATAAAAAGAAGATAGAGGAAGAATAGGAAAAAGAAGTAAAGTAAGAAGAAGAATAACATGAAGAAAAAGAAGAGGAAGAAAATGCAGAAATAGAAGTTGAAAAAAGAGAGGAAAAGAAGAGGAAGAACAAGAAAAAGTAAATGAATAATAAAAAAGAAAAGAAATAGTAGTAGTAGTAGTAGTAGAAAAAGAGTACGAAAAAAGAAGAATAAAAAGAAGGATAAGAAGAAACAGAAGAAGAAACAGAAGAAGAAGAAGAAGAAGTAGTAGTAGTAGTAGTAGTAGTAGTAGAAGTAGAAGGAGAAGGAGAAGGAGAAGGTGAAGGAGAAGGAGAAGAAGAAGAATAAGAAGAAGAAGATAGAGAAGAAGGAGAATAAGAAGAAGAATAATAATAAGAATAATAATAATAATAATAATAAATATAAGAAGAAGAAGAATAATAATAAAATAATAATAATAATAATAATAAGAAATAAAAATAAGAAAAAAAGCATAAAAGATGGATAAATAGAAGAAGAAAAAAAAAGAAGAAAAAAACAAATAAAATAAATAGGAAAAAGATAAATAATAAAAGGAAAAAGAAGAAGATAAAAAAAAATTAAAGACGAAAAAAAAGAAGAAGCAGAGCAAGAAGAAAAGATGATGATGATGAAAAAAAAAGTGGAAAAAAAAAGAAGAACGAGAGAAAGAATATAAAGAAGAATAAGGACAGAAAGAAAAATTATAAGAAAAAGTGGAAAACAATTAGTAGAAAAAGGGGAAAAGGAAGAAAAAAATGAAGTAAAATAAGAGGAATAAGAAAAAAAGGAAGAATAAGTAGAAGAAAAAAAAAGAAAATGAAAAAAAGTGGTAGAAACATAAGAAAAAGATGAAGAAAACATGAAAGAAGAAAATAAAAAGAAGAAAAAAAGGTAGGGAAAGAAGATGAAGAAGAAGTGATAGAAGAAAAAAAAAGATGATAAAGTAGAAGAAGTAGAAAATGAAGAAGAAACATAAATAATGAGAAAATAAGAAGAAGATGATGATGATGATGATTTGAAAAAGAAAAAGAATGAAAGAAGAGTTCAAGAAAAGAAAAAGAATAAGTAGAAGGTAAGAAGAAAAATAAAAAGTATGATAAGAAGAAGTAGAAGAAAAAGAAAAAGAAGTAGTAGAAGAAGTATAAGAAGAAAGAGGAGAAGAAAAAGAAGATTGATGAAAAAGAGGTAAAAGATAAAGAAGAATTTGAAGATGATTAAGAAAAAGAAAAAATGAAGAATTTGATGAAGAAGTGAAAGAAGATGTCTGAGAATAATAATAATAATAATAAGAGGAGGATGTAGAATAATAAGAAGAAAAAGAAGAAGAAGAAGAAAGTGAAGAAGAAGAAGAAGAAGAAGAAAGAGAAGATGAGAAAAAATAAAAAGAAGAATAAAAATAGGAGGAGGAGGATGAAGAAAAGGAAGATGAGGAATAATAGAAAGAAAAAAAAATAAAGAAGAAGAAAAAAAGGAAGAATAAGAACTATAAAAAGAATTGGAATAATAAAAAAAGAAAAAGATTAAAAAGTGGAAGAATAAGAATAAGAAGAACATGAAAAAAATATTACAAGAAGAAAATGAAGAAGGTGAAGATGAAGAATGAGAAGAATAATAAGAAGAAGAGTAGTGGTGATGAAAAGAATGAGAAGATGAAGAGAAAGGAAAAGATAAAGAATAAGAAGAGGAAGGTAGACGAAGAAAGAAAAGGAGTAAAAGAAGTAAAATAAGGAAAAGGAGAAAAAGAAATAGAAAAAGAAGTGGAAAAAGAAAAAGAATAAGTAGATGAAAAAATTTATTAAGAAGAAGAAAATAATGCTGATGATGATGAATGAGAAGAAGAAGAAGAAGAAGAAGAATAAAAACAAAAAAAAAGAAGAATATTAAAAATAAGAAGATTAAGAATAAAAAGAAGAAAAAGGAGTAGAAAAAGTAAAAGAAGTCAAATAAAATGGAGCAAAATAAGAAGAATAAAAAGAAGGAGACGAAGAAAATTAAAAAGAAGATGATGATGTTGATGATTAAAAAGAAGTAAAACAAGATGAAGACGTGGAGAAGAACAAAAAGGATATAAAGAAAAAGAATAAGAAAATGTATAATAAGTGAAAGATGAACAAGAAGAATAAATAAAAAAAGTAAAAAGAAGAAGTAGAAAAATAGGAAGAAGAAATAGTAGAAAGAGAGGAAGTAGAAGAAAATATAGAAAAAAAGAAGAAGAAGAAGAAGAGGAGGAGGAAGAGGAAGAAAAAAATAATAAGAAGGAGTAGAAAAAGTAGAGAATGTGAAAGTTGAAGAAGAATTATTGGAATAAGAAAAAAAAATGATACAAAAGTAGAAAAGGATGATAAAGAGGTGGAAGAAGAAGAGAAGTAGAGGTAGAAGAGCAATAAGAATAAAATGAATGAGGGGTGGAAGAGAAGAAGAAGAAAATAAGTAGAGGAAGAAAAAGAAGAAGGAATGGAAGTTGAAGAAATAGAATAAGGAGAAAGATAAGAAGAAAAAAAAAAGAAAAAGAATAAAAAGTAGATTAAGAAGAAGACAATGTTGATGATGATGGTGATGGAGAAGAAGTAATAGAACAAAAAAAATAGGAAAAAAGAAAATAGAAAAATAAAAAGATTTAGAAAAAAAGAAAGATAAAAGGAAGAAGCCGTAGAAAATGGAGAAAAAGAAGGAGAAGAAGAAAAAGGAAAAGAAGGAAAAAAATAGAAGTTGAAGATGATGATGAAAAAGAAGAAGCAAAATAAGAAGTAGAAGAAGAATAAGAAGATATAGAAGAATAAGAAAAAGATACAGAAAAATAAGAAGAAGAATAAGAAAAAGTGAAATAAGAAGAAGAAGAAGAAGAAGAAAATGTAAAAGAAAAAGAAGTAGAATAAATAAAAGAGTAAGAAGGAGAAGAGGTAAAAAAAAGAAGAATGTGAAGAAGAGGAGTAATAAGAAGAATAGAAAGAAAAAGAAAAAACAAAGAAATAATAAGTAGAATATAAAAAGGATGAAAAAGAAAAATAAGAAGATGATGAAAATGAAGAAAAATAATTAGAAGAAGAAGATAAAGATTAAGAAAAATAAGAGAAAGAAGAAAAAAAAGTTGAAGAAGAAGTAGAAGAAGAAGATAAAGAAGAATAATAAGGTGATAAATTAAAAGAAAAATAAAAGGATGAGGTAGAAGTAGAGGAATAGAAAGATGAACAAGAGAATAATGCGGAGAATAAGAAGAAGAAAAAAAGAAGAGGATGAAATAGAAGAAAAGTAGAAGAAGAAGAAGAAGAAGGAAAAGGAAAAGAAAAATAGGAACAAAAAAGAAAGAAAAGAAAGAAAAAAAAGAAAGAAGATGTAGAAGAAATAGAATAAAAAGAGGAAGAACAAGAAAAATAAGTGACAGAATATCAAAAAGAAAATGAAAAAAATGATTAAAAAGAACAAAGTGAAGGCAAAAAATAATAAATAAATAAGGAGGAATTAAGAAGAAAAAGATGATGATGATGATGATGATGAAGAAAAATAATAAAAAATAAAGTTGGAGAAGAAGAAGATGGAGAAGAAGAAGATGGTAAAGAAGAAGAAAAAGAAGACAAATAAAAAAAATAAGGATAAGAAGAAGAAGGAGAAAGAAGCAAGGGAAGAAGAGCGAGAAGAAAAATAATAATAAGAAGAAGGGGAGGGATATGAACAAATATAATGGGAAGAAAAAAAATGAAAAAGAAGAAAAAAGAAGACGAAGAAGATAAGAAGAATAAGAAGAAAAATATAGGGAAAGTTGAAGAAGTAGTAGTAGTTGTAGTAGAGGAAAAAGATATTAAGCGGAAGAAAAGAAGAAGAAGAAAAAAAAAAGAAGAAGAAGTAGTAGTAGTAGAGAAAAAAAATAAGAAGAAGAAGACAAAGTAGTAGAATATGAAGAAATACAAGAAGAAGAAGAAGAAGAAGAAGAAGAAGAAGAAGAAGAAGAAAAAGAAGAAGAAAAAGAAGAAAAAAAGAATGAAGAAGAAGAAGTGGAAGAAAAAGATGATTAAAATGTTTAAAAAGAAGAAGAAAAGAATAAGCGGAAGTAGAAGTGGAATACAAATAAGTAAATGAAAAATAAGAAGAATATGAAGAATAAGAAGATTACAAAGAAGAATAAGAAGAATAATATGAAGAATAAGAAGGATATGAAAAAGAATAGGAAGAATAAGATGAAGAAAAAGAAGATGAAAAATAAAAGGAATAAGAAGAAGAAGAGGAGGAGGCAGAAGAAGATGATGAAAATAAAAAAAAATGATGAGGAAGAAGAATAAAACAAAAAGACAAAAAAGAAGAAGAAAAAGAATAATAATAATAATCGAAATAAAAATATAAAAAATAATAGGAATTAATAGAAAAAGAAGTGTGAGAATAAGATGATGATGAAGTAAAAGAAGAATAAGAATTGAATGAAGAAGAATAGATAATAATAATAATAATAATAATAAATAAGAAAAACAAAAATAAGAATAATAATAAATGGAAGAAAAACAAAAATAAGAAGAAGAAAAAGATAATAATAATGAATTAGAATTACAAAAGGAAGAATAAGAGAAACAATGATATAAAAAAATAAAGAATAATATGAAGAAGAAGAAGAAGAAAAGGAGTAGGAAGAAGAACATGAAAAAAAATGAAATAGAAAATAAGAAGAATATGAAGAAAAAGAAGATGAAGATGAAGAAGAAGATGATGAAGAATAAGTAATAATATAAAAAAAGTAGGTAAAAATAAGATGAATTTGAAGCAGAAGCAGAAGATAAAGTAAAAGAAGAAATAGAAGAAGATGTTGAAAAAGAAATACAAGAAAAAGGATAAGTAAAAGAAAAAGAAGAAAAAAATAAAGAAGTAGAAGGATGAGAAGAAGTAGAAAAAGAAAAATAATAATAAGTAAAAGAATAAAAGAATTGAAGTAGAAGATGAAAAAGGAGAAGAAAGAGAAAAAAAGAAGGTAAAGAAGTAGAAGAAGAATAACTAGAGGAAGAATGAGTAGAATTAGCTCAAGTAATAGAAAAAGAAGAAGAAGAGGTAGTAGTAGAAAATGAGGAAAAATAAAAAAAAGAAGAGGTAGAAGAAGAAAAAATAGAGATATAAACAGAAGAAGAATAGAAAATAGGATAAAAAATAAGAAGAAGAAAGATGCATGAGAAAAAAAAATAAAGAAGTAATAAAAATGAGAAGAAGTAGATGGAGAAGAAGAAGAAGAAGATTGAGAAATAGAAGAATAAGAATAAAAAAAATAGATGATCAAGAAGAAAAAAAGAAGAAAAAAACAACAAAAAATAGAAGAATAAAAAGAAGATGGAGAATTAGAAGAAGAAAAATAAAAAAGAAGAAAAAGAATTAGAAGAAGGATAAGAAGGTGAAGAAGAAGAAGAAAGGATAGAAGAAGCATAATAATAATAATGTGTAGAAATATAAGAATTAGAAGAATAAGAAGGAAAAGAAAAAAAAAGTAAAGAAAAGTTGTAGAATATAAAGTAGAAGTAGATGAAGAAGAAAAAGAAGAAACTGAAGAAGTGGAAGAAAGAGAAGAAGAATAAAAATAAGAGGAAGAAGAAAAAAAAGAAATTATTAAGCAGATGGAGAAAAAATAATAATAATACGAAGAAGAAGAAGAAGAAAATAGAAGTTGAATTAGAATTAGAAGTAGAATAATAATAAGTAGAAGAAGAAGTAAAAGATGAAGAGAATTATATGGAGGAGAAGAAGAAGAAGAAGAAGAGAAATAAGGAGAGGAAGAAGAGGATGAAAAGGAAGAAGAAGAAAAAGAAGATAAAAAAAGAAGAAAAAGAAAAGGAAGATGAAGAATAAGAAGAAGAAAAAGTGTAGGCGGAAGAATAAGATAAAGAAAAAAAAGAAGAAGAATAAGAAGAATAAAAAAAAGAAGATGAAGAGGAAAAAAAGAAGATGTTGAAAAATAAATCTAAAAGAAAAGGAAGTAGAAGAGGAAACAACATAAAAGAAGTGAAATAAAAAGAAGAATAAGACAAAGTAGAATAAAAAAAAGAAAAAAAAGAACAAGATATTGAAGAAGAAGTCAAGTAATGGGAAGAATAATAAAAATAAAAATAAAATAAGAAGTAGAAAAAGAGGAAGAAGAAAAGAAAAATTAGAAAAGTTGAAGAAAATGAAAAAGTAGAAGAAGATGAAGAAAAAGAAGAATAATAGGAAGATGAAATAGTAGATGAGGAAGAAAAAGAAGAAGAAATGAAAGATGAAGAAGTAGAGGAAAAATAATAACATAAAGATTATGAAGTAGAGAAAAAAAGAATAAGAAGTAGTAAAAAAAATGAAGAAGTGTGAGAACAAAAAAAATGCCGAGGAGAAGAAAAATAAAAAATGAAAAGAAAAAAAGATGAAGATGTAGAAGAAAAAAAAAGAGAAAGAATAAGATGATAAAAAAAAGAAAAAAAAGAAAAACAAGAAGAACTAAAAGAATAAGAAGAAGATGAACAAATAAAAGAAAAAGAAGAAGAAGAAGAAGAAGATAAAAGATAATAAGAACAAGTAAAAACTATAAGGATAAAGAGATTAAGAAAAGAAATAAGAAGAAGAAATTAAAAGTGAAGAAGAAGAATTAGAAGAGGTCGAAGGAAAAGAAATTGAATAAAGAGAAGAATAAGAAGAAAAAAATAGAAGAAGTAGGAGAAATAGAAGAAGACCAAGAAAAAGAATAAGGAGAAGTATAAGTAGAAGACCAAAAAATAGAAGAAGAAGGTCAAGTAGGAAAAAATAAAAAGTAAAAGGCGCAGGAAAGAATGAGAAGAAAAACAGAAATAAGAATGAGAAAAAGAAGAATAATAAAAAGAAGAAAGAGAAGGATAAGAAGAAGGAGAACATTAAGCAAGAGAAGAAGAAGAGAAGAAGAAGGAGATAGAGCAAGAGAAGGAGAGGGAGAACGAGAAGGTGAAGGAGAATTAGATGTAGAGGAGAATAATAAGGAGCAGGAGAATGAGAAGGTGGAGGAGGAGGAAAAGGAGAATGAAAAAGAAGGAGATGGAGGATAAGATGGAGAAGGAGGAAAATAATAATAATGATAAGGAGGAGGAGATGAAGAAAGTGAAGGAAAAAGGAAGAAAAGAAGGAGACATGGAATAAATAGAAGAAGAAAGAGCAGAAGGAAAAGGAGAAGAAAAAGGAGATGGATAAGGAGAATGAGAAGGAGAAGGAGAAGGACATGGATAAATATAAAGAAGAAGAGAATGAGAATGAGAAAAAAGAGGAGAAGGATAAAGAGAAAGAGAAGGAGAAGTGAACATAGAAATAAAAGGAGAAGGAGGAGAATGAGAAGGAGTAGGAGAAGGAGATGGAGAAAGAGAAGGAGACAGAGAATGAGAAATAAAAGGAAAAGGTGAAGGAAAAGGAGAAGAAGAATGAATAGGAGAAGCATAAAAAGAATATAAGGAGAAGTAGAAGGAATAAGAAAAGGTGAAGGAGAAGAAGGAGGAGGAGGAGGAGCAGGAGGAGGAGGAGCAGGAGGAGGAGGAGCAGGAGGAGGAGGAGAAGGAGAAGGAGGAGGAGAAAGACAAAGAGATGATGAAAAAGAAGTAGGAGAAAGAGAAGGAGAAGAAGATAAAATATAAGAAGGAGAAAGATAATGAGATTGAGAAGAAGAATGAAAATGAGAAGGAGAAGGAGAAGGAGAAGGAGAAGGATAAAGAGAAGGAATAGAATAAGGAGAAGTACAAGGAGAATGAGAAGAAGATTGGGTAATAAAAGGAAAAGAAGAATGATAAGGAGATGGAGAAGGGGGAAGAGAAGTAGAAGGATAAAAAGATGGAGAAGAAAAAGAAGAAGGAGGAGGATGAGAAGGAGAATGTGAAGGAGATAAAAAATGATAAGGAGTAGCAAAAGTAGAAGTAGAAGGATAAGGAAAAAAAGAAGGAGAAGGATAAAGAGAAGGAGAAGGAGAAGGAAAAGAGAAGGAGAAGAAGATGGTGAAGGTGAAGGAAAATGAGAAGGAGATTAGAAGGAGAAGGAGAATAAGAAAGAGAAGGTGAAGGAGAAGGAAAAGAAGAACCAAAAGCTGAATGTGAATGAAAAGTAAGATGATAAGGAGAATGAATAGATGTAGAAGGAGGAGGAGGAAAAGGAAGAGAAGAAGGAAAAGGAGAAGAAGAAGGAGAATGAGAAGGTGAAGGATAAGTAGGAGTATAAGTAGAAGATAAGCATAAGGAGAAGAAGGAGGAGAAGGAAAAGGATTAGGAGAATGAGAGGGGTCGAGAGAAGGAGCATGAGAAAGAGAAAGAGAAAAAAAGGAGAAGGAGATAGAGAATGAAAAGGAGAAGTAGAAGGAGAAAGAGAAAAAGAATAAGAATGAGAAGGAGAAGTAGAAAGAGAAGGAGAAGCAGAAGGATAAGGATAAGGATAAATAGAAGATTTCAAAATAAAAATAAGGATAAGGAGAAGAAAAAAAGGAGAATGAGAACAATAAGAGACGAAGAAGGAAAAGGATAAAGAGAAGGAGAAGGAGAATTAGAAGGAGAAGGAGGAGAAGGAGAAGGAGGAGGAGAAGGATAAGAAGGCAGAGAAAGAGAAAGAGGAGGAGAAAGAGAAGTAAAAGGAGAATGAGATGATGAAGTGGTGGGTGCAATAGAAGGATTAAAAGATGGAGAAGTAGGATGAGAAGGAGGCAAAGATGGAGAAGCAGTATGAAAAGGAGAAAAGTTGGAGAATGAGGAGGAGAAGGAGAAAAGAATGAGATTTAGAAGGTAGAGGAGGAGAAAAATGAGAGGGAGAAGGAAGGTGAGGAGCACGAGAAAGATAATGAGAAGGTGAATGAGAATTATAAGGATAAAAAGAATTGGAATGAGTGGGATAAGGAGAAGAAGAATAAAAAAAGGAGATGGAGAAAAAGAAGATGAAGGAGAAGGAGATGGAAAAATATGAGAATGAGAAGGAGAAGGAAATGGATAAGGATGGAGAAGGAGAAGCAGAAAAAGAATAAGAAATAAAAAGAGAATGAGGAATGATAAGTAGAAGGAAAAGGAGAAGAACAAACAGAAGGAAAAGTAGATTGAGAATGATAGGGGAAGGATAAGGAGAAGGATAAAGAAAGGGGGAAGGATAAAGAAAAAGAGAAGGAGAAGTATAAGGAGAAACATAAGTAGAAGAATAATGAACATGAGAGTGAGAAACATAAGGAGAAATAGAATTATAAGGAGAATGAGAAGGAGAAGGATTAGTAGTAGGAGAAGGAAAAAAAGAAGAAATATAAGAAGGAAAAGGAGAATGAGAACAAGAACGAGGAGTAGGCATAGAATAAGGAGAAGGAGAAGGAGAAGGAGTAAAAGGATGATAAGGAAAAGGATGAGGGGGGAGGGGGAGAAGGAGAATGAGAAGAATAAGTAAAAGTAGAATGAGAAGTGTTGTATATAATTTATTTTGATTAGCTTTTTTGTATAACCAAATATGTTTCTATTTTAACATTTTCATGTAGGTGTTGGAAAGAAAATATTATGAGGCTATGGTTTGTGTTTGTGATGTGGTTTTGTATACTATCATGGTTGTGGATATAAATCATTTACTATTTCTTCTTCTTCTGATCCGTGAAATCATAAACGTGGAAGTGGAATTACCTAACAGAAAGATAAGGAGAAGTAGCGGGAGAAGGAGAAGGTTAAGAAGAACAAGTAGCAGGCTGAAAATTAGGAGCATGAGAAGGAGGAGTAGGAGTAGGAGGATGATAAGAAGTAGGATAGGGAGAAGGAGACGGAGAATGAGAAGGATAACTAGAAGTAGAATTAAAAGGATAAAGAGAAGTAGAATCAGAAGGATATTGAGAAGGAGAAGAAGAAGAAGAACTAGAAAGAGAAGGAGAAGGATGAGGAGAAATAGGAGGAGGAGGAGAAGGATACGGATAAGGAGGAGGAGAGGAGGAAGGAAAGGAGGAGGAGGAGAAAGAGAATGATAGAAAGAAGGAGAAGTAGGAGAAGGAGAAACAAAAGGAGGAGAATGAGAAGGTGAAGTAGATTGAGAATTAGAAGTAGAAGGAGAATGAGAAGGATACGAAGAATGAGAAGTAGAAGGAGAAGGAGAAGTAGAAGGTGAAAAAGGAGAAGAAGAAAGTGAAGTATAATGAGTTGGAGAAGGAGAAAGAGAAAAAAAGAGGATAAATAGATCGAGAAGGAGAATGAGAAAGAGAATGAGAAGAATAAGGAGAATGGGGAGAAAAAGAATGAGAATGAGAAGGAGAAGGTAGAGGTGTCAACTCCGTCATGCCGGCCTGGCCCTACACGAGGCACGGCACGATTCTATCGTGCCTGGCCCGGCTTGGCACAAAATTTACCATGCCTATCCACAGCACAAACTCTCTCGTGCCATGCCGAGGCCAATCGGGACTCATGTTGTGCCTAGCCCAGCACGACACCATGGCCCGATGGCATGGTACATCGGCACGAGCCGAGAAACCACCCCAGCATTAGAAGCTGAGCCCAACGGTTCATGAAACTGCCTAGGCCCGGGTCGGATTCCAACTCCCCTCTCATCGCCCCAAATCCCCAATGGTTCAAAATATTAAAAAAAATAAAAAATTTTTGAATTTTAGCTGTTGGATTTCACATCTAACAGCTAAGGGGGCAGAATCCAAAGGCTCACATGATTCTGCCCGAGAAAAATCAATAAAAAAAAAACAAAAAAAAATACTTTTTTTTAAAAAAAATTCTTAATTTTATTCTATAAACCCCCCCCCCCTCTAAATTATATGTTTTTCAAAAATATAAATTCTCATACTCACTCTCAAATCTCTCTCCTGAAATTCTTTCTCTCGAAATTTTGACTCGGCTTTTCAAGACTTGCAACTTAGGCTCAGCTTTATTTGGTATTTCCATTGCTCTTTGGAAGTTGAAATTTTGGTGCACGTGTTTTACCTTTACATTACTTTATGGGTATTTCTATCTTTTTAAATTTGTTAACTGAAAATCTTGAATCTTAATATAATATTAAAATATAATTAGTTTTTTATTTTTTTTCTCTCTCTCCTCTTTAATCCATCATCTTGTCTAAAAAAACAAAAAATGATAAATACTAATGAAATTAATTTAAATTTAAAAAATGAAAATTTTACACAAAGGTCTGAGGCTGCTGAAACTTTTGTTTCTCTGGTCGTCTCAACCCAAATATCTAAAATATAAAAAACTAGGAAGATTTCTTTAGTCTGGACTCATTTTAATATAATAAAATAAAAAAATATTATGGGTGAGAAAAAAGAGATGACACAGTACAAATATTATAAGAAAATTTTTACTTGTAAGAGTGTGCTTGGAACTGAGCACCTTAAAGGCATGTCGATATATGCACCATAAAATATGATGCATTAGATCTTAGTCAAACCCAATGTGGTAGTGTATTTTTTATGGCTGGATCTACTTCAGTCTCAAAGTTTATCCCCTTCATATACAGCAACGATTTGGGTAAGGAAGGCATGACCAAACTTATCACCTTGATGGGTCTTCCGAGTAGATTTTCAAATGATCCAAAGGTAGTGAGCATCATGCAAGCATATTTCCAGCCTGCTTATCATAGGATTCCTAGGTCCATATCAAGGAACAACATACTAAAATATTATAAATTAGAAAAATAAATAATAATTAATGAATTTATGGCATATAGCGGAGTTGTGTCCGTGATGTCTGATATCTGGACTAGTCATGATGATTCATATTATTCATGTCTCATCGCCCACTATGTAGATTCTAAATAGACTATGAATAAAAAATTTTAGGATTTTCTGAGATTTTCCATCCTTTGATGACCCGGCCATTTTTGAGTGTATGATAAAAATCTTTAGCGAATATAAAATTTAAAATAAAATTTTTAGGTAACATATTCTATAACGCATCTAATAATAAAGTAGTGATTAACATGTTTATTATCAATATTAGAGACGCACCATTAGGAGAGATTTTCCACATCTGATGCATGTGTCACGTGATTAACTTGATTATATAAGCAGGGATGAAGGTGTGTTCCCCTACTTTGGAAAACATACGTAACTCACTAAAATACATTTGCATGCTTCGCAGACAACAGGAATTTGGTAGTCTCTATATGTCTATGAATCTTAAGAAAAAAAATTTCCAATCAGATGTGAAACACTATTGGAATTACATGTACCTGATGTTAGAGTCATGTGTTGGATACAAACACGTGATATCCGACTATGTCAATAGTATTATTAACGAACTTATTATTGACAACACTGACTAGTCTTTAGGCATTTTATTTATTAAATTCCTGAAGATTTTTTATGACACAATGAACATGTGTTTGTCGGTTTATACTCTCACTACTTGTATTGCACTCAGGTGAATATGCAACATTAGTAGCATGTTTAGGAAGTATCGAGTTGATCCGACACTTAGCCATATGGTTGCTAAGATGAAAACTTAATACTTAAAGTACTGGTCCACCGTTTCATCTCTTTATTATCTCACTGCATGCATGGACCTTAGGGTTAAGGTGGAAGAGATAGATACTATTTTGACTTATATTTTTTCGTACATGAACATGGAAGACCCACCTAAAGGGTTCATTCATGAGAAGTTGACTGACATTTTCACATACTATGATTCTAGATATTGTAGTAGTAGTAGTTAGACTATGAGTATAGACATGGATACCATATTCAGAGATGATTTTTCCATTCAGTTAGCGAGGGATAAATAACGGGGTGGATCGTCGAATATGAGCGAGCTGTCTCGGTATTTAGATGCAAATTACTATTCAATTCTATCACGATCTGATACTAAGAATCTTGATATATTATAGTGGTGAAAATCATACAAGTCCACATTTCCCATGCTATCTAAGATGATATGGGATCTACTGACTCATTCGGTGTCGAGAATAGCATCACAATCTACTTTTTCTGTTATCGTGAATATAATTTTAGATAGGAGATCAAGATTACGTCCAGATATTGTTCAGGTTTTAGCATGCATGAAGGATTGAGAGGATTTGAGGTTTAATATCTAGGATCATGCTGGGGCAAGGACTATAACAAAAGCAAAGGAGTTGATTACTGATGATGATCTATATAATAGTGATTTTGATATTGAGGTTGAGGATAATAATGATACATTTTTAGATGATTGATGAGATTGTCACTTGATTCCTGACTGTTGATGATTGTGATATTGCACCACGTCGATAGCAACACTTATATCGTAGTTATGCTTATATTTATAAGTTATGCTTGATTCTAATTTTTGATTTTGATATTTTGTACTCTTTTTTATTTACATTGTATTCACTTTGGTTTGGGTATTTGGCTTTGTAACTTTGTCATTTATGTTAACAAAATTTTGTATTTATTTTTTTTTATGTTTAAGAATTTCATTAAAAATTCTAACATTTAAATCTAATAAATTATAATCTATTAATCTAATTAATACATAATTAAAATAAATAACATAAAAAATAAATTTGTAACTATTTAAATATTTACAATTTATAATTAACATATTTTTAAACATTATTTAATTTATATTTTATAATTTCATAAATATTATAAACAAATAAATTTTTTTAACCAGCCGGTACGAGCCTGTTTAGGCCTAAAAGGGCTTGAAATGGCATGGTAAAAAATCAGTCATGCCGATGGTCCATGCCAGGCCCGACCTAAAGAAACCATGCCGAGCCAGGCATGACATGGTTACTATACTGTGCTATGCCTGGCCTGACACGATAGCATGGTTGGTTAACCCAAAACTATGATGGGCTGGCCAGGCATGACCCATTTGACACCTCTAGGAGAAGGAGAAGGAAAGAGATGACGAGAAGAAGAATATGATCGAGAAGTAGACTGAGAAGGAGAAAGAAAAGGAGATAGAGAAGGAGAAGGAGATAATAAATGAGAAGGATGAGAAGGAGAAGAAGAATGAGGAAAAGAAAGAGAATGAGAATGAGGAGGTAAATGAGATGGATAAGTAGTAGTATAAGGAGATGATGAAGGAGAATGAGTAGGGGAAGGAGAAGCACAATGAGGAAGAGAGGGAGGATGAGAAGGAGAGGAAGAATGAGAAAGATAAGGAGGAGGAGGAGGTGAAGAAGAATTAGAAGGATAAAGAGGAGGAGAAGGAGTATGAGAAGGATAATGAGGAGAAGGAGAAGAAGAATTAGAAAGATAAAGAGGAGGAAAAAGAGAAGGATAAGGATAAAAAGAAGGAGAGGGATAAGGATAAGGAGAAGGAGAAGCAAGAGGAAAAGAAGGAGAAGGAGGTGGAGAAGGAGAATGAGGTGGAGAAGGAGAAGAAGGAGGAGAAGGAGGAGGAGGAGGAGAAGTTGAAGGAGAAGGAGAAGGAGAAAAAAGAGAAGTTGGAGAAGGAGAAAGCGAAGGAGAAGGAGATAGAGAATGAGTTGGATAAAGAGAAAGAAAAAAAAGAATGAGAAGGAGAAAGAGAAGAAGAAGTAGGAGGAGTAAAAGGAGGAGAAAGAAAAGGAGGAGAAGGAAAAAGAGATTGAGAAGGAGAAGTAGAAGAAGTATGAGGAGATGGAGAAGGAGAAGAAGAAGTAAAAGGAGAATGAGAAGAATAAAGAGAAGTATAAGTAGAAGCAAAAGTAGAAAGAGATGAAGAATGAGAAGGAGGAGGAGAAAGAGAAGGTTAAGTAGAAAGAAAAGAAGAAGAAGAAGGAAAAGAAGAATGAGAAAAACAAAGAGAACGAGAAGAAGAAGAAGAAGAATGAGAAGTAGAAGAAAAAGGAGAAGCAGAATAAGAATTAGTAGGATAAAGAGATAAAAAAAGAATGAGAAGGAGATGTAGAAGGAATAGGAGATGGAGAAGGAGGAAAAAAAGAATGAGCAGGAGAAGGAGAAGGAGAAGGAGAATGAGAAGTAGAATTAGAATGAGAAAGAGAATGAGAAGGAGAAGTAAAAAAAGAATGAGAATGATAAAAAGATGGAAAATGAGAATGAGAAACAAAAGGCGATGAAGAAGTAGAAGTTGAAGAAGAAGTAGAAAGAGATGGAGAAGGAGAAGGAGAAGTAGAAATAGAAGAAGAATGAGAAGGAGAAAAAGAATGAAAAGTAGTTGGAGAATTAGTTGGAGATGGAAAACCAGAAGGATCAGAAGAAATAAAGAGAGGAGAATAAGAAGTGGAAATAAAATAAAAATTAGAAGGAAAAGGAGAATGATAAGGATAAAAAAATGAGAAGAAAAAGTTGTAGGTTGAGGAGGAGAAGGGAAATGATAAGGATAATGAGGAGTAGTAGGAGAGGTGTGGGTGGAAGGGGTGGAAGGTGGAGGAATGGAAGAAGGATAAGGAGAAGCAGAATGAAAAGAAAAAGGAGAAGATGAAGGAGTATGAGAAGGTGAAGGAGAAAGAGGAGAATGGGAAGGAGAAGTAGAAGGGGAAGGAGAAGAAAAAGTAGAAGGAGAAGGAGAAGTAGAAGTAGAAGGAGAAGGAGAAGTAGAAGTAGAAGGAGAAGAAGAAGTAGAAGGAGAAGGAGATGGAGATAGAGAAGGAGAAGAAAATGTAGTAAGAGAAGGAGAAGGAAATGGAGAAGGAGAAGCAAAATGAGATGAAGAAGGAGAAAGTGTAGGAGAAGGAGAAGGAGAATGAGAAGAAGAAGAAGAAGAAGAATGAATGAAAAAGAGAAGTAGAAGGAGAAAGAGAATTAGACAGAGAAAAAGAATGAGAAGGATAAAGAGAAAAAAAAGGAGAAGGAGAAGGAGGAAGAAAAAAAGGAGAAGGAGATGGAGAAGGAGGAGGAGAAAAAGAGGAGCAAGAGGAGGAGGAAGAGAAAAAGACGAGCAGGAGGAGGAGAATAAAAGGAGGAGAAAGAGAAGGAGAAGTAAAAGAAGAATGAGTAGGAGAAGAAGGAGGAGAAGGAGAAGCAAAAAGATGAAGAAGGAGAAGGAGTCGGAGAAGGAAAAGAAAAAGTAGATGGAGTCGAAGAAGGAAAAGAAAAAGGAGAAGCATAAAGTGAAAACGGAGGAGGAGGAGGAGGTGGTGGAGAAGGAGTAGACAAAATATAAGTAGAAAGAGATGGAGAAGGAGAAGCATAAGTAGAAGGAGCTGAAGAAGGAGAAAGAGAAGGATTATGAAAATGAGGAAATAAAAAAGACAAGAAGAAGTAGATTGAGAGTGAAAAGGAAAAGGAGAATGAGAAATAGAAGGAGATGAAGAAGGAGAAAGATAAGGCAAAAGATAAAAAGATGTTGAAGGAGAAGGAAAATTAGATGTAGTAGGGGAAGGAGAAGGATAAAAAGAATAAAAAGTAGTAAGAGAAGGATAAGTAAGAGAGAAAATAAAGTAGAACGATAATGAGAACAAAAAGGAGAAGGAGAACAAGATGGAAAAGGAGAACAAGATGGAAAAGGAGAAGGAGAACAAGATGGAAAAGGAGAAGGAGAACAAGATGGAAAAGGAGAAGGAGAATGAGTAGGAGAAGAAGATTTAGAATAAGAATGAGTAGAATAAAGATAAGGAGAAGGAGAAGGAAGATGAGGAGGAGGAGACGGAGAAAGAGGAGGAGGAAGAGAAAGAGAAAGAGATGATGAAGAAGTAGAAGGAAAAAAGAAGGAGAATGAGAAGGAGAAATAGAAGGAGAAGGGGAATGAGAATGAGAAGGAAAAAGAGGGGGGGCGATGGGAAAAAAGACAGAGAAGGAGAAGCATAAAAAGAAGGATAGGGAGATGAAGAAGGGTAAGTAGAATGAGAAAATGAAAAAGAAAGAGAGACAATGAGAAAATGAAAAAGAAAGAGAGACAATGAGAAAATGAAAAAGAAAGAGAGAGAATGAGAAAGAGAAGGAGTAGGAGGAGAATGAGAATGAGAAAGAAAAGGAGAAGAAGATAAATAATTAGAAGGAGAAAAAGGAGAAGAAGTAAAAGGAAATGTGAAGTATGCGGAGAATGAAAAGGAGAAGGAGATAAGTAGGAGGAGAAGAAGGAGGAGGAGAAAAAGTTGAAGTAGAAGGAGGAGGAGGAGGAGGATGAGAAGAAGAAAAAGAAGAATAATGAAAAGGTAAAGGAGAAGGAGAAGGGGAGGAGAAGGAGGAGGAAAAAAAGAAGTAGAATGAGAAGGAGGATAAGAATGAGAATGAGATGGTGAAGGAGATGAAGAAGGAGATGAAGAAGGAGAAAGAGAATGATATGAAGAAAGAGAAGGAGAAGTAAAAGATAATGAGATGAACAAGGAGAAGGAGAAGTAGAAGGATATGGAGAAGGAGAAGAAGAAAAGATATAGAGAAGGAAAAGAAGAAAAGATATGAAGAAGGTGAAGGAGAAGCATTTGGAGAAGGAGAATGAGAAATTAAAAAATAATGAGAAATAGAAGGAGAGGGAAAAAGAGAAGCATGGGAGATTAAGATGGAGAAGAAGAAGGTGAAGATGAAGGTGAAGGAGAATGAGAAGTAAAAGGAAAAGGAGCATGAGAAGGAAAAGTAGAATGGAGAGTGAGAAAGAGAAGTGAAAAAAGAATGTGAAGGAGACAGAGAATCTCTTTTTACAATAACACTACCTCTTCCATGTTTTCTACTTTACTTTTAAGATAATTTAGCTGCCAATCATCCTTGGAGAAAGAACCTTGTCAAATTCATTTGGACCACTTTTTTCAAGTGGGAAGAACTTCTAGTTTTCCAAGTCAGCGGTTCCCCAACCTCTTCTTCCAAATCAGTCATTTATCCCTAACTAGGCCTAGGGCTTAATCCTTTTCCACCCCCCTCCTTTCTCTACCCCCTCCCTCTCGGATGAAGAGTGGAGGGCTTTCTTCTAAAGCTATTCTTCTTTTGATTTCAAGAAACTTTGCCCCATTAGAGGTAACAGCTTCATGCCTTTTCCCTAAACTTTTCCGCCTTCCCTTCCTTCCGCAAGGTATTTTTTCATTACCGCCTCCAATGCTTTCTCTCTAATCTAATGCTTCTTACCCCGCATTTCCATCTCCAATTCATCTTTAGCCCTTCCTATATCCCTCTCATGCATGACCTTTTTTCTGTTGTACAATATACAACTTTTGATCTCATATTCATTAGCCGAAAGTTCTAATAACTCATTCTCATGCAAGTCATCATATTCCTACTCCTCTTCCTCCCCTCTCTCTCTTAGTTTTTTTCCTCTCTCATTCCCACCTCTCTATCTTTCTCTATCCTACCCATTTATTATCTATTTCTCCTCCCTTTAACTGCCCTTATGTCCTATTCCCCATCTCCTCTCTATTTCCACCCTTCCCCCTCAGTTAATCTTCCCATCCCATTCTGCCCTTTACTAACCCACTTAATCCTACCTTCTTCCCTGCACATTTTTATCATGCTTGGCCTTTCCCCTCTACTGCTCCCCATTTGCATACATTATATCAACTCATATCCCATTTTCATGTAGTTTTTACAATAGCTAGGGAGGTGTTCTGGAATTATGGGTTGCCAAAACCCATTCTCTTCCTCCGCTCTGATCCACAACCTTTTTGGGGGTGGGAATTGAAGGTTAAGTTCAACACACATCCGAGCTACACTCTTCCTTATGATATATGTCATAGCCTCATCAATAAGTATAGGTTCGCC
>JAREIK010001021.1:610617-623117 GCA_029783825.1 Sapria himalayana | reverse complement strand
CCATGGTTTACCAAACTACGAGATGCATACGTTAACACAATGCTAAGATTTGCAAACTCGCCGATGATTGGCTCCTGCGGATACTACGGAGTAGTTGGCAACGGCATCGATGTTGCTTTCGGCACACGTCCTATCAAGGAATACGATGCGAAAATGATAATTGAAATCTATAATTCGTTAACGACGGCACCAGATATACTCGTTGCTCGCGATTCAGCTAGGTTTGGCTCCATTGCTATGCTCCCTACTATACTAGAATAAGAATATTGCATCTAAGGGCGTCGTGCACGACTGTTTTGCTTGCTGCATCAAATAGTTTCAGGTAATCTATATGTTTACGAAATAAAAATTGCGTTTGGTGTTTAGATCTTTTCCTGTTTTAAAAAAAAAACTAATTTGCAGTTACTTGTATGGGAATTGCAGTAATTTAGCATTGGTTCCATGTTAATTAAGCAAGTAAAATTTGATCTGGTTTCTTTGAATTATCTATCCTTATAATTAAACAATCATCTGAAAGGGTAGCAAGCATGTGTTAGAGATTTGAGGAATGCCCTCTAGTCTTCCTCGCCCCTCCTCTGATTCAGACATCAGAAGACGCAGACATCAGAATTGAGGAAGCAATCCAACTCTGGAAGATCAATAGCACAGAGAGTGTGCACAGAAAGACTTCGAGTTGGCAAACATTGAATGGAGACTGGAAAAGTCCAAATTGATTGGTTTGGGAATTTACCGAGAGCTTATCGTGTTGGTAGCTCTAGGATAAAAAATCATTGAATAGCGGGAACTTTCCAAGAGCTTATTGAATGCTCACTCATACTCCATTGACAATTGGCATAAGAGAATTGATTTTAGATTTTGGATGTATTGATAAATATCTTATTTCTCACCTAATAATTATCTAATTGATAGGTAGTATTAGCTATACAACGGATATATTGATAAATGTATAATGTTTTCTAATGAAATGCCAAATAAGATTCATTCAATACAAATTCAAAATAAAACTAAAGTTCAAGAGAATTAATTAAGAAAAATTAATTACTTAGCAAAATCATTTCCCAAAATCATAACTGACCATGGATTTTGAATTTAACACTTTCATTCACCAACAAATTTACAATATCTTATCTGGCACAATTTTTTGTTAGTTTTATACTTATCACTAATCATTCTTATTTGAAATTTATAACATTTGAAAGATATCAAAAGCATATGTAAATATATGAATGTTATAATACATGATCCTTAAATTATAAATTGAGTAAATTATTTATAATTTTTACTCAAGAATAACCAAGTCAATGGAAAACTACCTTATCAATATTTGCATTTGAGTGATAATTATACACTATTAGTTCCTAACAATGAAAGAAAAGAACAAACATTTGAATGATAATTATAAATTATTAGTTCCTAACAATGAAAGAGAAGAACAATCAATGCTGAATTTCCTTTTTTTTTTAGTTTTCTTAGTTTTTCTTTTTTTTTTCTCTATTTATTTATTTATTTTTTTTTTTTTTTTTTGCTGCTTTCATATGTGTGGGTGTGTGTGTTTATTTATTTATTTATTTTATTACATTATCTTAATTAAAATGTTAAAAATAAGAAAACTAAAATAAGGAAACCATATAATTTTCATGCCATGTTTTTCTCTCAACTAAAATTCAATATTATTCTCAATATTATATAAATAATGATAATATAGAAAACGAAGATGATAAAAAAATATAAAATAAGATAAAATGATGACGTAGTTCATGAATACATTGGGCTACAAACCAATTGGTGTTATATAAGTGTGCTTCCTATCTCTAAAAGATCTATTTCCACTCAATGAAGTTTCACTTGATGATCTGTACTACCATCTCAAGACACCAACAATTAATTTTGTAGAGATTCTTCTCCTTATGCTTTGTATCGTTCGCAATTATAAAACACCAAAATAGTATAGGAGTCTAGGAAATAGGAGTTGATACTTAGTTGTTTACTTTAACTTCATGTATATTTCATGCTCAAAATAGAATAAAGCACACATAAATAGACACTCAGGAGAAAACCAATATCTATTGACTTTATGAAACAAAACATTCAAACTATCATAACTATGTGGGTGATAATGGTATATGAATTTTGATTGTTATAACTTCTTCGCTTGTACTTTATATAATCTCTTAACAATGACATAAAGTATATTTAGGTTACTATACTTCATGAGTAGTCATCTTGTGATGGAGATAGAGATCATACTTAGTATATAAGATTATTATTTTGACATAAAATTTGTGAAAGATAAATATCTTGATAATCTTACCTTTAAAAATTGAAGAAATTATTTCTGATCGATTAGTTATCTTGTAATAAAATTATAACATAATTCATAGATAATAAAAATATGTAAGAATAATAAATGGTTATAAAAAATGTTTTCAATGTAATACAATTGATTTTTTTTGTTCTATCATTTGTCTAAAAAACATTGAAATCATAAAAAAAAACTCAATGATATTTTCTTGAATGGCAATTAGAATTGGAGCAATTAATGTCACTGTGCCCATCGTGTGTACTACAACAATAACAAGAGGTGTGCATTTTATAGAAATAATAAGATAAGCAAACCTACATATTTATACAAATCAAAACTAGATAGTGTACAACAATTGAAACTAAGTTTAGAAGGGGTGTAGGATGCTTGTGGTGCAATGTGTTGTTTGTTTGATTCGGCACAATGAAAGATTATGTACTTCAAAGTTGCTGCCACAACTAAGTAGTGGGTTTGTGTTGAGCATATTCCATATTTTTTGAGAAGCGTATGAATATTTTATTGAAGAAGATAGAGCTCATATGTTGTGAAGAATATATTTAGGAATAAATTATTGGTCATTGAATGATTTGTGAACTTGAAGTGTCAAGATGAAGGTGATGTACCTGACCATTGTAGCAGAGAGCATTGTTATTCTTGTTGGTGAGTGCTGGTTTTGTGTACTTAGTGAGTGAAGAGTGTGACATGATAATTCATTCTACTTTTCCATTTCATATCCCATTAACTATTTTGTATTCTATAAATCTTTTGACCATGATATAATAAAGATAAATAATAATAAAATATCTAAGATTTTAAACATATGAGAGGCACGCATTGAGATATAGATCATATATTAATAGGTAATTATAGATGGATGATAAGTTTGCGTTTTAGGCATTCATCTAAACTTGATGTTCATAATTATTTTGGATAACATAAGTTAGTAGTGATTTTGATGCAGACAAATGAAAAGTGACCATGAGATCTTTTGTGGCAGTTAAGTGTAGGAAAATGAGTATGCTTTATATCACCCAAATAGAATATATATGGATCGAATGAGCATTCTATATCAGGAATCCATCATTGATATTTAGCATTGAATATCCAAATATGTGAGTGAGAAAAGTCTACAATTTTTTGATAAAAGATATGCTTTGCACATAGTATAGGAATCTTATTTTGATAAGTGATACTCGATTTAATTCTTGATGTTGTATGCCCATGGAGAAATTGATTCTTTGAGATATCATTTATTCAATATCATTTGATGAGTCACTAGTTGGTATTGTCCTAATGCAACCTCTTCTTGAAGATTAGTTAGATTAAGAGGTAGATTCAATAAAGATCAGTCGAGCAATGAATTAGAGCCATATAAGCTGTTGGTGAAGGAGCAAGAAGTAAATTGATTGGAATTGAGCTTGTTTCTGTAGTTGTTTAGTTCTTCAAATAGTTTGTATTATCTTAAATCTAGTTTACCTATGTGTAGAATGTGTATAAGGAGAAGAAAAAGAAGAGTAGGAGAAAGTAGAAGTAGAATAGTAATAATAATAATAATAATAATAATAATAATAATAAGAAAAAGTAGAAAAAAAAGAAGAAAAAGAAAAAAAAGAATGAGAAGAAGAAAAAAAAGAATAAGAAGAACTAGAAAGAAAAGAAGAAGAAAGAAAAGAAGGAGAAGGAGAAGGAGTAGAAGAAGAAAGAGAAGAAGGAGAAGAAGTAGAAGGAAAAGGAGAAGAATGAGAAGGAGAAGGAGAAGGAGAAGAATGAGGAGAAGAAGAAGAAGAAGAATGAGAAGGAGAAGAAGAAGAGATAGAAGGAGGAGGAGGAGGAGGAGGAGAAGAATGAGTAGAAGAAAAAGAAGAAGAAGGAGGAGAAAGAGAAGAAGAAGAAGAAGAAGAAGAAGAAGAAGAAGAAGGAGAAGGAGAAGGAGAAGAAGAAGGAGAAGAAGAAGAAGGAGGAGAAGAAGAAGAAGAAGAAGAAGAAGAAGAAGAAGAAGAGGAGGAGGAGGAGGAGGAGGAGGAGAAGAAGAAGAAGAAGAAGAAAGATGAGAAGAAGAAGGAGGAGGAGGAGGAGGAGAAGAAAGAAAAGAAGGAGGAGAAGAAGAAGAAGAAGAAGAAGAAGAAGAATGAGGAGAAGGAGAAGGATGAGGAGGAGAAGGAGGAGGAGGAGGAGGAGGAGGAAGAGGTGGTGGTGGTGGTGGTGGAGGTGGAGGAGGTAGAAGAAGTAATCAAGCAAGGAGAATCAAATAACTACTTGTTTATTTTGGTCTGTGCATGGAAGGGCGGATAAAGTGTTTATTTACGGGTATAATACACTTGATTTAATCCAGAGCAGAAAATTTGCAGGTGAATGGCCAATCTGAATATAATTAGTAGCACCCAACATTACACATTTGAGAGGACAGTTTCTAGACGTGCTCAAAGACCTTGCTAGAGAAAAGGTGTCCTCGACTAAAGGAGGCACGAGATGACTCAAGACTCAAGCTTGGTGGAAGATGCCGTAGGGCGAATTAAAGATGTAGATTTAATGGATACACGATACTAGAGAAAATAAAGAAACATAGAAGAAGCAAGGAAAAGTTTTATTACACTCATGGAAAAATTGTGAAAGCAATACAATGAATAAGCTCTCATCATAAAGCTAGCCATTAACATTCAGAATTGAGAATTTCTTTCATAAAAAAGCAAAGAAAAGAGCTATAGAATTACATAACCATAGCACAATAGGGTCATATATTATTAGATTGATGTAAATGTAATTTATTTCTTTTATTTGAAGAACGGGTGTAGAACGGGGTAAGGATAGATGATAGTTTGTATTAATGGTATTTCTCCGCCAAAAGAGAGAGTTATTATTAATAAAATAAAACTTAAGAAGAAGAAGAAGAAGAAGATGGCGGTCTTTTTTTTTTCAAAAAATGCTCTCAACTTCTAGAGAGAGAAACAAAACTTTCGAGAGAGAGAAACTCAAATTTTGGTGGAGGAGAAGCTGTTTTTAAGATGATTTTCAAGGGAATGGATTACTTAGAGAATAAGAAATCCTTTTCCTATATCATTAAAAAAACCACGCCTATCGTGTCTTCTCCTTCGGGTTTTTACACAAAATTTCAAGGATCACTCGATTTTGTTCACGGCAGAAATATGCAAATGCTCACGGAACCGCACAAATATACTCTAGTGGGAAAATTCTCACATGGTCGACCATGAATTGATGATGTTCGTGCATTCATTGGCTTTCTGAAACTGAAAACGCCAATAAAAATAGGCCTCTTCAATGATAAACATTTTCTGCTTCAACTATACTGTGAAGAAGATTTCCATCGCTTATGGTTGAAAGGTGTCTGGTATGTTATGGGGTATCCCATGATGACATTCAAGTGGTCACCTAACTTCTCTACAAAGGAGGAATCCTCGCTAGCTCCGGTATGGCTTATGTTGCCCATGTTACCGATTCATTTATTTGATAAATACACCCTTTATCATATTGCTTGCGCACTGGGATCTCTTCTTCTCAATGGTGCTATTGCAACACTCTCAAGACCCAGTGTTGCTCATATCTGTGTTGCAGTTGATTTACAGAAACCATTACCTAATCGTATATGGATTGGTCTCCCTGATGGAGAAGGTTTCTGGCAGCAGGTTGTCCCAGAAAACCTTCCAGCATATTGTACATGCGGTAGGAAAATGGGACATGATATTGAGAGATGTATTGTTAACAAAAGAAGGGCAGATTATAATCAAAGGGTGGAAGAAAGAAGGATGGAGGCTGGAAGAGAAAGAGAGATGGTAAAATATCAAAAAAAAAAACCTTAGTTGAGTAGCCTGTAACACAAATTAATGAGCAGGAAGGGATGAAATTAATTGAGCATAAGAAAAACAATGAGGAAGAATAGAATACAATGGAAATTAATAGAAGAGACATGTTTAAAAAAATAGCAGATTTGAATAGGAGAACAAGAATGCAAATAAAAAATAAACAAAAAAAAATAAAGGATAGGCAGTAGGTATAGAAAATTTTTCAGAGGAATAGATTGAGGTAAGAAGTTCCATCTCTCTTTATACAAATGAGGAATAAGATGAGCAGAATGCAAAACTCACCAAGGATGATATAAACATTGAAAAGCTTAAGCAAAAAATGAAAAATAAAGAATGAGCTATTGAAGAACTTAAAATAATGTCAATTTAATTAGGAAGGGATTGGAAAGGAGAGAAAGGATGAGATTTAAGCTCACTAAAAAAACCTAGAAACATGAAAAAATACTTAAACAAAACATATGACACTAAATGCGTTACTAGAGCGCAAGCAAAATCTGCAAATAATGTTTAATTACATTTATTGGAACATTAGAGGAGCTGCAAATTTCCCTTAAAGAAATAGATTATAAAAATTGATATATATACATAAAATCAATCTTATAATGTTAGCGGAACCAATGGTTGTTGGAGCTCAATTAGAAAAATATAAAAAACTTTTAAGCTTTGAAAATGGCTTTGTGAATAAAAATGGTAAATTTTGGATATTATGGAAAAATATTTTAAATATAAAAATCTTAAAACAAACTGATCAATTTATAAACTTTTGTCTAAATCAAGAGGAGAATGAAATAATTACAATAATTTATGCTAAAAATAAAAGAGAAGATAGGAAAGAATTATGGGAAGGAATGGAGAGAATGACTTTAGAAAATAAACCATGGATTATTGGTGGCGATTTTAACATAGTGAGAAGCTTTAAAGAAAAAAAGGGGGGCAAACCTCCAAATAAGAGTGTAGTTTCTCAATTTAATGATATTATAAATAAAACCAATTTAATGGAGTCTAATTTTTTAGGCTCTCAATTTACTTGGTGTAATAACTGGAAAAACAATGGTACTATATGGGCTAGACTAGATAGAGTGCTGTATAATTATAAATAGTTAGAAAATTTTGGTTCTATCAAGGTGAAACACCTAAATAGGACCTATTCCGATCATATTCCACTATTGATTTCAATTAAAAATATAGCTTTCTCAAGTGGTTTTTTTCGTTTTCAAAATGTTTGGTGTTCGCATCATGATTTTTTAAATATTGTAAAAGAATCATGGAAAATAGAAGTTCTTGAAAACCCGATTCAAATTATAAATAATAAGCTAAAAAGATTAAAAGATGTTCTAAAAAATGGAATAAAGAATAATTTAGGAATATAAATAAAAATATAAAAGTAGTAGAGGACTTAGTCCTAAAAAATGAGCTACATTATGAAAATGATCAGTGTGCAAATAAAAGAAGTGCATTAAATAAAGCACACGCTGAATTAAAACTGAAACTTTTAATGGAAGAAGTTTTTTTTGGAAACAAAAAGCTAAAATAAAATGGCTTAAAGAATGAGATAAAAATACTAAATTTTTTCAAAGAATAACTAAAATTAAAAATCAAAAACATAAAATTATGGGCATAAAAAATGATAAAGATGATGGGTGGATAAAGAGATAGATATACAACACTATTTTACAAAGCTTTTTGGAAATCAATTATGTGGTAAAAGTAATCTTAAGGGAAATACACTTATACAAAATATAGAAAAAAAATCAATCTAGAAGATAATAATATGTTAACTAAATTTCCTAAAGAAGAAGAAATTAAAATTGTCGTTCTTAGCATGAATAAGGACAGTGCAGCTGGTTCGGATGGATGGAATAATTGTTTTTATCAGAAATGCTGGCACATAATAAAAGAAGATTTAATAAGAGCTATAATTAGTATTTTTTGAGGGGCTGAAATAGGAAAAAAATGGGGTAGCTTTCACATAATTCTAATTCCAAAAATGGAAAATTTTCAAAAAGGGGAGGATTTTAGACTAATTAATTTATGTAACTCTATATATAAAATCCTAGCCAAAATATTACAAAATAGATTGGTTAACTATTTAACTAAAAATTATTTCAAAAGAGCAAACAGGTTTTATGCAAAATAGATTGATAATGGAAAATATATGTTTGGAAAAAAAAATGAGTAAAGAAATAGGCATAAAAACAAGGGGAAATAATGTAATTATAAAATTAGACTTATCCAAGGCATTTGATAGGGTGGAATGGGATATACTTTGTTTTATTATGCGTAAGATGGGTTTCTCTGAAACCTGAATAAATTTGATACATAGATGTATATCGAACACATGGGTGAGAGTTATCATAAATGAAAAACTAGGAGAAGAAATGAAACCGGTTAGAGGATTAAGACAAGGAGATCCACTTTCTCCCTCAGACCCTCACTATTTAACATTTATCTGGAATTATTTAAGTAAATATTAAAGATAAAATGTTCGAAGGTAAAATAGGAATATTTAGACAACCAAAAAACACTCCCCTGGTGAGTTGTCTAGCATATGCGGATAACGTAATGATCTTCACCAACGGAGGTAGCAGATCCTTAAACAATCTGATGGATTTATTAAAATGTATGGAAAAAGAAATAGGACAGAAATTAAATAAGAATAAATGTCAATATATGCTCTCTTTCAAGGCTCCTACTGTGTTGATTCATAAAATTTAAAATATTACAGGTTTCTCACATAAAAAAAAGGAGAAATTATTTACTTGGGCTGCCCAATCTATGAAGGTAAGCTAAAAGCTGAATATTTTGAATTTTTGATAAGTAAATTAAAAATGAAAATATCGGGTTAGAAGGAAGAATATTTAAGTATGGGAGGGAGAATAACATTAATAAAACATGTTTTAGAAAGTTCTTTAATGCATAATATTGTGGTTATTCAACCACCGTGTAAGTTCATTAAGAAGATAGAAAAAGAATTTGCTAACTTTTTTGTGGGGAAAAAAAGAGGGCAAATATAAATTACACTGGAAAAAATGGAGGGATTTATGTTTCCCTGTCCAGGAAGCGGACTTAGGCTTTGTCAATTTAAATAATTTAGCCAAAGCATGGGCAAGTAAAAGATGGTGGAGGTTGAAGGAAAATGATAGTTTATGGTTGGAATTTATGCGGGCAAAATATTACATAAACAATGATACCAATAAAGTTAGAAATAAAAAGAAGAATACACAAATCTAGACACAAATGCTTAAGCAAAGAGACTTAGTTGAAAAATATTCAAAGCACACCAAAAAATGATGGAGATGGAAACTAAGCTCAGAAGGATCATTTTCTATTAAGTCGGTTAAAAATGTGATTAGGAAAAAACAAGATGAACAAATTTTATTTAAATGGATATGGAACAATGATAATCCACAAAAAATTAAAACATTTATGTGGAAAGTCTTATCTAATATCATACCAATGGAAAATAACTTAAAAAAGAAGGGAATTCGATTAGCATCTAGATGTGATTGTTGTGGAGAAGAGATGGAAACTCTGGATCATCTCTTCTCACAAGGCAAGGTAGCAGCAGAAATTTGGAATAGACTAGGATCTGAATTGTTAATAAAATATGAACATCTTTCTTTAGAAAGTAGACTTCGAAAATGGATTAAATTGATGGTTACAAATTCAGCGCATAAATGGATTAAATATAATATTCCGTTAATAGCTATCTGGTACATCTGGAAAGCTAGAAATAAAAGAAGATTTGAAGGGCATGACATGCTAATAGATAATATATGGAAAGATATCAAGGAGGAAACAAGTAGAATTTTTGAGTCAAGTCCTCTAAATACAAATGGAAAGAGGATTGATAAGGATATGCTACAATTTTGGAACCTAAAAATTCAACATCAAAAACGAGTTAAAATAATAAATACAAAATGGGAAAAACCTTCGAAAGAAAGAATGATTTTAAATACGGATGGCCACTTTAATAGAGATATGGGAGCAGCTGGAGAAGGTGGGGCAATAAGAAATTCTGAAGGAAAGCTAATATTAGCTTTCACAAGAAAATTTCAAGCATCCTCGGCACTACAAGCAGAGATCCTAGCATTAAGAGAAGGGTTAAGAATATGTATAGAGAAAGGAATAAAAAAGATAGATGTTCAAATAGACTCAATAATTGTAGTGAATTTAGTTAATAAAATAATAATGTGCAAATATGAGAATGAAATAGAAGAAATATTGAAAGATATAAATAAATTAGACTTTACCATTAAGCATATTTATAGAAAGACTAATGCATTAGCGGTAAACTTTCAAAGGAAGGTAAAAATATAGGATTTCAGAATTATAATGAAGAAAATATACCGGAAATATATAGAGGAATCATAAAGTTAGATAGCGAGGAATTTCCCTATATCAGAAAAATAAAAGAATAAGTTGTTTGCTATTATCGTTACTGTATATTTTGTTTTATCATATGCATGAAACATGTCATAGCTTTAATCTCACCTCGGTCCTGAGGGGTGTCCTAAAAGATAGAGCATAATATACAAGGTAAGTTCTCTCGGTAGGATTCTATTAGAGTTTTTCTGGTTTTTTCCTTTTTTCTCTCACTTTTTACAGGTGTATTATTGAGGTGAGACTGTGATCAACACAGTGAGAGTCTTAAAACAGTAAGAAGAAGGGGCACTAAGTAGGGTAATATATTTATATGAATGTAGTACTGCTATATTATTTTTTTTGCAGGCAATTACAGCAAGGATCGATTAAGTAGAGAAGATCATCATAAATTTTAATCTGTTATTCCATAGCTGATGTTATTTAGTCTGTGTTATTTGTATTTATAGAGGTCTGTTTCAGTAGAGTCTATTTTGAGATAGGAGTATGATTCGGCAGTCTATGTTATCGTGTGCTGGGATTTAGCAGTCATGTGATTCGGTAGTCTATGTTATTTATGATAATGTCTAGTCTTGTATGGTCATGTTTAATATGGAGAACTTCAAAAATCACACAAGACATAAAGCTCCAACAAAGGATGACAAAGGTAAGAAAGCTCTCCAAAGTAAAAGAAAATTTTCTATTTTATTTACAGATTAGAAGGTGCTAAAGTGTAAGCATAGCTAAAGAGACAAAGCAAAGTGGGGCAATGGAAGCATATTTCAAAGAAGGTGGTTAAAGTGAAAAAGATGCAGAAATAATCTGGAGGAAGCTGTCTAACATGCCCAGAGAAAACACAATGAGGGAGGAAGGATAGCCATTACGAGGCAGTAAAAATGCACTTGCGAATTATCCATCAAATAAAGGCAATAAAGATGCACGAGAGATACTTCAAAAAAGGAAATCGAGAGGCTAGCACAAATGACTACCGAAGGAAAAGGGGAGGCAACACAAAGAGGCATACATCAAAGAGGCATACATCAAAGAGGAATGCGGGGACAAGACACTACTACAAAACAACAAATTAATGATATTTTATTCCTTGACGCTTTCAGAAAATGTCATTATTCTATTTATAATTAGACATTTAATGACACTTTTATAAAAGCGTCATTATTTTGATAATGTATTCTGTTTTTATGAGACTTACTAGAAATGTCATTATTAATTTAACAAAACTTAAAATTAATGACGCTTTATATCTTGACGCTTTTATAAAATATCATTATTATATTTGTAATTATACATTTAATGACACTTACTAGATCTTTCATTGTTAAGACTAATAGGTTAGGAAAATTTCTTACCTCCTTAAAAATTTCCAAGGAATAAGGGGCTGAAAATTAAAAACATTGTCATTTTTATTAGTGTCGTGGATGTGAAAAATTTAATTTTGAATTTATTGATTTTTAACTAATTTCTTATTTATTTTTTTTAAATAATTAATAATATTTTTATTTTTACTCTATAAAAATAAAAAAAATTATCAAATTTTCGTTGAAAATTATTTATTAAAAATAAACAAAAACTTATGATAAAATTAAAAAATATCTAAATATTTTTACATTCAAAATTGAGTTTTTTATTTATAAAATAAGTAATAATATTTAATTTTAAAATTAATTTGTTAATATTTAATTTATCCCTAAGAGAAATAAAAATATAATGTAAATATAAGGTGATTTAATAAAATTATGTGAAAATTTTAGTATTATTTTTAACTTAATTTAATATATTGAAGAATCTATTACTAGAAAGAGTTGCGCTTCTTCTTCATCATGTTCGGCCATTTCCAACAGCTCGGGTTCAAGCTCGCGTATTCGATATCATTGGACATATTTCCAGTATCCTGTAAGTTTCTCCATTAAGTTTATAATTATATCAGCTCTTCCATACTTTTAACTTTTATCAAATAAAAGTGCATTGAATCATTGGAATTGATGAGGTTAACCTAAGAA
>JAREIK010001021.1:320617-605617 GCA_029783825.1 Sapria himalayana | reverse complement strand
GAGAGAGGAGAGATAAAATGATAGAAAGGAAGGAGAGGAGAGAGATGGGCTAGGAAGAGGGGAAGGGAGGATAGAGGAGAGAGATAAAATCAAGATGGAAGAGATAAGAAGATGGCTAGGGAAGATTCCAAGAAAGGTGGAAGGGGTAGGAAGAGTAGGGAGGAAAAGAACAGAGTTTAGAAGGAGGAGAAATGATTTATTAAAACACATAGAGCAGCACAATTGGGCTGAGTATGATTTACTTTTAGAAGAGGAAGTGGAGGTAAAAAGCTTGCCTTTGCCCAGCAACACTGATGAAGAGCATAGGCTGGAGTTTAATGCACCAAGGGATGACTTGGGGCTTAAAAAATAGTGAATTAGACATGAACCAAAAAATAGGGAAAAAGCCCTAGAAGAAATCATGAAATTAAATATGAGCTTAGAAAAGATAAATAAAACAAAGAATGTAGAGCAAGCCACATCGAGCACTAGTAAATCTATAAGAAATATGAAGAAATATGCAAACATAAAATACGAATCAAAATGTATTACTAGAGCGCAAGCTAAATACACTTAAAAATGAATAGCTTATATTGGAACATAAGAGGAGTAGCGAATGCTCCTACGATAAATAAAATTAGAAATTTAATTAAAATATACAAACTTAAAGTAGTAATTTTAGCTGAACCTATGGTAACTAAAGATCAGATAGAGAAATACATGATGAGGATAGGCATGCGTAAGGCCTATACGAATCATAATAGTAAATTATGGGTCATGTGGAGCAGCTCCACGGATATTGAAATTTTATCAGAAAATGATCAAATAATTAACTTAAAAATAGGCAAACAGTCAGAGACTATCTTTTCAGTTGTCTATGCAAGCAACGTGAATGAAAAAAAGAAAATGCTTTGGCGTGAGATGGATAAATTAGCAGCCACGAAATCCCCGTGGATTATAGGAGTGGATTTCAATACAATTAGAAACATAACGGAAAAGAAGAGAGGTAGGTTACCAGATCTGGTAGCAATAACCCAGTTCAATGAGGCTATTGTGAGTGCAAGTTTAATGGAGGTAGAATATCTAGGATCAAATTACACTAGAGTGTAATAACTAGAAGAAGAGGGGAGCGATCTGGTCTAGGCTCGATCAAATGTTAGTTAATGCGAAATGGCTAGACGTTATGGGGGAAGTTAATGTCCAGCATTTAAGTAGAACTTGCTCAGATCATAGCCCGCTCCTGGTAAGTCTTCAAAAGAAGAAGGGAAGGTAGAAGTCCTTCATCTACCAAAATATGTGGGGCATGCACAAAAATTTCGAGGTCATAGTAAGAAATACATGGGAAAAACTGATATTGGGCAATCCCAAGTAGATATTGGGACAAAAACTAAGAGCACTACATTTGGCCCTTAATAAGTGGAATAAGGAGGTGTTTGGAATGTGGTTACAGAAATTCACGAGGCAGAGCAGAAGGTCACAACAACAGAGAGAGAATATGAAGATAAACAAGATGAGATAACCAGAGCAAAAGATAGTAGAGCAAAAGCTGAATTAAAACTTAGAATGCATATGGAGGAAATCTACTGGAAGAAAAGAGCAAAAGTTAAATGGTTGAAAGATGGAGATAAAAACACGAAACTTTTCAATACAATGGAAAAAATTAAATCACAAAGACTATGAATAAAGGCCTTAAAAAAGCTAACGGATAGTGGATAGTAAAGGAGAAAGATATTAAAATTGAATTAGAAGTATTATTTAAAAGCTATCTAAGTGGGCCAAATATTGGTAGAAACCTCACACTAATGGAGAAAATTGAAAGAAATGTCATGCAAGAAAATAATAAAATTTTAGCAGAATTTCCTACGGAAGAAGAAGTGAAGGATGTAGTATTTAATGCAAACAAAGATAGCGCAGCTAGTCCAGACGGTTGGAATAATGATTTTTTCCAACAAAGCTGGAATATAATCAAAAAAGAAGTATTAGTAGCTATTAACTGGATATTCGTGGGTGCTGAAATCTCAAAAACATGGGTCAGTTCATATATAGTTTTGATTCCCAAGAAGGCAAACCCGCAGAAAGGAGAAGATTACAGGCCAATCAGCTTATGTAATACTATATATAAAATTTTAGCTAAAATACTACAAAACAGATTGAGTAAGATTTTACATAACATAATTGCCCAGGAACCAGCAGGCTTTATCAAAAATAGGTTGATGATGGAAAACATCAACCTAACATCAGAAATAATAAGAGAAATAGGGACTAAGGTGAGAGGTCACAACTTAATCATGAAACTGGATTTAGCTAAAGTATTCGATAGAGTGGAATGGGAGACACTATGCTATCTAATGAGAAGGATGATGTTTTCGGAATTCTGGATAGATATTATATATAGATGCATATCCAGTGATTGGGTAAAAATTCTCATAAACGGCCAGGCAGGTGAAGAGTTCAAACCAACCAGAGGTCTCAGATAGGGGGATCCACTGCCCCCACCTTGTTTAATATATATTTAGAACTTTTCATAGTAAATCTAAAGGAGCATATCAGAAATGGCAGCATCCTAGCCTATAAACAGCCTAAAAATACGCCATTAATATGCTGCTTGGCATATGCAGACGACGTGATCATATTTACAAATACTAGTAGCAGATCATTGGAAAACCTGATGGGGCTTATACAAACACTAGAAGAGGAAACATGACAAATGCTAAATAAGAACAAATGCCAATTCATGATAGCGGCCAAAACACCAGATAACATTGTTCATAGGATTAAAAGAGTCACAGGATTTGTGCAATGTAAAAGAGCATTATTGTATCTGGGATGCCTGATTTATGAAGGAAGAGTAAATGAGGAATACTTGTCCTTTTTATTGGACAAGATAAGGCATAAAATTGCCGGTTGGAAAGAAGACCAATTAAATATGGCAGGAAGAATTACTTTAATTACTCACGTGTTACACGGTTCACTAACACACATTTTAATGACGGAACAACCACCAAAGATAATTATAAAGAAATTAGAAAGGGAAATGACTAATTTTCTATGGGGGAAAAAAGAAGGGAAAAATAAGCTGCACTGGAAAAAATAGAGAGATTTATGCTACCCAAAATAGGAGAAAGGTTTAGGTTTTGTCAGTTTAAATGATATATCTAAAGCTTGGGCATGCAAGAACTGGTGAAATTAAAAGAAGACGAAAATATCTTAGCGGCATACAAGAAAGCTAAATATGGGTTAGAAAATAAAGCATTTAAAAATACTAAAAAATCATCTAAAAGCTGGAAATTGATGTATAAACAGCAGAGCATAGTAGAAAAACATACAATACTAACAAGAAGTGGGTGGAAATGGACATTGAACCCACATGGAAATTTCACATTAAAAAGTGCTAAAGAGCTGGTACGAAGCAGAAGACCCTTACAACTTAAGGGACTCTAGAAAAAGGATCTGCCTCAAAAAATAAATGTATTTTTGTGGAAAATTATGTATGATATTGTCCCTGTAGATGAGAATATTCAGAAAAAGGTATAGAGTTAGCAGATGTGAATGCTGCCATCAAGAGATAGAAAGCTCAGATCATCTATTTCTACGGGCAAGATAGCATCGAAAGCATGGAATAAATTAGAAATTGAAGCACATATTGAAAGAAGCATAGTTACATTGAGAAATAGGCTAGAAAACTAGTCAAAAAAGCAAACAAAGAATATTTTCTTAAAATGGATAAGAAGCTACATTCCTCATATAACAGTTTGGTGCATATGGAAAGCTAGAAATAGAAGTAGATTTGTTAATGTAAAAATGGAACATAATGATATACTGGAAGAAATTAAAAAAGAAAGCACATTCATCAATGTTTGCAGTCCAATAAAAGTGAGAAACATGGGAATAGATGAAGATAGAAGGAAAGAATGACGTCTTGCAATAGTAGCAAGAAATATGCCAGCTATTAAAATAGTTAGCTGGAATAAACCTGTGCAGGGAAGACTAACGCTCAACACGGATTGGAGCTTTAAGAGAGAAATGGGAGAGGTTGGTGGAGTAGGGTCAATAAGAAACGTGGAGGGTAATGTATTGAAAGCGTTCACATCAAGGGCTATAGCATCCTCTGCCTTGCAAGTAGAGATTATAGCCCTACAAATGGGCTTGCAAATTTGCAAAGAAAATAATTATCTAAAGGTACAAGCACAAGTGGATTCAAAAATATTAGTGGATCTAGTGCAAGGGAAGATATATTTATGGCAATTTGAGGAAGATACCGAAAATATTAAAAACATTTTAAGAGAAATAAACGGAGAAATAAGGCATATTTATAGGGAAGCCAATGCGCTTGTAGACAAATTAGTCGAGGAATGAATGATAAAAGGGGCCCAAAAATTTGGGGGGGAGGATATACCCGAAAGATTTAAAGGCCTGATAAGATTAGATAAAACTGAATTTTCGTACATCAGAATCCAAAAAATCAAAGATTAAAATAAGAAAATTTGTTTAAGCCCTGTAAAGGGCTAGAAACTTTTGCTAATGAATTGATTTTGTAGTTGGCATAAAAGATAGGAGAAGAATTATACGGCTCCCTAGTCATGAGGGGAGTCAGAAAAGGAAAGTGTTTACAAATAAATATAAACTATAGCTTGGTTGTGTTTTCTTGTTTTATATTTCAGGTAAAAGCTATAAAATGGAAGAATTATAAAGAGTAAGAATTATTAACTACTAACTAACTGAATGTAGATGGAATATGACCCTGGTCCAGAGGGGTTATGAAAGGTTTGAGATATTTAATGGTAAAGTTTGTTGTAAGTCTGTTGTTTTTTAGTTAAGTTTAACTTAAGGAAAGGAAGGCTGCACAAGATTAGAATGTTCAATAGGTAGGGAGACAGCTGGAAATTTCCCGTAATGGTTATATATGTTATGGGAGTTGGCTTTGTGTCTGTAAGGAGTCTGTATTAAGTTGGGTGTATGTATGCTGTCCTTGAATGGAGTGAACACGATGCAGTTTGTTGCTGGGAGACTATACATATGTATGTTGTCTGAGTGTGTAAGGAGTCAGTATGGGAGTCGGTTTTGAGTCTGTAGTCTACTATTGGGGTGTCGGCAAGATTCTAAGAAGAGATTGGAAAGATCGGGGGCAGATGGGTCCTCGAATAGGCGGACTAAAGAAAGTTCACGATGCATAAAGGAAGAAGGAATCAAAGCCAAACGTCCCCTTACTCAGAAACAAGGCAGAAAATGGGAGGTCTTGGAGAGATAGGAGAAAGAGGCTAAAGGCATAGAAAGAGAAGGGCCCAATATTAAAAGGGCTTGTGGCAGAAGAATAAAGATAAATTAAAGAAAATATAAAAAAGAACCAAGCAAGACTACTTGGTAGAACATAAATAGAAGGATATTACATTAATTTAAAGCTTTTTGCTTTTAGTTAGGAATAAAGTGGGTGTAAAAGAGATAAGGATAGAAGTAGTTTGTAAAAATGGTATTACTCCGCCAAAAGAGAGGGTGATAATAATAAAAAAAACCTTTAAAAAAAGAAGAAGAATAAGATGATGATGATGATGATGATGAGGAACAAGAAGAAGAAGAAGAAGAAGAAGAAGAAGAAGAAGAGGAAGAAGAAGAAGAAGAAGAAGAGGAAGAAGAAGAAGAAGAAGAAGAAGAAGAGGAAGAAGAAGAAGAGGACGAAGAAGAAGAGGAAGAAGAAGAAGAAGAGGACGAAGAAGAAGAGGAAGAAGAAGAAGAGGATGAAGAAGAAGAGGAAGAAGAAGAAGAGGAAGAAGAAGAAAATGAAGAAGAAGAGGAAAAAGAAGAAGAGGAAGATGAAGAGGAGGAAGAAGAAGAGGAGGAAGAAGAAGAGGAGGAAGAAGAAGATGAGGAAGAAGAAGAGGAGGAAAAAGAAGAGGAAGAGGAAGAAGAGGAGGAAGAAGAAGAGGAGGAAGAATAAGAAGAGAAGGAAGAAGAAGAAGAAGAAGAAGAAGAGGAAGAAGAAGAAGAAGAGGAAGAAGAAGAGGAGGAGGAAGAAGAAGAGGAGGAGGAGGAAGAGGAGGAGGAAGAAGAGGAGGAAGAAGAGGAGGAAGAAGATGAGGAGGAAGAAGAAGAAGAAGAAGAAGAAGAACAAGAAGAAGAGTAAGAAGAAGAGGAACAATAAGAAGAGGAAGAGGAAGAAGAAGAAGAGGAAGAAGAAGAAGAGGAAGAAGGAGAAGAAATAGAACAAGAACAAGAACAAGAAGAAGAAGAAGAAGAAGAAGAACAAAAAGAAGAAGAAGAACAAGAACAAGAAGAACAAGAACAAGAAGAACAAGAAGATTAAGAAGATGATGATGATAATGATGTTGATGATGATGATGATAAACAAGTAGAAGAACAAGCAGAAGAAGAAGAAGAGCAGAAGAAGAAGAAGAAGAAGAAGAAGTAAAAGAAAAAGAAATTTTTCATTGGCACTTTTTTAAAATAAAGTTTTCGCTCTCCAGTTCTAGAGAGAGAAACATCAATTTTCATTGAAGAATGAGCCAATTTCATGAAAAATGGAGCAAGTTGATTCATTGAGGGATAAGAAATCATTTTCTCATCAAATTAAAAAGACCATGCTCCACTATTCTGAACATTGAGAAATTTACGGGGAAAAAAACGGAGAACCCTCGATAGAGTTCTCCCCCACCGATATCGCCATGCTTGTTGAAGCTCACAAATACTTTGTAGTGGGCAAATTTTCTCATGGGCAACCTCGTATTGAAGATATTATGGCCTTCTTTGCATTACTGAAGCTTAAAGATTTAACAAAAACAGGCGTCTTGGATGCTAAGCACATCCTCATACAACTGTCCACCGAGGAGGACTTCCATAGAGTATGGTTGAAGGGAATATGGCATATCTTGGGCTACCCCATGAGAGCCTTCAGATGCTCACCTTTCTTCACAACCAAACCGGAGTCGCCATTATACCCGGTTTGGTTTCTCCTCCCTATGCTTCCTATTCACTTCTTTCATAAATTCTCGCTCTACCATATTGCTCGTGCAGTTCGTACCCCTCTTCTTCTTGATGGTGCCACTGCCATGTTGTCACGACCAAGTGTAGCTCGACCCTGTATAGAAGTGAACCTACTGCACCATATTCCTCACCGAATATGGATTGGTAGTAAAAATGGGGATGATTTCTGGCATGAGTTGATTCCAGAAAACCTCCCAAAATTCTGCTCTTACTGCAACAAACTTGGGAACTCCTGTGATCATTCTTGGTTAAAAAATATGCCGAAGATAAGCAATGCCTTGGTTCACGAATAGAGACAGGAAAGGGGGAGGAAAGAATATAGAGTTAAACCCCCCAGCCTAGTGAACAAAATAATAATGAAGAAGGTATAGGCATGGAAATAGTTAAATATGTTCCTCCTATGGAAGGTGAGAGAGAGGAATCTAATTTAATGGAAAATAATAAAACACATGAACTAATCCTAAAAATTGCAGAAAAAAATAAAAGGGTCAGGAGAGGTAGATTTGAAACTAGAAAAAAAGAGTGCGGGGAGAAAGAAAGAGGTAAAGGAGTTAGGCAATAACTCAAAAGAGGAACTATAGGTTAGAAGTGATAAAGAGGTAGTATCTATTTTTATAAAAGGCACAAAAGATGATATAGAAATGGGTAACTCTTCTAATATAATGAGAGATAGAGACTAGGCCATGGCGCAAATAAAACTCATGGCATTTCAGCTATTTAAGGAGTGGAAAGATGAGAAATCACAAGGGCTTAGTTCTATTAAAAACCCTAGAAATATGAAAAAATACCTAAATAAAACATACAATTCAGAGTGGACCACTAGAGCTCGGGCTAAAATTAATTATAATGTTTAGATTTCTCTACTGGAATATAAGGGGTATTGCAAACCCCTCTTCAATAAAAAGAGTTAAAAAATTGATTCAAATACATAAAACCCCAATTATAATATTTGTCGAACCCATTGTAAATAAAGATAAGTTAGATTACTATAAAAAGTTATTTGGTTTTGATTATGCCTTCACTAACAAAAATAATAAAATCTGGATTTTCTGGAAAAGCATGTTCAATATAACTATTTTAGAAGATATGAATCAAATTATTAACTTTACTTTAGATAATGCCCGAGAGGAGATTATTTCTATAGTTTATGCCAAATATTCTAAAGAAGGGAGAAGGGAGCTTTGGAATGATATACTTAAAATAGCTAAAATAAATAAACCATGGATGATAGGAGGAGACTTCAATATTATAAGAAAGGCTAGCGAGAAAAATTGGGGCAACCCTCCTAATAAAAAAGCTATCTCTCATTTTAATAATACTATATCAGAAGCTAGTTTGATGGAAGCTAACTTTTCAGGACCCCTATCTACTTGGTGTAATAACTAGAAAGTTAAATGCACCATATGGGCAAGACTGGACAGAGTTCTATATAATGCAAATTGCTAGAATCTTACGGCTCCACAGCTGTCGGGCATTTAAATAGAACTTGTTCGGATCACAACCCAATGTTAATATCCGTAGTAAAAGATAAAATTATGAGTAAGTCGTTCAAATTTCAGAATGCATGGTTTTTACATCACGCTTTCATTAACATAGTAAAAAACTCATGGACACAGTGAGTAATAGGTAATCCCATGCAAATATGGAATACTAAATTAGAAAGGCCAAAAAAGCATTTAATGATATGGAATAGAGACTCCTTCGGTAATATTAATAAAAATATCTTAGAAGCAGAAAAGAAAGTTGAAAAAAGGAGCTAGAACATGAAACACTTCAAAATTCAGATAGTAGAAAGGAATTAAATAAAGCACAGGCTGAATTAAAATTAAAATTGCTAATGGAGGAAGTATTTTGGAAACAAAAAGCTAAAATAAAATGGTTGAAAGAAGGAAATAAAAACACTAAGTTTTTCCAGAAAACAGCCAAAATAAAAATTCAAAAACAAAGAATAAAAGGAATAAAAAATAACCTAAACAATTGGGTAGATAGTAACTTAGAAATTAAAAACTACCTTGATGAATACTTTGAAAATCAATTTAGAGGTATTACGGACTTGAGTGGAGATTATCTCCTAAATAAGATTGAATATAAAATTACTAACGAAGAAAATGATGCACTCACCAAATTCCCGGACGAATAGAAACTGAAGTGTGTTGTCCTCATCATGGGCTCAAATAGTGCCCCGGGCCCTGATGGGTGGAACAATGAGTTCTACCAAAATTGCTGGTATATTATAAAAAATGATCTCCTAGGGACTATAAATTAGATATTCTGTGGCATAGAAATAGGCAAGTAATGAAGCTATACGTACTTGGTCCTTATTCCCAAAATGGAAAATACTAATAAGACTGAAGACTTTAGACCTATCAGCCTGTGTAATTCCATTTTTAAAATCTTGGCCAAGTGCTTCAAAACAGATTAGCTGTAGTCCTCCCAAAAATGATTTCTAAAGAGCAGTCAGGATTTATGAAAAATAGATTATTAATGGAAAATATATGTTTAGCTAAAGAAATGATTAAAGAAATAGGCTCCAAATCTAGAGGCCAGAATGTATTGTTAAAATTAGACCTCTCTAAAGCTTTCGATAGAATAGAATGGAAAATACTATGTTTCGTTATGAGAAAGATGGGCTTCTCTGAAACTTGGATCGACTTAATATATAGATGTATATCTAGTCCTTGGCTTAAAATTCTGGTTAATGGAGAACTAGGAAAAGACATCAAGCCTATGAGAGGCTTAAGGTAGGGAGACTTTCTCTCTCCCACCCTCTTTAATATTTACCTAGAGCTTTTAATTGTTAACATCAAAAATAACATGAATATGGGCAAAATAGGCAGGTTTAGTCAGCCTAATGATACCCCATTAGTGGGATGCCTGGTATATGCGGACGATGTGATTATTTTCACAAATGGAAGCACCAGATCCCTCCATAACCTGATGGATTTATTAAAAGTCTTAGAAGAAGAAACATGGCAGAAAATAAACAATAAAAAATGTCAATTCATGATTGCTAAGAAAACCCCAGTGGGCCCAAGTCATAGAATCAATAAAATAACAGGATTCACACAGAAAAAAAGTGCATTGCAATATCTTGGATGCCCTATATATGAAGAAAAAATAAAATCAGAATATCTAGAGTTCCTTCTTGATAAAATTAAAAATAAAATTGCAGGCTGGAAAGTGGACACGCTTACCATGAGTGGCAGGGTTGCACTAATTACACATGTGTTGCAAAGCGTAGTTATGCAAAATCTAATGATTACACCCCTTCCGATGATGGATAAAAAATAATAGAGAAGGAAATGGCCCACTTCCTGTGGGGAACAAAAAATGGCTAAAGAAAGTTACACTGGAAAAAATGGAAAGATCTTTGCTACCCCTTTCAGGAAGCATGCCTCGATTTTACTGATTTAAATGACCTAGCTAATACGTGGGCATGCAAAAGATGGTGGAGGCTCAAAGATAACAATAACTTATGGGCTGAATTCATAAGAGTGAAATATTGCACAAAGGGTGATACAAATAGAAATAGAAAAAAGAGCAAAGCTTCACAAATCTGGCTTCAAATGCTCAATCAAAGAGAGTTATTGGAAAAACACTCTAAACTTTCCAAGAATGGCTGGAAATGGACTTTGAGTTCAGATGGATTATTCTCACTCAAAACCATTAAAGAAAAAATTAGAAATAGGAAGGAAATGCAACCTTTATTTAAATGGACATGGAAGAATGATAATAGCCAAAAGATAAAAAATAATACATGGAAAGTGCTCTCAAATATTATTCCAATAGATGAAAATATTAAAACGAAAGGCATACAACTTGCCTCTAGGTGTGAATGCTGTTTGCAAGAATTAGAATCGCTTGATCATCTTTTCTCCCAAGGGAATATAGCCATGGAAATCTGGAGAAGGCTAGAATCGGAAATGGGTCTAAAACACGTATGTATTCTACTTAGAAATAGACTAGTTAGATGGAGCAATGCACACTCTCAGCATAGCATGCAAAAATGGCTTAAAAATAACATACCTCACATCACTATCTGGTGTATATGGAAAGCCAGGAATAATAGCAGCTATGAAGGACACAGAATGGTTGTTGAAGATATATGGAAAGCCATAAAGAGAGAAATAAAAATCACCTCGGAAGCTTTCCCATTATCACCTCAAAACTCACTTCTAGACAATTACACTCTAAAATTCTGGAATCTCACGGTGTCTAAAGTCAAACCACTAAAAGTTATAGGAATTAAGTAGGAAAAACCAATAAAAGGTAGATTAGCTCTAAATACTGATGGTAGCTTTGATAGGAACATAGGCCTGACTGGTGGGGAAGGTGCCTTAAGGGACTATAGTGATCAGATATATTTGCCTTCTCATGTCCCAATAATGCTACATCAGCTCTCCACGCAGAAATATTAGCATTAAGGGATGGACTTAGAATATGTTACTCTAAAGAGCTAATAAATATAGATATGCAAATAGATTCAAAAATCTTGGTAGACTTAGTGAATAACAAAAGTAATATGTGGAAATTTGAAGAGAAATTAGAAGAAATTAACAAATTAGTAAAATCCTTGAATGCATCGCCCACGCACATATACAGGGAAGCAAATGCCTTAGCAGATAAATTAGCAAAAGAATGAAAACTCAAAGGATTCCATACATATGAAGAAGACTCTCTTCCAAAGAGATATAAAGGTATTATAAAGCTAGATAAGAAAGACTGCCCATATATTAGAATAGTTAAAAAAGATCGAGAGGATATTAAAAGGTTATGATTGTTGTGTGTGTTTAGGTTATATTTTGTTGTTGGTTTCTCTATATTAGTAAAGGGTAGGCTCCAATACTGTACAAGTCCTCCCGGTCTTGAAGGAAGACTCTGAAGAAATAAGTTTAAATAGTACATTGTGGTGGCATGCACTTGCTTTCACAGAAATATCACAATATGTACTGATCACTACGGGTCTGAAAATATTCCGAGGAGACTAATAATTATTTGTACATTTGCTGTTTCTTTGTTTTTTGTTGTGCTTTTATTCTCTTAGTAGCTAGGGCATGTAAAGTAGGAGGATCCGGCAAGCTCACAAGTTTCTACATCTGCAACTGTATAGGTCCAAAGAGTTTGTAGGAACTCGTGGCTGATGTGGTTATGTTAATTGATTCGAGTTTGTATTGATGTAAAATGGTCTGTATTAATACCGAGAGAGGATGTGTCTGTGTTAATTTAATGTATCTGTCTGTAATGTGGTCTGTATTAATCCTAGGAGAGGAGGTAGTATGGTTTGTATGTTTCTGCATGAGAAGTATACTATAGTGTTTGTGTTATTTTAATGTTTTTTAGAAGTCTATAAAAGCAAATAAGGCTGAGCACATTATCCTGGGAGAAGATGTAAAACTGCTAGTAAGAGAAGACTGCTATTCAAAAAGCTATAGAAAGATGTTGTCCATAAAAGGGAGCAATAAAAAGTTGCAAAGGAAGTGCCGACAGCTTTGAAGTAAAAGGAAAAGGTGGATACACAATGAAGGGCACCAGAATGTTGAGGAAAAGGTTTAGCAGAAACAGCTGGAGGCTGTTAAATTTCTATGCCTTGTGTCTGTGCAGTGTATGCAGGTGACAGGGAGTGGGAAGGTCAAAGATACGGGTGTGCTTGGATGAAGTCGATGAGAAAGCATCACGGCTAGTAAAGCTCCCTCCGGAAACCAAAGAGCTCAAGTTGCAGTCCTGGAAATATATGTTGTAGCTCATTTGTACTGTTTAAGATTAATGTGTTAAGGGTGGGAGAAGGGATAAGGTAAGTTAGACTACATATGTGACCCATTGACGAGACACAGCAATAAAGACGAAGGGCAGAGGGCTTGGCAGGAAGAAAAAGGAGGCTAGATGGAAGAGATGGATTAAACAATAAAGATTGATCCTACAACTACCAACATATAGCAGAAAGCAAAGAACTATGCTGAAAAGTCCATCATTATTCGAATGTGCTCACTATGTGGATTAAAATACACACATAATTTTTCATGTTTAATTAGAATACATAGAATAAATAAAAGTTAGAGTAGGTTGAAAAGGGTGTAAAGGGTTATGGGTAGCAAGCAAGTAGGTTGTAAAAATGGTATTCCTCTGCCAAAAGAGAGTGTTATAATTAATAAAAAACATTCCAAAAGAAGAAGAAAAAGAAGAAGTTGGTTTTTTTCTTTTAAAATGTTCTCAACTTTCTAGAGAGAGAAACATAATTTTTAGAGAAAGAAACTACAATTTTGGTGGAAGTAGAAGCAAATTTTAAGCTGTTTTGATGGAAATGGATTACTTAGTTAATAAGAAATCCTTTTCTGATTTTATTAAGAAGACCGCACTTCCTAACTTGAACTCCACGCACATTAATGCAAAAAATATCGAGTAACCCTCGATATTGTTTTATGCCGAGGATGTTCGAAGGCTTTCTGAAACCCATAAACACACTCTCGTTGGCAAATTCTCGCATAGTAAACCTCGCATTGATGACGTTTGGGCCTTCTTCGATTCATTGAAGCTCAGAACATTGATTAAAATATGGCTCATTGATGATAAACACGTGTTGTTGCAATTACACTCCGAGGAGGATTTCCATCGCCTATGGTTGAAAGGTATATGGTATATCATGGGTTATCCCATGAGAACATTTAAATGGACTCCAAATTTCAACACTAAGGAGGAATCGTCATTGGCTCCAGTATGGATTTTGTTCCCTATGTTGCCTATACATTATTTTGATAAATTTGCATTATGGCATATCGCGAGTGTGATGGGCTCTCCTTTTCTTCTTGATGGTGCTGCTACAACACTCTCTAGACTGAGTGTTGCATGTGTTTGTGTTGAGGTGGATTTACAGAACCCCCTTCCTCACCGTATTTGGATTGGAAATACAGAAGGTGGAGGATTTTGGCAACAAATCATTCCAAAATACCGCCAATCATTCTGCTCATGTTGTAGGAAGATGGGGCATGGTATTGAAGTTTGTTTGGTTAATAAAAAAAGAACAGAGGATAAGCAAAGGATGGAGGAAAGTAAAACAGCATTTGGAAGAAGAGGAGATATGGTTAGATATCAAAAAAAGCCTCTCTCTGCCCAAACAGAAAAACAGAATGGGGAAGGTGAAGAACTAAAATTAATTGAATATAAAAAATTGAATAATGAGGAAGAAAGAGCAGAATTAATAACAGAAGATGCTAAAAGGAGAGAAATGATTAGAAAAATCACAGAATTAAATAGGAAAACCAGAATTCAAATGAAAAACCAGTTACAAAAAAATAAAAGTTGGGATGTGATTGCTGAAGAAGAATTGGATGACGATTTAGAAATAAAAAGCTTGACTTTCCTATATACGGATGGGGAAGATAATGAGCATAAAAACAAAACCGATAACGATGATATAAATATAGAAAAACTTAAACTTAAACAAAAAATGGGAAATAAGAATTGGGCCATTGAAGAATTAAAAATAATGGCTATTCAATTGGGCAGTGAATGGAAAGAAGGGAGAGCAGGTGAATTAGGTTCACTAAGAAAACCAATAAACATGAAAAAGCATTTGAATAAGACATACGAAACTAAATGCACTACTGGAGCACAAGCTAAATCATTAAAAAAATGTATAATTACATTTATTGGAATATTAGGGGAATTGCAAATCTCCCCTCAAGAAATAGAATAAAAAAATTAATATATATGTATAAAATCAATCTAATCTTGTTATCTAAACCTATGGTTGAAAAAGTTCAGCTAGATCATTATAAAACTCTATTAGGGTTTGAACATGGTTATTCTAATAATAATGGAAAAATCTGGATACTATGGAAAAATAATGTACATATAAAATTATTAAAAGAAACTAATCAATTAATAAATTTGAGTCTAAGTCATGAAGAAAATGAAATAATAACTATAGTTTATGCCAAATACAAAAGAGAGGAGAGAAAAGAATTATGGGAGGAAATGGAAAAAATTTCAAGGGAAAAAAAGTCATGGATAATAGGAGGAGACTTTAATCTAATAAGAAATCTTAATGAAAAAGAAGGGCGGCAAAACACCAAATAAATGAGGTATGTCTCACTTTAATGATATAATAAACAAAACCAATTTAATAGAAGCTAAATTTTTAGGCACACCTTTCACATGGTGTAATAACTGGAAAAAAGAAGGCACAATATGGGCAAGATTAGATAGGGTTTTGTTTAATTTTAAATGATTAGAGCAATTTGGCTCTATAGAAGTGAAACACCTAAACAGAACATGTTCTGATCACAGCCCATTATTAATTACCATCAAAAAATTAACGCATACAGGAGGCTCCTTTAGATTCCAGAATTCTTGGTGCTAACACCATGGTTTCTTAAAGATGGTGAAAGATCCTTGGAATAAATCGACAACATGAAATCCAATTCAAATTTTGAATAATAAGCTGTGTAGATTAAAAGTCGAATTAAAAAAATGGAATAAGGAAACATTTGGAGATATAATTAAAAATATAAAAGAGGCAAAAGAACTGGTACTAAAAAGAGAATTAGAATTTTAAAATGATCAAAACACAGATAATAGAAGTGCTCTTACCAAAGCACAAGCGGAACTAAAACTAAAACTTCTAATGGAAGAAGTTTTTTGGAAACAAAAAGCAAAAATTAAATGACTTAAAGAAGGAGATAAAAATACAAAATTTTTTTAAAAAACAGCTAAGTTAAAATATTAGAAACATAGTATTAGAGGTATCAAAAATAATGAGGAAGAATAGCTTGAAAAAGATTTAGATATACAAAACTATTTTACAAAGTTTTTTGAAAATCATTTATGTGGAATAGGAGAAATAAAAGGTAATTCTCTGATACAAAACATAGAAAATAAAATCACTTCAGAGGATAATAATATGTTAACTAAATTTCCTGAAGAAGAAGAAATTAGAATAGCAGTTTATAGTATGAACAAATACAGTGTAGCCGGCTTTGATGGTTGGAATAACTGCATTTTCCAAGTCTGTTGGGATATAATAAAGAAAGACAGAAAAAGTTATAAATAGTATTTTTTGTGAGGCTAAAATATGAAAGAAATGGGGAAGCTTTCACATTATTCTCATTCCAAAAATAGAGAATCCACAGAAAGGTGAGGATTTTAGACCAATAAGTTTATGCAAATCAATATTCAAAATTGTAGTTAATTTTGCAAAATAGATTAGCTTCGCTCTTAGCTAAAATTATTTCTGAAGAACAAACAGGATTTATGAAGAATAGACTAGTGGTGGAAAATATTTGTTTGGCTAAAGAAATGTGTAGAGAAATAGGAACCAAAACTAGAGGGTAAAATGTAATTAGAAAATTGGATCTATCTAAGGCATTCGATAGGGTGGAATGAGGAATTCTCTGTTCAATCATGAGAAAAATGGGCTTCTCTGAAACATGGATAGATCTGATTTACAGATGTATATCAAATACATGGGCTAGAATTATCATAAATTGCAAAGTAGGAGAGGAAATAAAACTAGTTAGAGGCTTAAGACAGGGTGATCTGCTCTCACCGTCACTATTTAATATTTATCTGAAACTCTTAATAACTAACATTAAAAATATAATGATGAATGGTTTGATAGGTACATTTAAACAACTGAAGAACACTCCATTAGTGAGTTCCCTTGCATATGCATATGATGTAGTGATATTAACTAATGGAAGTGGTAAATCACTACATAATCTGATGAATTTACTAAAATGCATGGAGGAAGAAACATGTTAAAAACTAAACAAAAGAAAATGTCAAAATATGATATTCCATAATGCTCCAATCTCATTAACTCATAGAATTAAAAATATTGCAGGTTTCTCTCACAAAAAAAAGGAAAAATCATTTATTTGGGTTGCCCAATATATGAAGGGAAACTCAAGTTAGGATATTTATAATTTTTATTAAATAAACTGAAAAAGAAAATCTCAGGATGGAAGGAGGAATGTTTAAGTATGGGGGGAAGAATTACTTTAATAAAACATGTTTTGGAAAGTTTATTAATGCACAATATTATGATCACTCAACCCTCAGGTAAACTTATTAAAAAATTGAAAAAGAATTAGCTAATTTTTTGTGGGGAAAAAAGGAGGGAATATAGAAATTATACTGGAAAAAATGGAGAGATTTATGTTATCCGGTTCAAGAAGCTGGATTGTGTTTTGTTAATCTCATTGATTTAGCTAGAGCAGGGGCAAGTAAGAGATGTTTGAGATTGAAAGAAAATGATAATTTATGGTCTAAATTTATGCGGGCAAAGTACTGCATAAAGGATGATACCAATAAAATAAAAAACAAAAGTAAATGTTCATAGGTTTGGTCTCAAATGCTTAAACAAAGAGAGTTAGTGGAAAAATACTCTAAACCCACTAAAAAGGATGGAGATGGATTCTAAGTCCAGATGGAACATTTTCACTCAAACTAGTGAAAAATATATTAAGAAAAAAGCTAAAAGAACAATAATTATTCAAATGGGCCTGGAAAAATGATAATCCACAATAAAATTAAAACTTTTATGTGGAAAGTTTTATCGAAGATTGTCCCAATAGATAATAATTTAAAAAAGAAAGGTATTCAGCTAGTTTCTAGATGTGAGTGTTGCCTAAATGAAATTGAAACATTGGACCATCTCCTTTCACAAGGGAGAGTAGCAGCAGAGATATGGAAGAGATTAGAATTAGAAATGCATTTACAATATGAACACCTTACTTTAAAATGTAGGCTACAGAAATGGAATAATTTAAAAGTATCCAGCTTGGCGCAGAAATGGATTAAAATTAATGTACCATTAATAGCCATCTGGTGTATCTGGAAGGCTAGAAATAAAAGTAGATTTGAGGGATATAAGATGATAATAGAAGATATCTGGAAAGATATCAAAGAGGAAACAAGAAAAAGTTCAGAAACATGCTCTATAAAAACTCAAGGTACGAGGATGGATTAGGAAATCTTAACTTTTTGGAATTTAAAAGAAAATCAGACTATAAAATTTAAAACAATAAGTATAAAATGAGAAAAACCATCACAAGGTAGGATATATTTAAACACAGATGGTAGTTTCAATAGAGATATGGGGGAAGCCGGAGGAGGATGAGTGATAAGAAACTCGGAAGGAGGGCTAGTTCTAGCTTTTACAAGGAAGATGCAAGCATCTTCGGCACTCCATACCGAGATATTAGCATTAAGAGAGGGTGATAATTAATAAATAAAACTTAAAAGAAGAAGAAGAAGAAGAAGAAGCTATATTTTTTTGAAAAATGCTCTCAACTTCTAGAGAGAGAAAATCTGAGTCTAAAGAGAGAAACTATCATTTTTGTGCGATTTGAGCTCAATTTGAAGCCAAAATGGATAATTCTGATTTATTATTCAATAATAAATCATTTAATTACATAACCAAGGAGACCGCTCTCTTGTTTCCGAGCTTTGACACAAAAGAGGAGTCGCTTGCAATCATACTTACAAAGGAAGAATTCTCGAAGCTTGCCGAGCCTTTCAAGCTTACACTAATCGGGAAGTTCTCTCATGGAAAGCCGAGTTACAAAGATATTTATGCGTTTATTGCTATGTTGAAGTTAAGGCATGTGGTGAAAATTGATATATATGACGGGAAGCATGTTCTCTTCCAGCTCAAGGAGAAAGACGACTTCCTAAGATTATGGATGCGAAGGCAGTGGAGTGTTGCTGGCTACCCTATGCGTATGCTCAAGTGGTCGCCTAACTTCTCTATAGCCGAGGAACCTGCACAAGCCCTGGTATGGTTCTCCTTACCTAAGCTTCCTGTACACCTATTCAGTAAGCAGTTCCTACATTCCTTAGCTCAATGTTTGGGTAATCCGTGGCTGATTGATGAAACCACATGACGAGGCCAAGTGTGGATAGAATTCTTATCGAGGTTAACTACAAGGCCTCTCCCCTGAAAGAGTATGGGTTGGTAGAGACCTCGCACATGGATTTTGGTAGAAAGTAGTTTCTGAATCCTTCCCTCATTACTGCCAAAACTGCGGCAAAATGGGTCACGCAATGGAGGACTGTATGCTGTCCAAGATAAGGAAGATGGTGGGAAGCGCATGGGTTATAAAAAAGCATGACAAGAGAGAGGAAAAAAGGGGGCCAGAGGAAAGAGAGGAGATAGAGGAGGGGGGCAGGAGATGAATTCAGAAAAGGAAAGAGAGAGAGAAGAGGAGGCATAGGGAAAGATAGAGGAAATTAGGAAGGGTGGGAAAATTTCTGTGGAAGTTAGGAAGGAAGGAGAGGCTATAAGGGAGGTAGGAAGAGGAGAGAAGAGTATCGAGGAAGGAAAACTAAGTATAGATAGGAGGGAGGACATTAAAAAATGGTTAGAGGAAATACCAAAAGAAGTAAATTTAGGAGGGAAGAATAGAGTAGTTCTTAGAGGGAGAAGAAAGGAAAAATTAGCTCTCAAAATCATAGAGCAGCATGATTGGGACGAGGATGATCTATTGTCTGAAGAAGAGCTTGAAACAAAAAGTTGGCCATTAGCCAACAGTATTAATGAAGACAACAAGCTGGATTTTCATGCACCACTTGATGATTTGGGGCTGAAAAAATAGCTTTGCATGTATGCACCAAATAGCAAGGAAAAAGCCTTGGAGGAAATAAAGAAATTAGAAATGAGTTTAGAAAAATTATATATACCTAAGAAGTTAGAGCAAGCCCCGCCGAGCTCAAGCAAGTCTATGACAAACATGAAAAAATATTTAAACATGAAAAATGAATCAAAATGCATTACAAGAGTTCAAGCAAAATACACTTAAAATGGATTGTTTATATTGGAATATAAGGGGAGTAGCGAACACTTCTACGTTAAATAGAATTAGAAACTTAATTAAAATCCACAAACTTAAAATAATTGCTTTAGCTGAACCAATGGTAAATAAAAATCAGATTGAGAGTACAAGGCAAAGATAGGTATTCAAAAGGCATTCTCGAACCATAATGGTAAGTTATGGGTCATGTGGGAAAATTGCATGGACCTTTAAATTATAGCAGAAAATGACCAAATAGTTAGCTTTAAAATAGGTAAATAAGCCGATATAATCTTCTCAATAGTTTACGCTAGTAAATTGAAGGAAGAAAGGAAAACACTATGGCAGGAGATGGATAAAATAGCAGCTAGGAAGTTCTCGTGGATAATAGGAGGGGACTTTAATGCAATTAGAAATATCACTGAAAAAATGGGAGGCAGGTCACCTGACCCTGTAGCAATAACTCAATTTAATGAGGCTATTGCATCTGCAAGATTAATGGAGATAAAATATTTAGGATCAAATTACACATGGTGTAATGACTGGAAGAAAAGGGGAGCAATATGGTCTAGGCTGGATCAGGTATTAATTATGCGCAATGGCTGGATAAGATGGGCGAAACTAAAGTCCAGCATTTAAGTAGAACCTGCTCAAATCACGGCCCGCTACTAGTGACACTTCAAAAAATGAAGAGAAGACAAAAAAGACTTTATCTTCCAAAATATGTGGGGCATGCATAAGGATTTTGAGGCTATAGTAAAAAATACATGGGAAAAACCGATATCAGGTAATCTCGTGCAGATACTGGGGGAAAAACTCCGAAAATTGCGTCAGGTCCTTAGCAAGTGGAATAAAGAGGTTTTTGGTAATATATGTAAAAAAATTCAAGAAGCTGAATAGAAAGTATCGGCTTTAGAAATAGATTATGAAAATAGACAAGACGTCATAACCAACATAGAAGTTAGTAAAGCAAAAGCTGAACTAAGACTTAAAATGCATATGGAAGAAGTATTTTGGAAACAAAAAGCTAAAATAAAATGGTTGAAAGATGGAGATAAGAACACAAAGTTTTTTAACACAATGGCAAAAGTTAAAAATCAAAAACTCGGCATAAAAGGTATAAAAAGAGCTAATGGTGATTGGATAGAAAAAGATGAAGATATAAAAAATGAATTAGAAAGTTTCTTTAAAAGTCACCTATGTAGACCTAATACAGATAGGAATCAAATATTAATGGGAAAAATTAAAAGAAGGGTTACAGAGGAAGATAATAAAATGTTATCAGAATTTCCCACGAAAGATGAAGTAAAAGATGCAATATTTAATTCCAACAAAGACAGCTCGGCTGGCCCAGATGGTTGGAATAATGGGTTCTTTCAGAGATGATGAAGTATAATAAATATCGAAGTCACTGCAGCTATAATCTGGGTATTTGCAGGCGCGGAAATCTCAAAATCTTGGGCAAGTTCATATATAGTATTAATACCCAAGAAAGAAAACCCGCATAAAGGAGAGGACTCCATGCCAATTAGTCTGTGCAATACTATCTATAAAATTTTAGCTAAAGTGCTATATAATAGATTGAGCAAGATTCTCCCCAAATTAATCTCTCTCGAACAAGCAGGTTTTATTAAAAATAGACTGATGTTAGAAATATAAATCTTGGATCAGAAATGATAAAAGAAATAGGATCTAAGATTAGAGGACACAATGTAATAATGAAGTTGGACTTGTCCAAAGCATTTGATAGAGTTGAATGGAACACTCTGTGTTATCTAATGAGAAAAATAAGATTTTCATAATTTTGGATAGACCTGATATATAGATGTATTTCTAGTGCTTGGGTTAAAATACTCATAAATGGCCAAAAAGGTGAAGAATTCAAAGCATCTAGAGGTTTCAAGCAAGGGGACCCATTATCTCCCTCTTTGTTTAATATATATTTAAAAATCTTTATAACAAACTTGAAGGAGCAAGTTAGAAATGGTAGTATTTTACCTTATAAACAGCCTAGAAATACACCATTGGTATGCTGCTTGGCTTACGTAGCTGATGTAATTATATTTACAAAAGCTAGTAGCAGATTAATGAATAACCTAATGGGACTTTTGCATTCTCTAGAAGAAGAAACAGGTCAAATGCTTAATAAGAATAAATGTCAATTCATGATAGCAGCTAGAACATCAGAAAATCTAGCTCAAATGATTAAAGGAGTCACGGGTTTCGTGTAGTGCAAAGGAGCTATAATGTATTTGGGGTGCCCGATTTACGAATGAAGAATGAAGGAGGATTATTTGTCCTTCTTACTTGATAAGATTAGGAAAAAAATTGTTGGGTGGAAGGAGGTTTTATTAAATATGGCAGGGAGAATCATGTTAATAACTCACGTGTTACATGGATCATTAGCACATATCTTAATGACGACACAGCCACCAAAAAGGATTATAAATAAATTGGAAAGGGAAATGGCTAATTTTATGTGGGGGAAAAAAGAAGGAAAAAATAAGTTACACTGGAAAAAATAAGTTACACTGGAAAAAATGGAAGGATATATGCTACCCTAAAGAGGATGCAGGTTTAGGCTTTACAAATCTAAATGATATAGGAAAAGCTTGGGCGTGCAAAATCTGGTGGATGTTGAAACAAAATGGAAGCATTTGGGCATCATATGTAAAAGCTAAATATGGGTTAGGAAATAAAGCATTTAAAGATTCCAAAAAAACTACCAAAAACTGGAAATTGATGCAAAAATGGCAGAATATAGTAGAAAGCATATAACTTCAACAAAAAGTGTGTGGAAATGGACATTGAATCCACAGGGGAAATTCACTTTAAAAAATGCCAAAGAGCTGATCAGAAATAGAAGGCCCTCACAATTTAAAGAAATCTGGATAATAGATCTGCCATAGAAGTTGAATGTGTTTATGTGGAAAATAGTTTATAATATAATTCCAGTAGATGAAAATATACAGAAAAAAGGTATAAAGTTAGCATCTAGATATGAATATTGCCATCAAGAGATAGAAAGCACGGATCACCTTTTTTCTATAGCAAGATTGTAGCTAAATTATGGAAAATATTAGAAATTGAAGCAGAAATTAACAATAATAAAATGTCTCTGAAAAATAGACTGGAAACCTGGTAAAAAAAGGAAACAAAGAATGAAATTTTAAAATGGTTAAGGAATTATACACCACATATAGCGATTTTATGCTTATGGAAAGCTAGAAACAGAAGTAGGTTTGAGAATGTGGAAATGAAAGTTAAAAATATATTAGAAGAAATTTAAAAAGAAATCACTTATATTACTGCTTGTAACCCAATAAAAGTGAGAAGCATGAAGATGTGTGAAGAAAGCATGGAGCCTAACAACAGTAACAAGAAAGATGCCAGAAATCAAAAGAGTTAACTGGAAAAAACCCTCGCGAGGAAGCTTATTGCTCAACACATATGGGAGCTTCAAAAGAGAGATGGGCGAGGCATGTGGAGGAGGGTCTATAAGAAATGTGGAGGGCAAAGTTTTAAAATCTTTTAGATCAAGGAACATTGCCTCCTCTGCGTTACATGCAAAGATGATAGCCCTACATAAGGGCCTACAAATCTGTAAAGACAACAATTACTTAAAAATTCAAGTACAAGTTGACTCGAAAATACTGGTGCAGCTAGTGCAAAATAAGTTACAATTATGGCAATTTGAAAAAGAAATTGATGATATTAAAAACATTTTAAGAAGATTAAAAGGATAAATAGAGCATATATATATATATATATATATATATATATATATATATATATAGGTTAATGTGTTGGCAGACAAATTAGCTGAGGAAGGAATGAAAATAGGAGCACAAGAATATGAGGGTGGTGAGATCCCTGAAAAGTTTAAGGGTTTAATAGAACTAGATAAAACTGAATTTCCATATATTAGGATTCAAAAATCCTAGTTTAAAGATTGAAACCATTTGGCCTCAGAGAGGCCTATTAATTGTACTGTTAGCTCCTCAACTGATTCATAAGTCCAGGAAAAGGACAAATAACAGGAAAAAAGACTCCCTGGCCACGAGGGGAGTCTAAAAACATTAGAGGTTTGTAATTATTTAAAATGCTATTTTGTTGCTTGGTTTTTGACTCACATTTCAGGTGAAGTTAGCAAATGGATAATATAATTAAAAGAGAGTAAGAAACTCATATTATTAGTTTTGAATAAATTATTTTGCAGAGAAGGATGTTCATCTCGGTCCTGTGGGGTGTTCAAAAGGTAATATGGTTTAATGATTTTTATATGCTGGAATTGTAGTTTGTCTGTGTAGATTAAGTTATTAGCAGAATAAATGCTCTCCAAGTGTAGCATTTAAGAGAAAGAGAAGCTGATGGTAGAGCTAAACTTGTTTAAGCATTTCTGTTAATTGTCATGATGTTAATGCGTCCTGTTTTGATATGTTAGAGTTAAGAGAGGCTGTAAGGGAGTCGTATGGTAATGCGTTTGTAAAACCTTGTTTGCATGAGTCTGTATGGAAGTCTGTTTCCTTGAATTATGAATCTAGAACGAGTCTATATGGTAATGAGTCTATAATATGTTTGTAAAGAGTCTCTCGAGAGTCTGTAATGAGTCTGTATGGGAGCCTTGCGGAAATCAGATGGTAATGAGCATGTAAACACTTGGGGCAAGCCTTTGAGGTGTGTCTTCATACTTGTTTGTACAATCTCGGAAAGATAGCAGAAAGTGTACAAGAGCAAGCCGATAGCTGGAATTGCTCGGGTCATGGAAAGGATAATCGCATGGAGGTATGTGATATAAGGAAAAGCGGGATAGGGCTAGAATACTTCAAGTGGTTCACGGAAGTTAGAGTGAACTCACTTGCAAAGGCTAGAAAATGCCAATTAAAAAGCCAATTTATACATGGCCCCAAGGCATTCAGCAGAAAATAGGGCTTAAGCTCGAAATCACAAGTTTAAAGGCCTATTTTATTTGAATTATCTCTATTTTAAAGTTTTATTTATAGATAAGGTTTTAGACGGGTGTAAATGGGTTAAGGGTAGATCTAGTTTGTAAAAATGATATTCCTCCGCCAAAAGAGAGGGTGATTATAATAATAAAAATAACCTTAAAAAAGAAGAAGAAGATGATGATGATGATGATGATGAAGAAAGAAGAAGAAAAGAACATTTGCTGTTTTTTAAAAAAATTTTCGCTCTCAAGTTCTAGAGAGAAAAATACGATTTTTAGAGAGAGAAACAATAATTTTCATTGAAGAAAAAGCCAATTTCATGCAAAAAATGGAGCAAGTTGATTTATTAAGGGATAATAAGTCATTTTCTCATCAAATTAAAAAGACCACGCTTCACTATGCTTAGTATTCGGAAATTTACGTGGAAAAAAATGGAGAATCCTCGATAGAGTTCTCCCCCACCGATATCGCCATGCTTGCTGAAGCTCACAAATACACTGTAGTGGGCAAATTTTCTCATGGACGACCTCGTATTGAAGACATCAGGGCATTCTTTGCATCACTGAAGCTTAAAGGCTTATCCAGATAGGAGTCTTGGATGCAAAGCATATCCTCATACAACTATCCACCGAGGAGGACTTCCATAGAGTATGGTTGAAGGGAGTATGGTATATCTCGGGCTACCCCATGAGAGCCTTCAGATGGTCGCCTTCCTTCACAACCAAACAGGAGTCGCCATTTCACCCGGTTTGGTTTCTCCTCCCTATGCTTCTCATTCACTTCTTTAATAAACTCTCTCTCTCTCTCTACCATATTGCTTGAGCAGTTGGCACCCCTCTTCTCCTATATGGTGCCACTGCCATGTTATCTTGATCGAGTGTAGCTCGGCTCTGCATAGAAGTGAACCTACTGCATCATATTTCCCACCGAATATGGATTGGCAGTAAAAACGGGGATGGTTTCTGGCAAGAATTGATTCCAGAAAACCTCCCTAGCTACTGTTCTTACTGTAATAAACTAGGTCACTCCTGTGATCATTGCTTGGTTAAAAAATTCGTAGAAGATAGGCAGTGGAATGGTCCTAGAACAGAGACAAGTTCTAGAGAGAAAAATACAATTTTTAGAGAGAGAAACAATAATTTTCATTGAAGAAGAAGCCAGTTTCATGCAAAAAATGGAGCAAGTTGATTTATTAAGGGATAATAAGTCATTTTCTCATCAAATTAAAAAGACCACGCTTCACTATGCTTAGTATTCAGAAATTTACGTGGAAAAAAACAGAGAATCCTCGATAGAGTTCTCCCCCACCGATATCGCCATGCTTGCTGAAGCTCACAAATACACTGTAGTGGGCAAATTTTCTCATGCGTGACCTCGTATTGAAGACATCAGGGCATTCTTTGCATCACTGAAGCTTAAAGGCTTATCCAGATAGGAGTCTTGGATGCAAAGCATATCCTCATACAACTATCCACCGAGGAGGACTTCCATAGAGTATGGTTGAAGGGAGTATGGTATATCTCGGGCTACCCCATGAGAGCCTTCAGATGGTCGCCTTCCTTCACAACCAAACAGGAGTCGCCATTTCACCCGGTTTGGTTTCTCCTCCCTATGCTTCTCATTCACTTCTTTAATAAACTCTCTCTCTCTCTCTACCATATTGCTTGAGCAGTTGGCACCCCTCTTCTCCTATATGGTGCCACTGCCATGTTATCTTGATCGAGTGTAGCTCGGCTCTGCATAGAAGTGAACCTACTGCATCATATTTCCCACCGAATATGGATTGGCAGTAAAAACGGGGATGGTTTCTGGCAAGAATTGATTCCAGAAAACCTCCCTAGCTACTGTTCTTACTGTAATAAACTAGGTCACTCCTGTGATCATTGCTTGGTTAAAAAATTCGTAGAAGATAGGCAGTGGAATGGTCCTAGAACAGAGACAAGTTCTAGAGAGAAAAATACAATTTTTAGAGAGAGAAACAATAATTTTCATTGAAGAAGAAGCCAGTTTCATGCAAAAAATGGAGCAAGTTGATTTATTAAGGGATAATAAGTCATTTTCTCATCAAATTAAAAAGACCACGCTTCACTATGCTTAGTATTCAGAAATTTACGTGGAAAAAAACAGAGAATCCTCGATAGAGTTCTCCCCCACCGATATCGCCATGCTTGCTGAAGCTCACAAATACACTGTAGTGGGCAAATTTTCTCATGCGTGACCTCGTATTGAAGACATCAGGGCATTCTTTGCATCACTGAAGCTTAAAGGCTTATCCAAAATAGGAGTCTTGGATGCAAAGCATATCCTCATACAACTGTCCACCGAGGAGGACTTCCATAGAGTATGGTTGAAGGGAGTATGGTATATCTCGGGCTACCCCATGAGAGCCTTCAGATGGTCGCCTTCCTTCACAACCAAACAGGAGTCGCCATTTAACCCGGTTTGGTTTTTTCTCCCTATGCTTCCCATTCACTTCTTTAATAAACTCTCTCTCTACCATATTGCTTGCGCAGTTGGCACCCCTCTTCTCCTATATGGTGCCACTGCCATGTTATCTTGACCGAGTGTAGCTCGGCTCTGCATAGAAGTGAACCTACTGCATCATATTTCCCACCAAATACGGATTGGCAGTAAAAATGGGGATGGTTTCTGGCAAGAATTGATTCCAGAAAATCTCCCTAGCTACTATTCTTACTGTAATAAACTAGGTCACTCCTGTGATCATTGCTTGGTTAAAAAATTCGTAGAAGATAGGCAGTGGAATGGTCCTAGAACAGAGACAAGAAATGAGAGGAAAGAATATAGAATTAAACCCCCCCCCCCCCCCACCCAACATAGTGAACAGAATAGTAATGGAGTGGTTACATGCATGGAAATAGTGGAATATGTTCCCACTAGGAAAGTGGGAAAAGAAGGGGCTAAGTTTGAGGAAAATACTAAAACTCATGAGCTAATCCTAAAAATAGTTAAAATAAATAAAAGGGTTAGGAGAGGTAGATTTGAAACTAGAAATAAGAGTGCAGGAAGAAGGAAATGGGTAGAGAAGTTGGGCAATAACTCAGATGAAGATTTAGAGGTCAGAAGCGATATCATTTTAAATAAAAAAGAGGTAGAATCTCATTTTCTAAAAGTCACAAAAGATGATATAGAAATAGGTAATTTTACAAACATAATGGGAGATAGAGACTGGACCACGGAGGAAATAAAACTCATGGTACACTAACTAGGCAGGGAATGGAAAAATGAAAAAACTGAAGCGCTTAGCTCGATTAAAAAACCTAGAAACATGAAAAAATATCTAAATAAAACATATGAGTCAAAATGCACTACAAAAGCTCGGGCTAAATCTACTTTTAATTTTTAGATTTCTCTACTGGAATGTAAGGGGTATCTCAAACCCCTCTTCAATAAAAAGAGTTAAAAAATTGATTCAAATATATAAAATTCGAATTATAATACTTTCCGAACCCATTGTAAATAAGGATAAGTTAGAGTACTACAAAAAGCTATTAGGGGTTGATTATGCTTTCACTAATAAAAATAACAAAATCTGGATTTTCTGGAAAAGCATGTTTAATATAATTATTATAGAAGACACAAATCAAATTATCAACTTTAGTTTAGATAATGCCCGAGTAGAGATTATATCTGTGGTTTATGCCAAATATTCTAATGAAGGTAGAAAGGATCTTTGGAATGATATTCTTAAAACAGCTAAATTAAATAAACCATGGATAATAGGAGGAGATTTTAACATAATAAGAAAGGCTAGCGAGAAAAAAGGGGGTAACACCCCCAATAAAAAAGCTATCTCTCATTTTAATGATACGATATCAGAGGCTAATTTGATGGAAGCCAGCTTTTCAGGCCCGCAATATACTTGGTGTAATAACTAGAAAGTTAAATGCACCATATGGGCAATACTAGACAGAGTTCTACATAATGTCAAATGGCTAGAATCTTATGGCTCCACAACTGTCAGGCATTTAAATAGAACCTATTTGGACTACAACCCATTGTTAATATCTGTAGAAAAAACTAAAATTAAGAGTAAGTCGTTCAAATTTCAGAATGCATGGTTTTTACATCACGCATTCATTAATATAGTAAAAAACTCATGGACACAGGAAATAATAGGCAATCCCATGCAAATCTGGAATACTAATTTAGATAGACTAAAAAAGCATTTAATGATATGGAATAAAGATTCCTTCGGTAATATTAACAAAAATATTATAGAAGCAGAAAAGAAAGTCGAAAAAAAGGAGTTAGAACATGAAACACTTCAAAATTCAGATAGTAGAAAGGAACTAAATAAAGCACATGCTGAATTAAAATTCAAACAAATAATGGAGGAAGTATTTTGGAAACAAAAAGCTAAAATAAAATGGATGAAAGAAGGAGATAAAAACACGAAGTTTTTCCAGAAAATAGCCAAAATCAAGATTCAAAAACAAAGAATAAAAGGCTTAAAAAATAACCTAAACAAATGGGTAGACATTAACTTAGAAATTAAAAACCACCTTGACGAATATTTTGAAAATCAATTTAGAGGAATAACGGACCTGAGTGGAGATTATCTCCTAAATAAGATAGAACATAAAATTACTAACGAAGAAAATGATGCACTCATCAAATTCCCAAAAGAAGAGGAACTGAAGTATGTTGTCTTTAGCATGGGCAAAAACAGTGCTCTGGGTCATGATGGGTGGAACAATGAGTTCTATCAAAACTATTGGCCAATCATAAAAAATGATCTCTTAGGAGCTATATATTGGATATTCTGTGGCGCAGAAATAGGCAAGAAATGGAGCGGTACGTACTTGGTACTTATACCTAAAATGGAAAACCCTCATAAAGTCGAAGACTTTAGACCTATCAGCCTGTGTAACTCCATTTATAAAATACTGGCTAAGCTGCTTCAAAACAGATTAGTTGTAGTAATTCCAAAAATCATTTCTAAAGAATAATCAGGATTTATGAAAAATAGATTATTAATGGAAAATATTTGTTTAGCTAAAGAAATGATCAGAGAAATTGGCTCCAAATCTAGAGGTCATAATGTATTGTTAATATTAGATCTCTCAAAAGTTTTTGATAGAATAGAATGAAAAATTTTATGTTTTTTTATGAGAAAGATCAGCTTTTCTGAAGCCTGGATTGACTTTATTTATAGATGCATATCAAGTCCTTGGATTAAAATTCTTGTCAATGGAGAACTAGGAAAAGACATCAAGCTTATGAGAGGGTTAAGACAGGGTGATCCTTTCTCTCCCTCCCTCTTTAATATCTTCCTAGAGCTTCTTATTGTTAATATTAAAAATAAAATGAACACGGGAAATATTGGTCAGTTTAGTCAGCCTAATGATACCCCATTAGTGGGATGCCTGCATATGCGGACGATGTGATTATTTTCACAAATGGAAGCACCAGATCCCTACATAGCCTGATGGATTTGTTAAAAGTCTTAGAAGAAGAAATAGAACAAAAAATTAATAACAAAAAGTGTCAATTCATGATTGCTAAAAAAGCCCCAACAAGTCTAGGTCAAAGAATTAGCAAAATAACAGGTTCACACAGAAAAAATGTGCATTACAATATCTTAGATACCCACTATACGAAGGAAAACTAAAATCAGAATACCTAGATTTCCTACTTGAAAAAATTAAAAATAAAATTGCAGGCTGGAAAGTGGATATGCTTACCATGAGTGGCAGAATTGTACTAATCACACATGTGTTGCAAAACGTAGTCATGCAGAATCTAATGATTACTCACCTTCTAGTGATGGATAAAAAAAGAATAGAGAAGGAATTGACCAATTTTCTATGGGAATCAAAAAGTGGCAAAAGAAAGTTACATTGGAAAAAATGGAAAGATCTTTGCTACCCCTTACAGGAAGTAGGCCTCAGCTTTACTGATTTAAACGATCTAGCTAACGCGTGGGCGTGCAAAAGATGGTGGAGGCTCAAAGATAACAATAACCTATGGGCTGAATTCATGAGAGCAAAATATTGTATAAAGGATGATATATATAGAAATAGAAAAAAGAACAAAGCATCATAAATCTGGCTTCAAATGCTCAATCAAAGGGAATTAGGGGAAAAATACTCTAAACTTTCCAAAAATTGCTAGAAATGAACTTTGAGTACAGATGAAATATTCTCACTCAAAACCATTAAAGAGAAAGTGAGAAGTAGGAAGGAAATACAACCTTTATTTAAATGGATATGGGATAATGATAATAGTCAAAAGATCAAAACTAATACATGAAAAGTGCTCTCAAATATTATTCCTATAGATGAAAACATAAAAAACAAAAGGCATACAACTTGCCTCTATGTGCGAATGCTGTTTGCAAGAATTAGAATCGCTTGATCATCTGTTCTCCCAATGTAACATAGCCATGGAAATCTGGGGAAGGCTAGAATCTAAAATGGGAATAAAGCATGCATGTATTCCTCTTATAAATAGACTAATTAAATGGAGTAATACATACTCTCAGCATAGCTCGCAGAAATGGCTTAAAAACAATATACCTTATATCGATATCTGGTGTATATGGAAAGCTAGGAATAATAGAAGATATGAAGGACATAGAATGGGCCCTGAAGACATATGGAAAGCAATAAAGAGAGAAATAAAAATTGCCTCGGAAGCCTCCCCGTTAGCAGCTCAAAGCCCTCTTCTAGATAATTACACTCTAAAATTCTGGAATCTCACGATGTCTAAAATCAAACCACTAAAAGTTATAGGAGTTAAGTGGGAAAACCCAATTAAAGGAAGATTAGCCCTAAACACTTATGGTAGCTTTGACAGGAACATAGGCCTGGCTGGTGGAGGAGGTGCCTTAAGGGACTTTAGTGGTCAGATAATTTTTACCTTCTCAGGTCCCAATAATGCTACATTTGTCCTCCACGCAGAAATATTAGCATTAAGGGATGGACTTAGAATATATTTCTTTAAAGAGCTAACAAATATATATATTCAAATAGATTCAAAAATCTTGGTAGATTTAGTAAATAATAAAAGTAGTATATGGAAATTTGAAGAGGAGTTAGAAGAAATTAACAACTTAGTAAAATCCTTGAATGCATCACCCACGCACATATACAGGGAAGCAAATGCCTTAGCAGACAAATTAGCAAAAGAAGGAAAACTCAAAGAATTCCATGCATATGAAGAAGACTCTCTTACAAAGAGATTTAAAAGCATTATAAACCTAGATAAAAAAGAATACCCATATATCAGAATAGTTAAAAAAGATCGAGAGGATATTAAAAGCTTGTGACATCCTTGCGTGTGTTCATGCTATATTTGTTGTCGGTTTCTTTATATTAGTATAGGGGAGGTTCCTAATTACATTGTGGTGGCATACACATGCCTGGAATCCCACAATAATATCTTAATATGTTCTGATCACCGTAGGTCTGGAATTATACCGAAGAGAGTAAGAATGGCTTGTACTTTTGTTGTTTTTGTTGTTTTTTGCTGTGTTTCTCTTAGTAGCAAGGACAAGAAAAGTAGGAGGCACTGGCAAGTGCACAAGAGTCTGTATCTGCCGCAGTATAGGTTCATAAAGTCTGTAGGAACTCCATGCTGATGTGGTCATGTTAAACAGTTCAAGTTTGTATTGATGTAGTGTGGTCTGTGTTATAAGTTATAAGCAAAGTTGTATTGCAGTGTCTGTGTTATTTTAATGTAATTTAGAAGTCCATAGAAGTAGATAAGGTCGAGTACATAAACCTGGAAGAGGATGTAAAGCTGCTAGTAATAGAAGACTGCTATTCAGAAACCTATAAAAAGCTGCTATCCAGAATAGGGAGCAACAAAAAGCTGCATAGGAAGTGCTGACAGCTTTGAAGTATAAGGAGAAGATGGATGCAATGAAAGGTGCCAGAACTGTGAGGAAAAGGTCCAGCTGAAACAGCTGGAGGCTGGAAATCTCTATGTCTTGTGTTTGTGCAGTGTATGTAGGTGACAGGAAGAGGGAAGGAGATACGAGTGTCTTTGGATAGAGTTTAGGAGATAGCATCACGACTAGTAGAGCTTTTTCTGGAAAATAAAGAGCTAAAGTTGTAGCCCTTGAAATATATGTAGTAGTTCTTTTGTACTGATTAAATTGTTTAATGTGTTATGGGTGGGAGAAAGGGATAAGGGTAGGTTAGACAATATATGTGACCCATTGACAAGATACAGCAACAAAGGTGAAGGGCAGAGATAAAGGCTCGGTATGAAGGAAAAGGAGGCTAGATTGAAGAGAGTGATTAAAGAATAAAGATTGATCATACAACTAGCAACTAAGAGAAGGCAGCAAAGATCAATGCTGAAAATTCCAGCCGTAATTCGAAAATGTTCTCTAGGTGGATTAGAATGAGCACATAATTCTCCATGTTTTCATTAATGCTTATAGGATAACTAAAGTATAGAGTAAGTGGAAAAGGGTGTAAACGGTTATGGGTAGCAAGCAAGTAGGTTGTAAAATGGTATTCCTCCGCTAAAAGAGAGGGTTATAATTAATAAATAAACTTTTCTAAAAAGAAGAAAAAGAAGAATAATAAGAAGAATAAGAATAAGAATAAGAATAAGAATAAGAATAAGAAGGTGGAGGATGAGGAGGAGAAGAAGAATAAGAAGGAGGAGGAGGAGAAGAAGAATAAGAAGGAGGAGGAGAAGAAGAAGAATAAGAAGGAGGAGGAGAAGAAGAAGAAGAAAAAAGAAAAAAAATGGTTCATTTTTTCAAAAAATGCTATCAACTTCTAGAGAGAGAAAGTACATTTTTTTAGAGAGAGAAAACATATTTTTGAGTGAAAAAAGCTCAAATTCAAGCCAAAAATGGGGATTCCGAATTTCTCTCTAATAAAAAATCATTCACATCTCTTTTCAAAGAAACCGTGCCTAAGTTTCCAAACTTTGACGCAAAAATGGAGTCTCGCAATCCTGTTTTCGAAGGAAGAACTTAATAAGCTAGAAGACTCATTCGAGCTCACTCTCATTGGAAAGTTCTCGCATGGTCAGCCTGAATTTAATGTCATTCATGAATTCTTCGCCTTTTTGAAGTTACGGGTAGTGGTGAAGCTCGTATGGTATGATGGAAAGCACGCCTTCTTCCAGTTCAAGGAAGAAGACATCTTCCTCCGAATATGGGGCAGAGGGCAGTGGAGCATTGAGGGGTTTCCAATGCGCATCTTCAAATGGTCGCCGAGCTTCACACCACTAGAGGAATCCTCGCATGCACTGGTATGGCTAAACTTACCGAAACTCCCCCTGCATTTTTTTAACAAGCTATCTCTCTACTCTATTGGACTCTGTTTCGGTAAACCATGGCTTCTAGATGAAGCTACAGCATGTATAACCAGGCCTAGTGTCACTAGGATTTGTGTGGAAGTTGACCTTAGACTCTCTCTACCGAGTAGAGTGTGGATATGCAGTGACCACTCTAATGGATTCTGGCATGAAGTTTATCCAGAATCCACCCCTAGTTACTACACAATCTGCCACAGAATGGGGCATGAGGAGGATGTTTGCATGGCTGGTGGGGGGAAGAGGAGAGAGGGGAAGTTGAGTAAAGTGGAGAGAAAATGGAAAGGGAGTGAATGGGTAAATAAAGGGCAGGGTATAGGGGATAGTGAGATGGACAAAGGGGAGGAAGAAATAAAGATGGAGAAAAGAGGAGCAGGGATTAGAATAGAAGCGGCAGAATACTTAGAGCAGAAGAGGTGTCTTAGAGGAAGGATGGAAAAAAGCCTAGAGGAGATAATGGGGGATGGGGTAGAAGAGGGGTCACTATAAAAGGATGAGGAAAGTGAGAGGGAGGCAGAAAGGGCAGAGAAAGTGGGAGGTATAAGTGAGGACACAAGGCTGGAAAAGCTTTTAGAATGGGAAAAAATGGCAGGTATCAGAAAGTGGCTAGAGGAGACATCCAAAGAGGCTGAATGGGGAGTAAAGTGGCTGGAAGATAGAAGAGGAAAGAGAGCTAGAAGAAAGAGAAGGGGGGGGGGGGGAAGAGAGACAAAAATAGTGAAAAAATTGTAGAATATAACTGGGAGGAGGATGATCTCCTATCGGAGGAAGAATCAAAGGCAAAAAGCTGGCCTCTAATAAACACAAGCAAGCAAGAAACTAAGATCGGATTAAAATTAACACATGACGATTCAGAAATAAATAAAAAGAAAATAAAGAGTAATATTCCGCAAGAGAGAGAGAGGGCAATATAGGTTATTAGAAAAATGAGCAAAAGCCTGGAAAAAATACAATTATTAAGTACGCTAGAGCAAGCTCCACCAAGTTCAAACAAACGCCCAAGAAACATGAAAGAATATGTTAACATGAAATATGATTCGAAGTACACTACTAGAGCACAAGCAAAATTCACTTGAAATGTTTAATAGCTTATATTGGAACTTAAGAGGAGTGGCGAACTCTCCTACGTTAAATAGACTAAGAAGATTAATTAAAATATATAAATTTAAGATAGTTATCCTAGCTGAACCAATGGTAGATAAGGATCAGCTAGATAAATAAAGGAAAGTTTTTGGTTTTGAAAAGGCCTTTTCAAACGTAAATGGTAAGTTATGGATCTTGTGGAACAAATCAATGGATATTGAAATTATAGCAGAAGCTGAGCAGATTATCAGCTTTAAATTAGGAAGCCTAAGACCCGATCATATCTGTGGTTTATGCAAGTAATGCTAAGGAAGAAAGAAAAACTCTATGGAAGGAGATGGAAAAAGTAGCAGCATTAAACTCTCCATAGATTATTGGAGGAGACTTCAATGTAATTAGAAATGCTAACAAAAAAAGGGAGAAAGACCACCTAACCAAATGGCATTAACTCACTATAACGAGACAATTTCAAGAGCAAATCTAATGGAAGCAGGCTTCCTAAGCTCTAACTTTACATGGTATAACAACTTGAAGAGGAGGAAAGTGATATGGTCCAGGCTGGATCGAGTTCTACTTAACACTAAATGGGTGGGCAAGATTGGCTGGATAAAGATCAGGCATCTCAACAGAACATGCTCAGATCATAACCCTCTGCTAATGACATTTGAATATAGTGAAGGGAGACATAAAGGATTTATGTTTCAATATATGTGGGGAATGCATAAAGGGAATGATGGCATAGTAAAGGAATCATGGGAAAAACCTGTTTCATGTAATCCTATGCAAATTCTAGCGAAGAAATTACGAAATTTAAGGCAGACATTAAGCAAATGGAACAAGGAGGTTTTTGGAAAGATCAATAAAAATATTCAAAAAATGGAACAGGAAGTGGCTACCCTGGAAATGGAGTTTGATCAAAAAGATGATAGTTCAAGAATCCAGCTGAGCAAGGCCAAAGCTGAATTAAGACTTAGAATGCACATGAAAGAAGTTTTTTGGAAGCAAAGGGCGAGAGTCAAGTGGCTAAAAGATGGAGACAAAAATACAAAGTTCTTTAATGTAATGGCCAAAGTAAGAATACAAAAACAAGAAATAAATGGGTTAAAAGCATCTAACGGGAAATGGCTAGATAAAGAAGAGGATATAAAAAATGAATTAGAAGAATATTTTAAAAGTTTATTAAGCAAGCCATATATACCGAGAAAAAACACATTAATTCAAAACATTGAGAGAAAAGTCTCAGAAAATGATAATAAAATATTAGAAGAATTCCCAACAGAAAAGAAGTAAAAGAGGTAGTTTTTAATGCAAATAAAGATAGTGTTGCAGGTCTTGATGGATGGAACAATTGGTTTTTTCAGCACAGCTAGAGCATCATTAAAAAAGAGCTAGTCACAGCCATTGTTTGGATTTTTGCAGGGGCAGAAAATTACAAAGGCATTGACTAATTCTTATATTGTTTTGGTCCCTAGGAAATCTAACCCGCATACAGGAGAAGACTATAGGCCAATTCGTTTGTGTAATACAATTTACAAGATTTTAGCTAAGGTGATTCAGAGTAGGCTCAGTAAGATTCTCCCATCTGTTATATCGGTAGAACAAATAGGTTTTGTTAAAGATAGATTGATGATGGAAAACATCTATCTAGCCTCAGAAATGATTAGAGAGATAGGAGCTAAGTTGAGAGGACATAATATTATATTGAAACTAGATCTTTCTAAAGCATTTGACATGGTTGAATGGGAAATATTATGTTATTTAATGAGAAAAATGAGTTTCTCAAAATTTTGGATAGATTTAATACAATAGATGTATATCCGGTGTATGGGTTAAAATCCTTATAAATGGGCAAGCATGTAAAGAATTTAAAACTTCAAGAGGGCTTAGACAATGAGACCCTCTCTCTCCTTCCCTTTTCAATATCTATCTAGAACTCTTTATTGTAAATTTGAAAAAGGAAATGAGTGAGGGGCATATTGTTAGATATATGCAACCAAGAAACATACCGATGGTGTGCTGCTTGGCGTATGCAGATGATATTATAATTTTCTCAAATGCCAGTAACCAATCCATGAGGTATATGATGAGATTACTAAATACAATGGAAGAAGAAACTGGGCAGCTACTGAATAAGAATAAATGTCAATTTATTATAGCCGAAAAATCTTCTAAAAATATAGCTCAAAAGAAAAAAAAATATCACGGGATTCTTGCATAAGAAGGGTGCGCTAATGTACCTTGGGTGCCCGATCTATGAGGGAAGGTTAAAGGGGGAATACTTAGTGTTCCTAGTTAAAAAATTAAGGTGAAAGATCGCAGGTTGGAAAGAAAATCTGTTAAGTATGGCAGGAAGAGTTATCCTAATCTCACATGTATTGCAGGGGTCGCTGACACATATTATAATGTCTTTACAGCCACTGAAAACTATCATAAGAAAACTAGAAAGAGAAATGTCAAACTTCATATGGGGGAAAAATCGAAGTAAAAATAAGGTACATTGGAAAAAATGGGAAGAGCTATGCTATCCGTTAAGATTTGGGCTTCACAAATCTTAACGATATAGCAAAAGCTTGGGCTTGTAAGAACTGGTGGAGAGTTAAAAATAATAAAAACAATAATCTCTAGGTGGCATATATAAAAGCTAGATACGGACTAGGTAGTAATGCCATTAATAATATAAAAAGAGCATCAAAAAGATGGAAATTGATGTGTAAGCAACGAAATATGGTGGAAAATCACTCCATATTAACTAAAAGCAGATGGAAATGGTATTTAGATGTGCAAGGAAAATTTACTTTAAAAAGTGTAAAAGAGCTAGTGAGAGAGAAAAATTTCGCAATTGATTTTTTGAAAAAGCATGGATAAAGGAACTTCCACAAAAAATAAACATTTTTATGTGGAAACTTCTCTCAAAAGCCATCCCGGTTGATGAGCACATTCAAAATAAAGGTATAAGATTAGCATCTAGATGTGATTGTTGTAATCAAGAAATAAGAGGATGGATCATCTGTTTTCAACAGGGAAGATAGCTAAAAACATATGGAATAAACTATAAATAGAAGTTGAGTTAGAAAAAGGCTCGGGTTTACTGCTAGAAATAATAAAAAAATGGTAGGAAAGTAAAACAAAAAACAAGATTATTAAATGGTTAAGGAAATACATCCCTCGCATTGTAGTATGGTGCCTATGGAAAGCTAGAAATAAAAGTAGATTTGACGGCATTCCAAAGAATGCCTTAAATATTCTAGATAAGATTTTAAAAGAATGTGCATTTATCTCAACCTGTAGCCCTATAAAGCTTGGAAGTGTAGGAATAGATGAAAATAGGAAAGAAGCTTGGCGTCTCTTTACAAGGACTAAGAAAAGACTAGAAATTAAAATTATCAGATGGAAAAAGCCCCAACAAAATGGACTAGTATTAAATACGGATGGGAGCTTTAAAAGAGATATGAGAGCTGCAGGTGGAGGGGGAGTCATAAGAAATGAGGAAGGCAAAGTGATAAGAGCGTTCACAATGAATGGTTTAGCCTCCTCCGCCTTGAATGCAGAGGTTATGGCTTTGCATAAGGGTTTACAAATATGTAAAGATAATAATTTACAAAATATTCAAGTGCAGGTTGATTCGAGTTTATTAGTGGATCTAGTAATAGGAAAAATATAACTATAGAAACTAGAAGAAGATATTGACAAAATTAAAACATTATTAATATAACTTAAAGGGGATATTATACACATATTCAGAGAAGCAAATGCTTTGGCAGATAAATTAGCAGAAGATGGCACAAAGAGAAGTTTTCAAGAATTTGAGGGGAAAGATATCTCTGACAAATATAAAGGTCTAATAAGTTTAGATAAAATAGGTTTAACATATATTAGAATTCAAAAAAACAAAAATTAAAACTTAGGTCTAAAGGATAGAGAGGGGAAGAGAAGAACTTATTTTTAAAATTTGATATTTAAAAAAAAATAAAAATAGCTAACTTGTCATGTTATGCAGATTTAAAGTCTAATACAGGGAGAGGTCATGAAACAAATGAAGAGCCACCCTGGTCCTATGGGGAGGGCACTAAAAGATAGACCTAACACCAAAAAAAAAACTTCTAAGCTTGTGATCTTGGATATTTGTTTTGCTTGGTTGTGTTTTTTATGGCTTTGTTCTCAGACATAGGTTAATGGCTTAAGGTGGAATGAAGGAAGTAAAGGTAGACAGCTCAATACTAATCACATAGAATTGTAGAATTTTTGTTCAATAATTTTGCAGGAAATTACATGAAGAAACTTGGCTAAAAAAGTGAAAAGTTACCTTGAAGAGAGGCTAATCAGAGTTGAGTCGAGGTCTGTGTCTTGTGTTAAATTTATTGAAGAATGTTTGGAGTGAGTAATAAGGGTCTGTAGAGGCTTTCTTCTGTATAAGGGTGTAAGTTGGTGGCTTTTCCAGCTATTGTTTTGAAAAAACTGATGTCAGCTTACATGTACATGTAGGCAGTATGTTGGTTTGCTTGAAAAAGCTGACAGATATCAGCTTTGAAAAAGCTGACAGATATCAACTTTGAAAAAGCTGACAGATATCAGCTTTGAAAAAGCTGATATCTATTATGAGTATCTGTTATACAGAAGTGTCTATAAGATTAATAAAAGTTACAAATGTCTGTAAGCAGTATAAGTGTCTGTTATAAGTATCTAGGTGGACAGAATGCTGGCAGAAGTGTTGGAAGATATCCTAAAAACGTCTGCAAAAGTCAGTCAAAGAAACATAAACTAATGGGAAGAAATCTGAATAGAACAAGTATATTTGCAAGCACAAAAGACAAAGCTCTAAGACTCAAATGGACTAGAAGACTATCAGAGTTAAATGAACAGGAATGGCAGCTAGCAAACCGGAAACACACAGCATAAAGATTTAATGGAAAAAGATTAATGAAAACAACAATTTCAGAACTAAGAAATTTCATAAAGAGAAAGAAAAATGCATTAGAAATAGTAATTTATTGCACTTTATAGTTTTAATTTTACTTGAAATGTTGCATTAAAAAAGATGAAAAAGACAATGCTCGACTTATACCTAGAAGAAGGAGGAGGAGGAGGAGGAGGAGGAGGAGGAGGAGGAGAAGGAGGAGAAGGAGAAGAAGAATGAGAAGGAGAAGAAGAAGAAGGATAAGAAGAAGGAGAAGGAGGAGAAGAAGAAGGAGAAGAAGAAGAAGAAAAAGATGATGATGATGATGATGATGATGATGATGATGATGATGATGAACAAGAGGAAGAATAATATAGAGATGAAGAAGATTAATAGGAGAAGAAGAATAATAATAATAATAAGTTGAGGAACAAGAAGATGAAAAAAAAAAGAAGAGGTTGAAGAAAAGGAAAAAGAAGATGATGATGATGATTTTGATTAAAAATAAAAAGAAGTTGACAAAGAAGAAAGAGTGGTATAAACAGAAGAACACTAAAAAGAAGATGAAGATGAAGAAAAAGTGGAAGAAGAAGAAGTGGAAGAAGAATAAGTGGAAGAAGAAGAAGAAGTGGAAGAAGATGATAATGAAGATGTAGAAGAAGAAGTAGAAGATTAAAATAAAAAAATGCAGAAAAATAAAATAATAAGATGAAGATGAAGAAAAATAGTAAGTAGAAGAAGATTAAAAAGAAGAAGAAGAAGAAGACAAAAAAGAAGAAGACAAAGAAGAAGATGAAGATAAAGAAGATGATGATGATGATGACAAACAAGAAAAATAAGAAGAAGAAGAGAATTAAGAAAAAGTGGAAGAAGAGGAGGAAGAAGAAAAAGAAGAAGAAAAAGAAGAATAAATTGAAGAAGAAGAAGAATAATAATAAATATATAAAGAAGTAGAAACATGTAAGAGGAAGAATAAGAAGAAGAAACTTAAAAATTAGAAGAAGAAGAAAAAGAATAAAAATAACATGAGTTGGAAATAGAAGAAGAATAATAAGACTAGGAAGAATTAGAATAAAAAGAAGAAGAATAAAATACAAGAAGAATAAAAAGTGGAAGAAGAAAAAAAAATTGAATAGGAAAAAGAAGATGAGGAGGAGGAAGAGGAAGAAAATAAGAATAATAATAATTGAAGATAAAGTTTAGAAGAAGACGAAGAAGAAGTTGAAAAAGAAAAATAAATGGAAAAAAACAAGAAGAAAAAAAAGGAAGTATGGGAAGAATAATAATAATAATAATAAGTAGAAGAGTAAATAAATAAAGAGAATAAGAAGAAGAAAAAGAAGATGAGGAAAAAGAAAAATAAAAAAAAGACGAAGGAGCAGAAGAAAAGAAAATAGAAGAAAATGATGATGATGATGATGAATTAGAAGAGAAAGAGGTTGAAGAAGAAGAATGAGAAGAAGAAGAAGAAGAAGAGGAAGAAGTAGGAGTAGAAGAAGAAGAAAAAGTGGAGAAATAAGAATAAAAAGATGAAAAAGAAGAAAAATTAGAAAAAGAAGAAGAAGAAAAAAAGAAGAGGAGAAAGAATAAAAAAAAAGAATTAGAAGAAGAAGAAGAAGATTAAGAAATAGAAGAAAAAGAAAAAGAAGTGAAGAAGAAAAAGAAAAAAAAAAGATAAAGAAGATAAAGAAGATAAAGAAGATAAAGGAGAAGCAGAAAAAGAAGAGAGAGAAAAAAAATAAAGTAGAATAAGAAGAATAAAATGAATCATAACAAGATAAAAAAAGAAGTGTAATAATACGAAGAAGAAGAAGAAGATGATGATGATGATGATGATGATGATGATGATGATGATGATGATGATGATGATGATGAAGTGGATGAAGAAGAAGAAAAATAAGAAAAATAAGAAAAATAAGAAAAATAAGAAAAATAAGAAGAAGAATAAGAAGAAGAAGTCGAAGAAGAGGTAGAAGAAAAAGAATAAATAGAAGAAGAAGAAGAATATGAAGAAATAGAAGAAGAAGAAATAAAAAGAAAAAGAAGAAGAGAGAAAAATAAGAATAAGAAGTAGAAGAAGTAGAAAAAGAAAAAGAGACACTACAAAAAAATGTCAGTTTTTTCTAGGGAAATTTAGCTAGGGAAATTTAGCTAGGGAAAAATCTTTAGCTAAATAGCAAGGGATTAGCTAAGGAATAGTAAGGGATTAGCTAAGGAATATCAAGGGAATTTGATTAAAAATTGAAATAAATATTAATGAGGGATTAGTGATGGATTAGCGACTAAAATGTTCATTGATTTCCCCACAAATAAAACTGGGAAATTTAGTAACGGACTTTGTGATGGAATCTCTCTAGCTAATTTGATTGAGACAAAATCTACCGCTAATATTTTCATAAATTTCCACGCAAAAAAGTAGGAACTTAGCGACGGAATTTTTCTAGCTAATTAGATCGAAACAAAATCTATCGCTAAATAATTATCAGAAATTATTTTTTACTATTTTATATTTTTTTACAAGTGATTATTTCTTAAATTTTATTTTTCAAAAAATATATCTATTTAGCTAAAGATTTTTTTCCTAGCTATTTACACTAGGGATAATTTCCATCTCTAATCTTTAATGATTAATTTTTTTAAAATTTATTATTTATTTTAATATTTTATTTAATTTTGTATATTAAATGTATGTCATGATCTATAGATGAGCGATTCTTGAAAGACACGGTCTCCTCGTAAAATTAAAAATATAGGATATTATAAATAAATAATTTTAAAAATATATAATTAGAAATATATATATATATATATATATATATATATATATATATATATATATATATATTAATAAGGACTAAGATAACTATTTTAATGATTATAAAATTGTTAAAAAATTATACAAAAAAATTTTCTATATTTTTTAATTAAGAAACTTATAAATTTGTTTTAAAATGCCATTAAATAATTAATTCTATAATTATAAAAAGTTGTAAAGATATTTTTAAAAATAAATGAACATACTTTAAAATTTATACTAATAAAAGGCTAAAATAATTCTTTGTATGATTAAAAAAATATTTACAAAAATATCTGAATTAACGAATAAACTAACAAATATTAATATTATTTTAAGTATACAAATAAAATTATATGATTATAGAAAATTTTTTAAAAAATAATTACTGCAAAATTTGAAAATCTTGAATTATAAAAAAATTTAAAATTTTTCATTAAATTAAATAGAAAATAAATTGATATTTAAAAATAAATACATAAATGTTTGCCCCTTCTAAAATTTATAAGAATTAAAAAATTGAGTACTATTTATACTATTAGCTTTTAATATTTAGTCTTTATTAAAATAATAAATATAATTTTTTTAATAATTTTCTCAATTAAAATAATTTTTAGAATTTTATAAATTATAAATGATATTAAATATTATGAAATTTTATTACTTTAAAATTATTTCATATTATCTTAATAAAAATTAATATGAATTCTTGAAAATTTATAACCATAAAATATATATATTTATATATTTTTTTAACATAAAAAATTATTTATAATTCTTATGAGAGTGACTTGAAGACCAATCATCTTTTCATGTGTGCCTTGCTATATGAAGTTTATAAATTTTGTAGCCATTATTTTTTTTTCAAGTTGGAAGGCCAAACAACTATTTTTTAAAATTGTTTATATATTTATTATTTAATTAATTTAATAATTAAAAATTGTTAGGTATTTATTTTTCATGTGTGCCTCACTGCACGCATATTAACTTGTTGAAAATAATTTATTAAGTAAAAAAATGAGTATTTATGTTATATATATATTTATTATTTATTAAATGTTTTGATAATTAAAAATTAAAACATTTATGGTATTTTAATAATTATAAAACTGGATCTTGTTGTTTAGAGAAAATTCTAAGTCTCTAACTAACGCCATCCACCTCTCTTTCTCGATGCAGATAAATCAAAATAAAACATAATAGTGGAAGCGATTTCCTTCAACAGTGAATTTCTTGTCAATTTGAGGTACGCTTTTTACCCGGATATAATCATCATCTGCAAGCATTTTAGAAATATGGGATAGCTGATCACGAGAAGGACCTATCAGTGATATAATGCCAGTTGTGCTTCCTCAAGCTTCTTCTAGAAGTTTTATGCATTGCTTCAACTTCCATATCTCAATGTCTTCTTCAACTTCACAACCACCCACCATTGGAATGCAATATATGACAAGAATGATAGCATATATTCTTTCTGGTAAGCAACATGTAATATCTTTTCATCAAATTTTGAATTTGTGATGTCTTCACATTATCACATTGTTAGCGGCAAGTCAATTTCAAGCAATCGTATGTATGAGTACCTATGAGAAGCGATTTTCTTGGTATGAACCATTGAGGTATAGGGATATCAGTAAGTAGATTAGAGAGCCGTAATCGAGCAATTCTTGAAAAGTTTGAGAGTTTCATTCAAACTTGTATTCACGAGTTATAATTTTTTGGGAAAGAAAGTAAGTCGAGTGGAAGACGTGCATGTTCCACGACACCTGACAGAAGCCAAGTGGCCTTGGAATCCCACGATGGCGGCGTGATGCTTTTGGGAAGATGAGCAGGTTGTTTTCAAGTGGGTACTTAATGTTAAATTGGTTTTGATCAAGAGTATTCTAATCAAGTAAAACTCCTAATTATGATCAAATTATATAGGATTAACCAAATCTTTTATTCATTATCAAGTTCTTGACTTATGCTTGACTACTTTAGATCAATTGAACCTTTCTAACCTCTTTAAAAATTATGTAATTCATCGTAAAGATATCACTATAGTTTTCCATATATTGCATATTTTAATTATACAATATATTAGTAATAAAAATTATATTTTTATTGAATCACATAAACTATAATTATAAGTTAGTGATAATCTATATATATTAGTAATCTATATATTTAGTCCTTGTGAGTTAGTTACAAATCAAGTTTGTTCTATCATGACAGTCAACTCTATAATGCCATATCATTTGTCATATTGTATTGTCAATTTTATAATTGCACCTTCAAACATATGAGTAAGAATTATTCTATCAACTATCCAAAGAAATATATTCACAAGGTGATGTTTGTTGGAACCATCTACCATATATGAATTGAAAGAAATGTGATATAATTAAAGAAAAAAGAAAAACCCCGAAACAATAATTATAGTTGAATCATTGATCAACAAGATAATAATTATATTTGAATCATTGTCATCCAAGTTTTATTTACTATTTGTTTTGTTATTGGAAGAGATTACACTTCGACTTCAATCACTGAGATCATTCAAATTGTATTTACTTCACATCTATATTATTATTTCAAATCATCTATGATATCACTTGTCACGATCCAAGAATTTCAACCCAATAATATAGGTCATGCAATGTTAATATTTGGTTTCATGTTGAATTGATTTTGCCTTATCGTCACTTGTATACCTCTTGGATGCAATGTTGATCAACAAGGTGTGATTATATTTGAATAGTTGCCAATAAATTTCTTTTACTACTTATATTGTTTTTGAGATAGATTATACCTTGGTCACCAATGTCATAAGAATAGTCTTCACATTTATATTATCATTTCAATCCACCTCTAATATCATTTGTCATGAGCTAAGAGTTTCAACACTATGACATAATTCATGTCGTACTTAATCACTAAATTATCAAGGGTTCATCTTTTTCCTAGTTTATGTATATTCTCCCATAAAACTTGATTTAATAATTCTCGACACGGATGTGTTCATCTTTTTTTTTCCATGTATTTTGCCACTCAGACAGGCTTGTGGTAGTTTGTATTTTTCAACAGAAGTGTTAGTCACAAAGTGGGTGTTGGAGTTTGTGGTGAGCAGTGTGTATATAACAACATATTTAATATTTACATATTAAATTAATGTAAATATGATAATCCGAAGATTAATAACACATAAATATATATGTGTATTTTACTATATGTATAACTATAAAAATAGTATACATAACTATATATAAATATAATAACATATATTTAATATGCATACATATATATATATATATATATATATAACTATATATAAATGTTTTTAACTATATGTATATCAACATATTACTATATATAAATGTATTTATCTACATCAATACCTATACATAATCATATGTCTAAATATATATAATTACATGAAAATCTATATATAACTACATCTACAACATGTATAACTACATTTATAACTATATGGACAATTATGTGTGCAATTCCACATGTAACTATAATTATAATTTAACTATATTATTAACTATATATGTATAACTATTTATAAATATTTGTATAACTATATAAAATTCTTTATAACTATATTTAATTATAATTTTATAACTATATTATATATAACTATATTTCTAAAAAAAATATAGTATTTGTATAATAATATATAACTATATATAATTGTATTTTACTATGTATAACTATAAAATTGTTATATATAACTATATCTTTAACTACATACATATTTATAACTATATGTATAATTAAATATAATTATATATAAATCTATTTATAACTAAATATACTATAGGTATAAAAATATATAACTATAAATAATTATCTTTTACTATATGAGTAACTATAAAAACATTATACATGACTATAATTAAATATACAATTAACAATATATATTTAATATACATTTTTAAATATTATTATATAAAAATGTATTTAACTATATCTATACCTATACATAACTATATGTATAAATATATAAAATTATATGAAAAAAAATATATACCTACATGTATAAATATAAGTTTAACTATATGTGTAGCTATATATATAACTACATGTAAATATATTTATAATTACATGTATAAGAACATACAACATTATGTTTAACTATATGTGTATAACTATATATAAATATTTGTATAACTATATTAAACTCTATATAATTAAATATAACTATATTTGTAACTATGTATACATCTATGTATAGATACATGTAAATCTATATTTTTGTTGATAACTTTGTATTCATTTATGTATAATCACATATAACTACTTGTATAGATATAGATATATATATATATATATATATATATATATATAAAACTATATGTTTAACTAGAGATAACTATTTATAACTATATATACTATATGCATAATAAAATATAAGTATAAATAATTGTATCTTACTATATGTACAACTATAAAAACTTTATACATAACTATATTTAAATATATTATTTACAACATATTTTTATATACATTTTATATATTAATATATTCAAATGTATCTTACTATATCTATACCTATACATAACTATATGTATAAATATATAAAATTATATGCCAAAATATATATACCTACATGTATAAATATAAGTTTAACTATATGTGTACAATATGTATAATCACATGAAATTATATTTATAATTACATGTATAACAACATACAACATTATGTTTAACTACAAGTGTATAACTATATATAAATATTTGTATAACTATGTAACACTCTGTATATTTAAATATAACTATATTTGTAACTATGTATACATATATTTAAATCTATATATTTGTTTATAACTTTGTATATATTTATGTATAACTACTTGTATGAATATATCTATATATAACTATATATTTAGCTATATATAACTCTATTTTAACTATATATATTATAGGTATAAGAACATATAACTATAAATAATTGTCTTTTACTATATGTATAACTATACAAACATTATACATAACTATATTTAAATATATAATTAACAACATATATTTAATTTACATTTTTATATATTAGTTTATAAAAATGTAGTTTACTATATCTATATATATAGATAACTATATGTATACATATATAAAATTATATGAAATAATATATATACCTACATGTAAAAATATAAGTATAACTATATGGGTAACTATATGTATAATCACATATAACTATATGTATAATTACTGTATACCAACATACAACATTATGCATAACTATAAGTGTATAACTAATCTATATATATATTTGTATAACTATATAAAACTTTATATAATTAAATATAACTAAATGTGGCATGATTTTTTATCCTGACAATTTTTTTATAACTTGTGGAGATTGAACATACAACCTCCAAGGAGGCTCACATCATCTCAAGAATCAGTGTATTGAGCCTTTGGTTTTTGATGTGTGTGTGTGTGTGTGTGTGTGTGTGTGTGTGTGTGTGTGTGTAATTTTTATATATAAATATAATGTATATATATTTTTCTGTGTGTAGATATATATATATTTTTTGAACTCATGTGGAATAATATTAGAAAATATTGATTAATATTCAAGCTTATTTAAATTCATTGAAAAAAAAACTAAAACATGAATATTAACAAACATATCAAGCATCATTGAACTTAATTGAATTTTAATTTAAACCATTTATTCATATTAAAAAATTTGTTACATTTTTAAAAAAATTGTAATAAATAAAATTAAATATAAATCATCAATATATATGGAATACATTTGTATATCTTCAGAATGCATCAAAACACTTTGTTTTTATTATTCTAAATTAATTTTGAGTATTATCAAACATTATTACTAATAAATGAGAGTTATTAAAATATTATCGTAATTTTATTTAAATAATAATGTAGAGCATTGGAATACAACAATAATATTATTATATCATTTTTATTTTATAGTCTCCAATTAAAATTAAATAACATTGAATATTTTTATTTCTACTTTCCACAAAATCATTGCAACTGCTAAGGGTGTGTTTTGATTTTGCTGTTTGTTATTATGAAATTCTTCTTCTACCTTAACTATTATCGTATATTGTATTTTACATTGAAATTATTAGTAGATATTTGTGTCTTAATGATAACGTGTAAAGTGATGTTATTACCACAATTATATATATGATCGAAGATCCTCCTCATGCACACAATTTTAATCTTGATGTTCATAGTAAATAATTACAAGTACTAAAATCATTAATCACCAGTATATAAGTGATGGTTATATCTATAATTTTTGCTAAATTAATAATTTCCCATCCTTCCTATTGATTAGGTATTAATTGAGGTGTATGTATGTTTTATTTACTAAACTATATTTTGATTGCATTTTTCCACAAATAATGTTAATGCTAATGTCTGTAATTCTTTGTATCTCTAATCAGTTTTAATTTGTAAGGCTAGGAATATGTAATTGTAGCTTGCTTCACATTTATATTTTCTAGTTGAATACTTTGTATGATATGTTTTCAATTCCAAATATATTTTTGTTCATGTCTGAATTTTTCATTAATTCATTTGCCAAGAGTTCTTGAAATTAGATCTCATTTCCATTAATTTATTTTTCTTTTTTATTTTAATATTCAAAGATTGAGTTGAATCATATTAAAAATAGTACTATTTGATCCATTGAAAAGTGAGAAGCTTACTCCTTCAAATTTTCAATTTATTTATTTTTTTCTTTCCTTTCTTGTCCATTTACATATTTTGCTCCCTTCATCTAGTAATCGCATGATATCTATTAACCTTTACCATGCTAAATAATGCTTTATCTATTAATGCAGATTCTGCAAATGCATTGCCTCGATATTCACAATATTTAATCTTTAAATATTCACCTGTGAGTAATTTTATTTAATTATTAGTATATTTTGAAGTAATTATATGTTTCATTCAAAATAATAATTGAGCATTATTCTTTTCAAATAAAACAAGGAAAAATGAGTTCAGATCGTCAGTGAATATATAAAAGGTTTATTAATGAAATTTTGAATCAAGAATTTATGAGTGGGCTTGAAACTTTCATCAACTTTGCATGTAGTCAATCGAAATAGATGGATGGTGAAAGAATTAAGTGTCCATATAATAACCACAAGTGTCAGAATATCCCTTTTCGTGATGTAAACACTATAAGATACCATTCGGCTAAATATGGCTATGTACCAAATTATTTTGTTTGGATTTATCATGGGGAAAGTACAATGACTCTGAACATTGACCAAATTGAGGGTACTGAATCATTTGTATGTGATGAAAAAGTATCAAACACATACCATTGAATGGTCATGGAAGCTACTTGTGCTGACTTCAAAGGATTACATGGATGAACCACCAAATTCTGAAGCTCAGAAATTTTATGAAATGCTTAAAGCTGCAAATAATGAGTTGTGACCTGGTTGTAAAACACATTTGCAATTATCACTTGTGGCTCAACTAATGAGCATGAAGTCAAAAAATCATATATCTAAAAAATTATTTGATCAGGTGACGGAACTGATGAAAGAGATTAAGAGAAGATGGATGGGAGGTTTGAGAAAAATGTAAATATTACTTGAATAAAAATTTATCATGTTTCTTTTAGTGATTTTTTTATATATAGTATTGATTTACTTGTTTCAATGTTATTTATTTATTTGTACAATTTTATTCTATCTCACAAGTGTTCGGCTATAATTACAAAGTCTTTCAAGAAAATGATTGATTCTAAAGCATTCTCATGGAAGAAAGTTTCAGAATCGACAAGAGTCTAATTTTAATGACTTTCGGGTAAAAATAATGAAATAAAAGCATTGAAAATTATTTATCTAATTAGTTAACTAATATGTTAGTTATTATTATAGTAGTAAATAATAATGTCATAGTTATTAATATAAAATTTTTGTAATTTTTCTATATATAGAATCAGTGCACACGAGTACACAAATTTGAAGGAAAAATATAGCCATTGTGGAAGAGTAACGCTACTGAACGGTATTCAGATTTTGTCCATAAATTGAAGAATCTAAAAGATATGCTTGATTTTATATCCGAGGATGACTAGCCTGAGTGGCTTAAGCATTGGGAGGAGCCAGATGTGAAGAAAAAAAATTAGAGATTTCCAACAAAAATCGACGGACTGAGGTAGCCAGACTAGGTACAAGAATGTCTCGTCACACAGGAGGGTCAAAGTCGAGCATTGAGCATGCTCGAGATTTGGTATAATTTTAAAGTTTAAAACATTTATATATCTAGTAGTTGTTCTAATTGTCCAAATAACTCAAATTTTTGAATGGTTTTATTAAATTTTGTTTAAATTTTTTAACATTTTTTGACTTTATAAATACATACTCTATGCTGGATAATTGGGTCGAGATCTCAATTTTTATGAGATTTTCATGTGGATGCATGTGAAGAAAGTGGATGGTCAGTTTGTTGACAAGAAGTCTCAGATTATTACTATAAGAATCAATTATATTAATAAAATTTTATAATATTATAGTAAATTTTTTTCTATTTTTTCACAAGAACTCATGGAGGAACGTGTGAGAGCTACTTCTCAACAAGTTGAGGGTTCGATGGATCTTCAACCAATTGACTATGATCCTATCTATTTGGAGATCATAAGATGTCATAAGAAGCAGCAAGTGTACGACATCGGCTCAAAGGGAGTGATATTTTGTTGTAGCAGTCATGCTTCTAATTTATTTGTCACAGCAATAGTGGGTGAGGCTGTCGTACAACAAGTAATGAAAACAAATAAATATTTTGAAGTTATGAAGACTGGAATGAAAGAGGATGATGAGTAGATTTCTCATTTAAAGGAAGAAATACAGAAAATGAAAGAAGAGAAGGAAGAGCAGACTACTCATTTTGAAGGAAGAAATACAAAAAATGAAAGAAATAAATAAAGAGATGAAAAAAATGAATGATGAGATGAAAAAAATTAAGAATATAATGAAACAGTAGTTCTCTTATATGAAGTCATAGTTAGCGGCCTTGATACAACAGATAACATTATGAGAACTAGCTGCGAAATCATGTAGGAGAGGCTAGCAAAAATGCACCAACTAATTATGAGGATGAATTTGTATCAAAATTATTTATGAACTATTTTTTATTTTTGTCAATGTGCAGCTAAACATGATGAGACTTTTATGATGATATCATTTTTTTATTATGGTTTTGTTTTTTGCTTTGATGATTAACCTAATAATGAATCTTTGTAGGATATCTGATGAGAGACGCATGAATAGATTCTAATTCAAAGCCTTCAGATATTTTCACGGTCCTTCCTATGGATGAGTTTCATCTTTACCGATCTCTACTGGATCAAAAGAAGGCTGAGCTATTATTATCTTCATTATATCTGAATTTTTTTTATTTTTTTACTCTCTCTCTCTTTCTCCCTAAACATCATTGTTGGCCATCTTTTAGATATTTGTTGAAGTTGTATGACTATCAACTTAGATTTATATTTGTTCTGTTTATAATTACCATTTTTATATATATGTAAATATGTTTGTGTGTACTTGAATATTTTGGGTAGAGTTTTAGCCTATTATAGGTATGTAAAAGGCTTGGCTAGTCCTCCTAGTGCTATGAATAGCATATTAGCTTTTGAAGTTGTGAGATGAACAAAAAAATTCTGGTCTCCCATAGACGTGGGTTTATTCTTGACACTCTTATTTTGTGCAGATCTATATTGTCGTTGTTCAGATCTACAACTACTTATTAATGGTCATCAATGGAATTAAACTGTTGAAATGTTAATAGCCATTACGATTGCTAATGAAATTCAATTAAATGTGTTCATTTTGCTTGTTCTCCTTCTCTTGCATGTTCGTAGTGTCATGGATGACAACATGCTGAACATGAGGAACTATGGCTATTATGAGCCATTTTTTCAGGGGCATCTTGGTTTGCAACTAATGCATAGTGTGGGAGACCACGACACGAAGCCTTTCTTACCAGGATGTGATATTAACAACTTTATGGTTAATGCCAACAATTCATTAAATCCCTGCGAATACAATGTCTCCAACACTTCTCTTGCACTGCAATACATGAGAGATGGTTGGATAAACTAGAGAGATAAGTTTTTAAAGTTTAAAGTGGTCTTCATAAATTAATTATCCTATTTTAGTGATAGAATTTATTTGTGTCGCTAAAAAAGTGACGGAATGACTTTCTATCGCATAATCATTTTAATTTATATAGTGACTAACTTAATATCCCTCACAATAATAGAAAAGGATATGATTTTTATTTCTAATTATAAATGGATCTAAATATTTTGTCTGTTTCAATTTTTTCTTGGATTTATATATTCTGTTTCTAATCCATTTCAAATCCATTCCTAATTTTTGAAATGGATTTGGGCATTTCTATTTTCCATTTCTAAATTGTTTATTTCTTATAGTGTATACATTTATAAACACAAAAATATACATGTATTTATATGCACACATAGACTCACACAATGATATATATATATATATATTTCATATGTATGAATGTATAACCCATTGTATATGCATATATATAAATATATTTGTGTACATATACATAAATATATAATGGATTTGTGTGTACATATATCTAAATATATAACAGACAAATATGTACAAATACAATGCACTTGTGAGTGCTTGTATATTTATATATACATGTATCTATATATACAATAGACATGTATGTTTATATTTAATTGTATTTATATGTACATCTATACCATACAGACTATTGTGTGTGTGTGTGTGTACTTCAATCTAGATATGTGTGTGTGTGTGTGTGTGTGTGTGTGTGTGTACACGATTATATTTATATATATGCATAAATAGTGGATTGTACATTCATACATATGAAATATTAATGTTCCGGGACCTTAGAAATTTAAAGGCAAGTAAGATGTGTACTTACATCCACTAATACATGAGTTAAATATATTATAGGATTATGGGGTTGAAGCATTTGAAATTTCTCAAAATCCAAATTTCAAGTAGTGAGAAACATTGATGTGGCCTACTAGCAACATACATGTGTGTTCAATGTTGTATGGATGGTCAACAATATGATGATTTGCTTGTCCATATTCTATGATGGACTCATATTTATTTGAGCTACATTGGAGAGGTAAGCAGTCCTTGTTTGACAATTATAAAAAAATTTTTGAACTTTATCATCTATTTAGACTTAATAAGAGTGCATTTCTAAAAAACAAAATTGTGATGGCTGCCACACCTCCATTTAGATCAAGTTCATAGATACTCAACATAATTGATGCTTTGGATTTAAAAAAGGTGATATAAGTTGAAGCATTTAAAATTAATCAAGAGATTAGTCAATAATGTAGTTGATGAAAACACATTATATCCTAGGGTTTTTCAAGTTGGAATTATAATCTAATTCGATATAACTTTCATCTCATGCATATTAAGAAAAATGTGTTTTTAATAACATATTAATACATTGTTAAATATACTTGGTAAAACAAAAGGCACTCTTAAGTCGAGTCAAGAATAAATATCTATTTTTGAATGCGAGAACTTGATAAGTAGGCTTCAACAGGTAAATACCCTAAGGCTTGCTACACCCTATACATTTGGGTTAAGGAGTTGTTTGATTGGTTAATAAAATTGAAATTTTTGGATGGTTAGGTATCTAACATGGCTAGATCTATGAATAAATAAAGAATGATATTGTTCGAAATGAAAAGTCATGATTGTCATATTTTTATGTAGAGGTTGATACCAATTGTATTTTTGGAACAACTTCCTACTAAAGTGTTGTAGGCCTAGGCTATCATTGAACTCATATTGTTTTTTAAAAGTTTAACAAAAATAGTAATTACAAATGAAGACATGACTAGACTTAAATTAAACAATTCTATTATTTTATGCAAGTAAGAAAAAAAACTCCCTACTTGTTTTTTTGATTCTATGAAATATCTTCCAGTTCACTTGTTATATGAGGCTCGCATGACATGGCCAATACAATTCCATTGGTTATATCCATTTGAGAGGTTAAAACCTAAGTTTCAAATCATAATGGTAATTTTCCTTGAATAGTGCATATGTCTTAACATATTATTTTATAGGTATCTTTAAAAATTAAAACTCAATTTCATGAATAAGGAACATATGGAAAGCTTGATATGCAATGCATATGTAGTTGAAGAAGCATCAATGTTCAAGTCATATTATTTTGAGGATCATGCACAAATAAAAGCAATGATTGTTCCTCAAAATTATGAAGATGATAGTGATTATATTCTACCAGATGATCCTTTGAACTTATCAATTGTCAATTACAATGGTAGACCACTTGGTCATTCCACAATGAGACATATGACTGAATGACAATATAATGCAGCTCATTCCTACATTTTGCTTAATTGTGAAGAAGTAGAACCATATATTTGGTTCATTTTTTTATATATAAAATATCTCTTATATAATATTATATATCTCTTGATTATATTTTGACTAACATTATTTAAATTGTATCAATTAATAAGAAATACAATGAAATATTGCAAGACCTCAGTCTAAACATAGCAATTGCAAAAATTGATGCAAAACTTTAGATGGACTATACTATCTGGTTCGATGCATATGCATCATTTTTTTATCCTATGAATTAATGTTACTAATAATAACATGTGTGACATAAATATATCATGTTGTTCTAGGTAGAAAATCCAAACTCTGACATCCATAACAATTTCATACAAGATCTTGAAAAAGGCTCTTTGGGAACTAATAAAATACATATTGACTATTTTGTAAATGGAAAAAAGTTTCACATAATTGCACAAAATACAAATCAAATGAAGTACATATTGACTATAAATAGTACAAATCAAATGAAGTACAAATCAAATGAAGTACATATGTTGTAAATGGATATAAGTTTCATTTGATTTTTGGGAACTATTAAAGTACATATTGACTATTTTGTAAATAGTAAAGTTTGTGTCCAAAATCAAAATTATAACCATAACTTGAATGGTTGAAATGGTCAGTTAATAGAAGTAGTAGAAGTGAAATATCTTAACTGGCTAATTAAGTATACCATTCTCTTCATGTTTAATTGGTTTGATCCAACTCCTAATATGAGTATAAGAGTTCGAGAGCAATATAACATTGTTGAGATAAATCATAAAAGATGGTATGACAAGTATGAACCCTTTATGCTCGAAATTCTAGTAGCTTAAGTATATTTTTGTTCATACTCTGGCAAAAAAAAATTTGATTGGTGGGTCATATCAAAAATCAAATGAAGAGGATTTGTTATGATGCCGAGAAGCTTTTCAAATATAAAAAATGTGCAAGAACTTCCTCCATTTCAAGAAAATTTAATTGAACTTCATTATGTAGATCTTACTGAAGAAGATCAATAAGGGATATTAAATGATCTTGTAGATGACCCAGAAGATATTATGGAAGTGATAGACGAAGCAGAACAAGAAGAATTACAATTTGAAAGTTTATATAATCTAGAGGATAAATATCATTTAAATGATATAAAAAAATGATAGTTAATAAAGAGGTAATAAAGATGAATAATATTATCATATAAGTGTTGAATTATTAATTAGTTCCTCTATTGAAATTTTTTGAAGAATGAGGGGCCAAAGTCAAGGTTGAGGTTGAGGTCAAGGTCGTGCTACTACTTCAACATATGCATTATCTGCAAAAAAAAAATACTACACCACTAATCTATTATATAGACTTATTTAACTCTCTCAGCCCATCCATAAAGATGTCTAACACTCCACTCTCCAAGATTAGGCATCCAATCAAAATCACCTCAAACATCCAACTATCAAGGACTAGGCCTCCAATCATGACCAACTCAAATATCCTACTCTCTAGGATTATGCCTCCAATCACAACTAGCTCCAATATTCCACTCTCAGGATAAGGCTTCCAACCACATCCAACTGAAACATCTCACTTTCTAGGATTAGCCCTCCAACCACAATCACCTCAAACATCCCACTCTCCAAGATTAGGCCTCTAATCACAACCAACTCAAACATCTCACTCTCTAGGATTTACCCTCCAACCACAACCACTTAAAACATCCAGCTCTCTAAGATTAGCCCTCCAACCACATCCACCGAAAACATCCAACTCTCTAGGACTAGCCCTCCAACCACATCCACCGAAAACATCCAACTCTCTAGGACTAGCCCTCCAACCATGTCCACCTAAAACATCCAACTATTTAGGATTAGCCCTCCAATCACAACCACTTTAAATATCCAACTCTCCAGAATTAGGTCTCCAATCCAAACTACCTCAAACATCCCACTCTCTAGGATTAGGCCTCCAATCACAACCAAGTTGAACATCCCAAACTTTTGGAGTATGCTTGAAATCACAATCACATAATTAGATGTGTCAAACGGGACGTGTCAGACTGATCCAGCCCATTTTTTTCAGGCCCCACTGTGCTTTCGTGTCGGGCATGGTTTTGTGGAGTTCAGCCTGGCATGGGTCCGTGGCACGATCCGCCGGGTTCGACTCAGTCGGGACGAATCCTAAATTAAAAAAAATTAGGGATTCGGCATGCCCGAACCCCTAATTAAAAAAAAAATTAGGATCTCGGCGCGCCCGAAACCCTAATTTTTTAAAAAAATTAGGGTTTTGGCATGCCCAAAACACTAATTTAAAAAAAAAATAGGATTTGGGCATGCCCGAACCCCCTAATTTTTTTAAAAAAGTAGGGTTTTGGCGCCATCGTAACCCTAATTTAAAAAAAATTAGTTTCGGCACGGTACTGTGCCTAGCCAGGCACGACACGAGGCCCGATTGGCCTCGGCACGACACGGCACTGCACGAGGCCCGGTTGGCCTCGGCACGGCACGGCACAAGCCCGAGCACAGAAAATTTCCATGCTGTGCCTCGTGCTTGGCCGGGCCGGCCCGGCCTGGTTGACGCCTTTACACATAATCATATGACAAATGATTTAGATTCCGACATAGGAAGCAACTACATTAATAATCTTAAGAGACTATGAGTGCATGATGAGAGGAAAGACATTTAATATTTGTAAAATTGTAGTTTCATTGAGTCACATGAGTTATCATATCGGATATGTCGTATCTTTCAAGAGATACTATATCAACATGGATACAAGTGGAAATTAGTACCACAAAAGGTTTGAAATCTCTTATGGGGTGAATTTCAAGTTAATATATGTTAGGTTGCTAAAATTTGTGTATTTTGTTTATTTAAATTTTAATTGAATTGAATTTTTTTCAGAATGATATTTTAGATATTTCAATAATGAAATGATAGAAATTGTTTTATCAAATTAAATTGAAACTTATCATATATTGAAAGTGTGAATTGGTATAAATTTCTAGAATTTATTGATAATTGGTGAATGTGTAATAAAAAATAGTGCTTGTAGTATTTGGATAATACATTTTTAAGGTGAAAATCTATATAATTTTTTTAAGTTCTTGCTTGTTGACAAATTTTTATATATAGAATACTATGAGTGGGTGGGTGTTTAGAATGAGATTGTAAAGAAATTGTGAGAGTAGCTTGTGGGTAAGAGATACTCTGATATGCTTTATCATTAGAAGAAATGTAGAAATCCGATATCATGTCTAATGAGGTGTGGTGGTGTTGACTGCATGAGGGGAATGATGGCTCATTCAAGTTGATAAGAAATGATCAATTAAGAAATCAACATAGACTGGAAAATCAGGATTTGGAATGTCATGACATGGTGGTGGGTCCATATCATTAGCTAAGTATTCCATAAGAATTGAATGCTTGAAACCATGTGCTTATGAAAAACATGTTTCATCAATGTTGAAAAAATATATTTGTTTTATTTGGCAACAACACTTTATGTTTTTCCAACAACTTTTCTAGGTTGGAAAAATGAATGGAGAAACATTCCTATTAAATATATGCTTCAATTCTATGCTTGTCAAATATATATTTTTATTGTGTTGGAAAAACTTGAAATTTTTGTTTTTCTAGTAATTTTTTTTCTATCTAGTTTTCTCTACTAGAAAAACTTCTAAAAGACATGCTTGTGAAATATATGTTTCAATACAATGTACTTATCAAATACATGCTTCTATATTAGATTAACAAATATGCATTTTCTATATTAGCTTTTATTAGCTAAAAAAGTTGTTAATTTATCTTTTTTGTGAAATACATGCTTGAAGATAATTTTGAACAATGTATTTCACAAGTATTTTATAAATTGCATACTTTGTAAATTATGGTTTACAAGCATTTTTTAAACTATATTATTTGTTAATTGCATATTTTATAAACTTTATATTTTATTTCTAAAACACAAGTACAACACAATGTCCACATTAAGTTCATTTTGTTTTTGCTTATGTAAGCTCAATTGTTGGACAAGACTATTGTATACTACATGTACTATTTCTGCTGTGTGTTTTGACAGTTGTTAAATAGTGGAATTATTATATTCTATTCAATGTATGATTATCTTATTTTGTAAATTGTCACTACCAGTTACATGTTACATGAATTCATACTTCATGTTATATTACTAACAATGAAAAGGATGAATAGATTTGATATTCAATGAAATATTTTAATTTAGGATATAAAATAGGTTTCTCCAACGAGCAAGATATGGCTCTTTCAAGAAACCCATATGAGGCTAACTTAGAAAAGATTGCATGACTATATTGATCAAAATGCAAGAAAAGATGGGCAAGTGCTAAAAAAAACTAGTTTACATCCTAACTAACTAAGAAGTTATTACTTCAATATGGCATTTATATTTAGAAAAAGATAGATGAGCTAATTGCTATGGAATCACAAAATGAGTCGATAAATTAGGGTCATTTGTCAAAGAAAGATGATGATCATGTTTTTATACAAGTTATTGAGGTTTTATCACATGGTAGATACATCTATAGCATATGTCAAAATAAATCATCCAACTTAGCATCTGATGCCTCTACATCTTAAACACCCCTCAAAGCATCTCATCATTAAATTAAAGATCTTGAGTCAACACATTATCAATTGCAAAAAAAAAAAAAATACATGAACTACGAAGTAAAATTCAGTCTAATTGTGAATGGAGAATTTAGACAAAAGAGATGATGCACTATGTGATGAATTTTATCATGGAGGAGAGAAAGAGAGGATTCGAGCTAGTCTCGAGCATACTTCAACACAATGGGAACCAGATGCTCTACCTTGAACACATCATATTTTATAATGTGTAACAGATTATCTATTTCACATTTAAGCCTTGTTTTTGACTACTAGTGTTTAATACTTTATATTTTAAAATATAATGGATAGATGTATTTAAACATACCAACTATAAAAAATTATATACCATTTATACAAGAAATAAATTATTTTAAATGCAATATTAATTAAGTATTTATTATACATATATATATTGTAACAACCACATTGTGGTCGATATTTTATGATACAGATAAACCAACCGATGACCATAAAAGTGGACAAAATTTTGCAATAGTATTATTATTTGTGACCACATTTATTTGTATCATTATCTAAGTGCACTTTGTGGTGGTCACTCCATTTAATTACAATATTTGTTGAGCCTTGGGAGTCTATCAATTATTATCACTTTCATATGGTTATTGTGTATAATGACCACATTTCTGATGGTCATTATCTATGACCAATTTGTGTTTGGTCACTCAATTGAATGAACATATATTCAAGTGGTCGTAATCTATGAATACTTGGTCACTAATTTTTGTTTGCGATGAGTCTTCTATGACCAAACTTTGTGAAGATTGACTAATCACTATACATTCTTTACTACTACTTGGTAACCACTTTTTTTGTGGTCATGATCTTGTGGGTTTTTTGTAGTAAAGGTTAGACAATATACTTGTGATGGTTGTATGGAATTGTCTAATGGAGGGAAAAAGTTGTTTCCCAATAGTTAGCCACCATAACTACAATGCAATAATACACAATCCTACTGCCATATAACAACATATGAGCACTACTCCTAAAATTCAAAAAATTGTGGTGAATGGCGTATCACACACCCAATGTTTTCAAGTAGTGGTTATAAATTATGGTGTTGGTTTTATGATGTGGATAGTTGTCTGTATGTTTTGATAAATATTTCAATGATTAAGGCATGGTGGTTGATGTGATAAAATATTTAAATATATAGATCTAATATCATTTTAGGTGTATGCAATATATACTCTATTTGGACTAGAGGTGTCAAACGGGACGTGCCGGGTAGGCCCGGCCCAATTTTTGTTGTCCCGACCATGCTTTTGTGTTAGGCTAGGCATGGCACGGTTATTGTACCGTGTCGTGCCTGGCCCGGCATGGTTCTGTGGAGGTCAGCCTGGCATGGGCCAACGGCACGAATACACTGGGTTCGGCCTGGTCGAGCCGAACCCCTAATTTTTTTAAAAAACAAAATTAGGGTTTCGGCACGTCGTTGCACCACCGAAACCACAATTAAAAAAAATTAGGACTTTTCGGTGCGTGCCGAGGTACCATGCCAACGGGCCATGGTACCGTACAAGGCCAGGCACATCATGAGGCCCGATTGGCATCGACACGACATAGTACAGTTGGTGCCGTGGGCAGGCACACCATGGGGAAGAACACGAAAAATTTTTGTTACGTGCCAGGCCAGACACGGCCGAATCATGTCGTGCTGGCTCAGGCATGGCCGAATCATGTTGTGTCTCATGCAAGACCAATCCTGCCCGATGCTGTTGATACCTCTAATTTGGACTTGGATTGTCTAGCACTAGTCCACTACTATTGAAACATGTTGAGAAGATGTCTTTAATTTTTGATGGTAATAAATAAATACTATCACATCCTGAACATTGGATTAGTTGGTCTAAATCTATTTCACATTTTGATATATATATATATATATTACAAATAATGTTCTACTCAATTGGTGCTCTCATATAGATAATGGTATTTCGTATTGGGTTTATTTGTAGATAATACTACTGAAGTTCTAATTGTTATTGTTCTTAACTAATAAATAAGTAATCATTTTAAGTTATGGGTAAATATATATAAATCATTTTATTATGCCAATGAATATAATTGGAAATGATTTTGTATGGATATAGGCATGTTTATGCACACACACTACATCCTTCTAGATAACTTGATTCAATTCATAATTTATGAAATACTACATTTTTGTAAATAATATTTTTGCAGCCTACACCATAAACTATTATGCAAATGAATAGTATTTTCTTTTATCATTTTTTTTAAAATCATTATTGTGGAATAAACATGTACATTTGATGATGATCCAAGATGGTTTGAAAAACAATGACAATTTTTTTATTTTTGTCTATGTCTGTTGGTTGTAATTTAGGTGGATCTCAAACATGGTAGAAATAGTGCTTTAGTTGATTACAATTAATTTGACTTAAGCATGAGAAGTAGGTCTATGGTAGGTTAGATTCATTCTCAAAGTATGTTAAAATAGATCATTGATAGGTTGGTTTTGTAGAATAATCCATTGATGGCTAATCATAATATTACATACCAGAGAAATATTGAATGAATTATATATCCTTACAAAAGCCTTGATATGTGTGTGTGTGTGTGTGTGTGTGTGTGTGAAAAATATTTGTTTCATGTTTTTAAGATATGAAATGATTGTATATTCTAGAAATGCAAACCTTGAAAAAAAAGAAACTAATTTATTGGTTTTTGTTCTTAATTAATAGGTTATTATTAATGGCATAAGTAAATATAAATGTTAAAAAACATATCGGGTGCTGAACTTTGATTGATATATGCTTAGGGAAGAACAATGTTTTCTTATGAATTCAGATTATAACATGAAAACCAAAAAATCTACCCCATAAAAAAGACAAAGATTATTGTGAGAGAGTTTGTTGATTCAAGTTTAGATAGGACTATTTTGAATTGGAATTAATGTCATATATTTTACTAATATATTAGGATTAGTAAATATGCATGGTAAATGTCACACCACTAGTTGATGGTATTCCAATATGTAGTAGATAGGAAGGAATAAAGTTATACCTTTGGAATTAATAGTTGTAGTTTGTGTGTGTGTTTATATATATATATATATATATATATATATATATATATATATATATATATATATATATATATATAGTAAGAGTAAAATTATATTATTAATATAGAATAGATATATGACATATTTTTCCATCGCAGTAAAAGATTAAATTGGTAAAAATTTCTAAAAAAAGATTTAATATGACTATTATATGTATCCACTATTTTAAATTGAATAGGAAACAAATTATAACTTCTCATTTAAAATTTATCAATGATTGATAGGGGGCATCAAAATCATTGAATGAGAATTATCAGATGATATATTAATTATGGGGAGTTAATATGGATGTATGATACATAAATGGAGATAAGTGTAGTATAACCAAATTAGAAGAAAATGATGAAAGGTTTTAATTTTGCTTTAACTATTTTTCACTTTTTTTGTTCATTCTTAGTTTATAGATAATATATATACTTCTTGATAATTTGGAGATATTTCCTCTTGCCTAGTTATGTATTCATTCATTTTTAATGATTTAACAAATCTTTTTTGTAATTTTGATTTTTGCTATGTGCTAATGATGATTATTCAAAAATTGTCCACTTTGATGAGTGAGATATTCCTTGTTATTATTTTTCTTTATTGTTGACTCTCCCACGATGTGAGAAATGTTGAATAAAAATCCCATGTAAAATGATTGGCTAATTGTTTATATTTGACAATAACATGAAAACTATGTATGAAAAGAAAGCAAGAAGAGCAAGTGAATAAATGTAATAACTTCTGATTCAAATTGTGAGCCAAGAAAAATGAGAATGTAAATGAGGAAGAAGGATGATGTAAATTAGGAAGGAGGATGAATGGAAATAGTACTTATGTATTAGTTGTCCTCCATCTCTATTGTGAGCAACATCTTATCAAATGTAAATCAGGAAGAAGGATGAATAGTAGGCATCAACTTTCTGATGTGTGACAATGATTAGTATTAATAAAAAGCTTGACCTCATTGCAATCGACCACTCTATTACATGGACACAAGTTTCTAGCATGCTTTCCATTATTCACTTTCATTTGAAGTGTAGATGAAACAAAGTAATCCATATGACTATTATTTAAAATGAAGTAATGTCAATTGATGGTCCTATCATATTTCCACCATTCAACCATAATTGAGTAATTATTTTTGCACCAAGATTAGTGTATTTTTTTATTCCAACAAACCTATTATAGATGCCAAGAAACAAGCAGATATGATTCCTCATGAAAGCTCTAAATTCAATCGGTCACGTCCATTTAAGTTTTAATGGGGTCACAACTATTACTATGGAAGTTGTTTTGCTCCCTATGAAAGTTCACATCGTTACCCAAAATGTAAGAGTTTCTATTATTGAAGATTTTAACCCCTACAATGTAATTATGGAGAAGTCTTGATGCCATGATATGATGGAAAAGACACCAACCTACCACAAAATGACTAGCTAGCTAACTAATGAAGGAAATGTGAAACTTTATGACATTCATGTGTTTGCCTGCCAATATTACTAGTTTTCAATGTGATTCTAGTTCAAACAAGAATCTAAAAGGAGACAAAATCATTGAGTTCCAATGCTCATTAGTTATTTTAATTGATTGTAAAGAGTTATCAAGTGTGGACCCATGGTTCATAGAGTTGTTAGAAAAGATAAATTTAATTGATAATGAAAAGTATACTTATATTTGTATGTTACTATTAAATGAGGACAAGTAGAAGTTCTAGTAGAAGATGCATATGCATTTTTTTTTTGAAAAATAATAAAGTTATAATGTATCTAAACCTACAAAGAAAAAACTATTTCACGTAACTCAAATTATGTGTATAGAAGCTGTTATAATATTTTTTCAGTTGCTGAAAGGATAAATTATAACTTTACCATTTTTCACTAGGAACACTTCAAAGATTATTCTTCTACATGTCACTACATACAACAAATCTTCTAGCACTAGAAATAATGTTTAACACATTGTTCTGATATCAACTTCTTTTTTAATATTTGGAAACTTTATTTGCATTTAGCCATGTATTGAAATTTCAAAATATTCAAGTCAATTTGGTTAGTGAAGGTGTAATTATTTAAAAAAAAAATTATGTGTTGTGTGTATTGTGATACCAAACCCCAAAAACCATTTTGTTTTTATGGAAAATGTGATGAGAAGGATGCTAACATGTGCCAATTGATTTGTTTTTTCTAGATCAAAAAGTTAGTTTTTCTTTTGAAATCACTTGCCAAAAGAATACTAATTTTTCAAAAATTCAACTTAGTAAAATTCACATAAAGATTCTTCTCTCTTATAATTTGCAAGATGACCATGTTCTTATTTTACTCCTTGGAAGATTTAAATTATATTGAAATGTCATCAATTATACATTGAAAAAAAAATTTCATATATTTTATAAATTATGTATTCATAAATTCTATAAAGTTTATTATTGTATTAGTTAGACAAAAAAAAACATAAAGATATAAATATAGTGATCACATCTCTTCCAAATTACATTAATTATAAATCAGATTCTCTAATCATAATCTATCAAGATTTTAGAGCAATCTAAGAGAATACATAAATTCTATACAACTAATTAAATAAACCATTATGTCTTGAAACAAAATATGTATTCTTCATGCACATTCTATTTAATTCTCAAAAATATATGCATAATTGTATTGACTCACCATGATTCTTAACATACAAACCTAAAAAATCTCTTGGATAAATGGCTCAAAAAGAGAAATCTGATATCTAGTAATTCATGGTTATTCTATATGGAGCCCTGCAAATCCAAATTATTCCAATAATGCTTCAATTTAAAATTTGATTGTTTTCATCCAAATGTAAGTTAATAAATCACCTAGAATCATGTTAACGAATATATTATTACAAGAACATATGTCTTTTTTTTTTTGAATATCATTTGATATCACATTAGTCTATTTTGCAAGGAAGTGATGATATCTAGAAATCGCCATGAGAAACACCATAGACAAGTGGTGGTCCTTATGAATTTCAATAAAAAAAATGTATGTTGGCATTGAAATAAAAAATTTGTGATAGTTCACAATTAACCAATCATAGTAATATTATTAGGTATCCAATTCACTACCACTACCAATATTGCATACCAATATTGCATAAAAATCTTACTAAATATAGTATCATCAAACTGACATAGAAAATTCTATATATGATTAAGAATTGGCATGAATTAATTTATTCTAATGAGTTAATAATTTTTTCCATATTCAAACTATATATGAAAATGTAGACTAACATTGGAGAGGGATAATCACTTTAATTCCATAGATGTCGCATACATAAATGAATAAGTAGGAGATGAATCAAATAAAGTATATGGCAGGCCATTTTTAATAAAAATATAAGTGACATTGATATGTGACAAAAATACTTGTAAAATTATAAGTAATTTATGCTCTTGATTATTTTAATAGATGGACATTTGAGACATTCAGACCCATACAAAATCCCTCTAAAAATACATGGTAGCTCAAAAAGTATAATTTTATTTATAGGAAAACTCTTTCCACAAAACAAATCATTTTTTTTATCTTGTATCATATCAACTCAGGAATGATCATATGCTATGTTATTTCTCATTGACACTTCTTTCTAGACAATGCTATTTCTCATCAACAAGTAGAATGAAGGCATGCAAACCAATTTTAGAAAACAAACTAACTTAGTTTTCCTACCCTCCACATTCAATGTGAGGAACAATGAAATTTTTGAGTAAGCAAATGTAAAATTTTTTGTTAAAAATATTTGCATCAAAGGGAATAGTTTGTAGTCAAAGTGTTACCTTTGAATGTAACAAGTATTACATTTTTTATATACAAAATGTAAAAATATGACTACAACTCGACAAATTATTTGCAATATAAGAGATATACTTTAGTATCTAAATAAATAGTATTAAAATGTTATTGTTACTATAAATAATTATTTTTTTTATATTTTAATGATTCATAACGTTGGAATTATGCTTCAATATGAAGGATACATAGTGCAAAAAAAATATGGTTCACTTCAAAATTTTCTAATGGAAGGGTGTTGAACAAAAGAAGACTAAAACAAATGAAGAATGATTGAAGATACATTTAAAAAAAAGATCCAAAGAAGCAATTTTTGATTGAGTATGTATCGAATCACAATATAATTAAGAACACCTCCATTCGAGCTAGGTAGTAATCAAGACATCATTGTTATATATAAAAATTGAACTAATGATAAATTTATTTTTCCATTATATTTTGGAATAAAGAAAAGAGGCTAGAACTTTGGATATAAATCAATAATCAATACAAATTTTGGTTCTTATACTTTAATCAAGGTTTAGAAAGAAACAAATAAAAACTCAATTTTCATGAATAATATTGAGCCATTCTGTGCTTTTGATGATAAATAGAATGCATAGTTAGGACATAACATGATTGACTTGATTGTTTTGGATATTATGGCTAATACATGAAAATAGATGGTAAATGTTGTGAAGATGATGGAATGAATATATACATGAACAAGAATATCCAAGCAATGCAAAATGATATAATGAAAAGAGTAATGGTAGAAAGTGGCACACTTGCAAAACAAAGTAAAAATGAACTATGTTTAGTTGGTTCAAATGAAACATTGATAATAATGTGGAAGAGAAAAAAATATACTCTAATATGAATGAACTACAAAAGACATATTGCATGATTAACCAATGAAAAAAAAACTAGTGAAGAAATTATAATTTATTTTGGAAATAAAGAAATATCATTCAATATTCACTTCCAAGTTGGAAATGATATTTTGTGATCATCATCATACATTAGAGAAAGATTTAGCATAAGTATGTAATGGAATTTGTCATCAATAATGATCAAAAACCAATATAGTTGCTATTCAATTGAAGTGCAATATGAGGATAATCATTGAAAAGTCTTGGAAAAAGTAGAAAAATTGGTCTAAGGCTATTATAGGATCACCAAAGGAGTCTTGTGGTATTTTGCCATCTTTTTATAATGGGATAAAAAAAATTTATGATTATTCCATTGTTCATATTCTAGAAAACCCGACCATCAAATGATGTGGAGTTATAGAATACCTTACTAGGGATTTTGCCATAGGGTGGGAATCATGTTTTGATGTGATTGATGGTGATAGTTAAATCGCTAGACACATACAAATGGAGGTGTTATGTTATATAGTAACAACCTTGTGAATCATTTTATCCTGTATGATTTCCATATGTGAAAATAATAGGAAGATATATGTTAGTTGAAGCGAGTATGATGCTTATGAAATTGAAACCTTAAATATAATTATTACCAAATTATTTCATGTCTATAATGAATAATTGAGGTTCAAGAATAGAAATTTATATTCAAAATAATGGTTATGGATAGTTAACATATTGCCTAAAAGGAATAGTAATATGGATGACCCACAAATAGACTAATTATGGTTTTGATAGTAAAATACTAAATACACAACTACGATGCAACCATCCTTAGTTTTGATAGTCCAAGGTTTATAACCAACTTGTCTGTCAAAAGACAAAGAGACAATTCTATATCAATTTATCATTCATCCAATACTAGAGCATAATATTATCCAATAATAAAGAAATCTCATTATACACATAAAAGTGTGTCCACTCTAGAATCTATGTATTTTTTTAGAGACTCAAATTTATTTTCTCAACTTGAGTAGTAGTCAATTCACTATTTATTAATCAAATAACTCATACAATACCTATGTGATCAATATCAAGATTTATATCCACTTTACTATTTGTATAACATGCATACTTACAAATCTCTATTGAATAAAATCAATCACCCAATGAGCTTTTTTTAAATGGTATCATAAATAATAAGTTTCGTACTATAACAAAGTCATAACAATTGAGTGAATACACCAAAATCTTGTAAAGATATACACTACAGAGTACTCAAACAAAACACACAACACAACACATGCACTAAATTTACACAGTATAAAATCACATAGAATATACACTAACACATGGGGGAAACACTCTGTTACTCACATACAAGCACACATGGTGCACTCACACAAAACATACACATTGGAAAGACAACACACAAATATCATACTATCAAAAAGATGCTTAACACATAACATTCACACTCTCTCATACCACACACACACACACATCTTCACATAAAGAATACACACATTGCTCACATACCTTGCACAATAAATATAACTATAACACCAAAACTTTTACCACGGAACCCCTTCCTCTAAAGATAGGAAAACCCAATGATGCAACTAGTTAGATAAAAGACAACAAAAATCAATGCATAAACTAATCAAAACATCTTTGTCTTTATTTCAATGCAAAGAGTTTGGGAGTGTGGGAGAGAAAATGTAAACCACAATGATTATTTCAATTAGGAGAACAACAACAAAAATACTTTTTTTCTTTATTCTATGAGAGATCTCATTACACCATGCACCTGAGCAAGAGTGAGGAACAATTACCAAGAACTAACTTGGGTTTAATTTATGTTGGAGAGGTTTTATAAAAATTCTACCATGCTTTGTTTTTCTTATGTCAATGCATGTCTACTTTATCCTACCATACAACATCAACCAAAAAACTAAAAGCACAAAAAAATACAACCCATAAAATTATTTTTTTAACTTTTCCTTAGTGGTAATCAAACCAAAGGTGGTGTCTACCCTTTACCATTATACCCACCAAATCTTTCCTCATTACCCTAGATGTGTAGGAAAAAGGTTGTTGAGGACCTAAACACAACACAAATCACTTTAGTCAGAGGCTTCATGAGCATATCATTAATATTCTTACTCATATACATTTTCCCTAGTATAACAAACTTCTTATCAAGAATATCAATAACCATTGACATATTACATCTATATTCTTTGAGCTATAATGAATAGTCAAATTTTGGACAAATACACATACTCTTATAATCACATAAGATATAAAAAATGTCCACATGTACATTAAAGACTTTAAGAAATCTATTCATTCACAATGTTTCCTCACATGCTTCAACAATAGCTTCGAACTTAGTGATGCATAGCACCGCACACTTCTATGGCTTGGATTGCTTAAATATAACTCACTCTCCAAAGGTTATTATATAAATTGAGGTAAACTTTCTTGAATCAAGATCACATTCCATATTATAATTAATTTAACTATGAAAATCGAGCTTCCCATGCTAAAAATAAAGACAAATGAGAAGCACCCAAATGGTACCTCATCATTGATATTATTGTAGCTCAATGATGTCTATCCATATCAAATGAATAATTGATGCATGAGAAACACCTCATGAACTCTCTCTCTCTCTCTTTCTCTCTCCCCCTCTCCCTATTAGTCACCAAAAAATGCTTGGAATACAACTTGAAATTTTTGTGTTTAAGGGGTTGACACTCATTTTGCCTTATGCATTAAAATCTCTCTAGAAATGACTCATCATAGGTCTCTTGAGATAACTAGAAACCCTTAGAAACCCAATCTTAGGATACTCTAATTGTGAGATTCTACCAAAATGGTCTCAAGTCCATATTGTTGCAAAGAGTTTTTTCAAATTTACCTTTAATTCCTCAATTTAAGCATTATTTTATCTGCTAATAATATAAAATAGAAAGATGAGTTAGTTATTACTTGAATGAAGACTAATAAGAACACAAAGATCACAAGAATTACAACTCAAACCATGATTCATAGTAATTGAGTCAAACATATGTATCACCATCTTAGGATGTGCTTAAGCCCAGAAAAGCACTTGTTGAATTTTCATGCTAGGCTTACCTTTCCTTTAATTTCAGAACTAGATGTTACTTTTTCATGTAGATCATAATGAAGAAAAGTAATCTTCATGCCAAGTTGTTCACTTTATATATTCAAGAAGGCTGCCAAACTCAGAACAAACATCTTTTTTTATTAAAACCCTTCATGAATACTAGTGTCATTTGTCTCAATCATACATTATGATCCTTTGATTTTAGCCTAAAAATTTAATTCTTCAACCCCCACTTTCATTTAGGCATAGTGACCAAATCATATGTTTTATTCACATGTAGGGATCTCATCTTCTCTAGCATAGTTTGAATCTATTCGTCCATCTTCTCATGAGAAATAACTTTCTAAAATTATTTGGGATGACCTCCCTTTTGTAGTCCTTAATTGATGAATGATGGTGTCACGGAGACAATCATAGCTTAGACTAAAATACAAAATCAGAAATAATGGAGTCTTGATGAGTTCCATCCAAAACACTTTCACTCTCCTCCAATATTGGTTCATCAGACTCTTAACTTTCTACCTGAAGTTCATTACCTTCTACTTGATCTAAAAAATCTCTAGGAATATGTGTAGTTAGGTTAACATGAACTAGGGCTCCCCTATAACTACATTGCTTTGATCTCTCATCTCTTGGAAAATGAAAAAAGGTTTTATAGTGAAAGACTTTGAAATAATCTTATGATATACCTCTCCCAGTCAATACCTAATTAGGGGCATTACAATTCAGGGTGGTAGTGGGACACATTTAATTAAACCCATAATCATGTGCTTAGCTTCTCCCAAAAACTTTCTAATAAGCTATGAATGAAAAGGAATATATTGAGCCCTCTCCTAAATTTTTTGTGTTATCCTTTCATCAATGTTATTGAATTATGGTGACTTGGTAGGGGTTCTATTGTGTCTGATCCCTTGGAATATGCAATAATTTTCAAAATATCCTTAATACTATCTCATATTATAATAACATAAAGAGATCAACTTCTTCTTGGTCTCTATCTTGACCCTAACATGAAAATTTTTAAATAGCTGAATGATCTAGTATTTGGTCATTAAGGTAGTATTCCAAACTAACGTACAATGATCATAAATAAAGGACAGTATTGATAATCTTACACAACATGCAGCAAACATTAGTATGAACTAGATTAAGTATTCTTGACTTCCTTGAATGGGGTGCAATAAAATAAAATTATATGGCTGTTATTTGGCATGCAATTAGAATATCCATTAAGGAAAGACTTATAAGATATAGGCAATATATTCCTTCTAGCAAGAAACTGAAGGCTCTTCTCACTCATATTTTTAAGTCTCTAATGTCATAGAATAATGGTAGGTTTACAAGGCATAGCAAACACTTGACCAACTTTAATTGAAATCCACTAACTGACATGAACTATTTCATCCAACATAGCTATAAATATTTAGATGAATTTCTGAAATATGTTGTATGCCTCTTGATACTACCAATATTTAGCCTATATACTTCATCCCTCAAAAATTCTTCATGGATGTAAGCTAGTTTACTAGAGCATAAATGGCATTCATATATATGTGTGTGTGTGTGTGTGTGTGTGTGTGTTATGTTGTTTTATTAATTTTTTATTTAAATTTGAAATTATAGAAACAAACAAACATACATACATACATACATACATACAAAGATACATACAAACAAACATACATACATATATATATATATATAGCCACACAGACACACACACACACACATATATATGGTTATATATATATATATAAGGTATATTATATATGTGTGTGTGTGTGTGTGTGAGTGTATGTGTGATTTCAATATTTTTATATTTAAATTTGAACATATATATATATATATATGTTTACATATAGGCTTATAATTATATATATGTTTTTATAGGCTTTTATTTATACATACATACATACGTAAAATACATACATATATATATATATATGTATGTATGTATGTATCTATATAATTCTATATATAAACATACATATATAAGCATACATACATACATATATATATATATATATATATATATATATATATAAACACACACATCACATGTGCGCGCGCGCACACACACACACACATGTTTTTATAGGATTATAAATATATGTATGCTTATATATAGAATTATATACATACATACATACATACATACATATATATATGTATGTATGTATGTATGTATGTATTTAAGTATGTATGTATGTATAAATAAAAGCCAATAAAAACAAATATATAATAATAAGCCTATATGTAAACATATATATATATATATATATAAGTTTAAATTTAAATATAAAAATAATGAAACCACACACACACATACATATACATACATACATACATACATATATATATATATATATATATGTATGTATGTATGTATGTATGTATATTATACCTTATATAAATAGATATAGATATATATAAATATATATAACCATTTATATGTGTGTGTATGTGTGCATGTATGTGGCTATGTGTGTGTGTGTGTGTGTGTGTGTGTGTGTGTGTTAATTTTAAATTTAAATACAAAATTAATAAAACAACATATATATATATATATATGTATGTATGTATGTATGTATGTATATGTATGTATGTATGTATGTATATAGCCACACACAGACACACACACACATATATGGTTATATATATTTATATATATCTATATCTATATATATAAGGTATGTGTGTGTGTGTGTGTGTGTTTGTGTGCGGATTCATTATTTTTATATTTAAATTTGAACTTATATATATATAAGTTCAAATTTAAATAAATAATTAATAAAACAACACACATACACAAACACACACATACCTTATATATATAGATATAGATATATATAAATATATATAACCATATATATGTGTGTGTGTCTGTGTGTGGCTATATACATACACACACACACACACACACATACATACATACATACATACATACATACATACATACATATATATATATATATATATATATGTTGTTTTATTAATTTTTTACTTAAATTTGAAATTATACATACATACTTACTTACATACATACATACATATATATATATAGCCACACACACATACACACACATATATATGGTTATATATATTTACACGGAATAAACACTTTTGCAAGGTCAAACTAAGGATGCCATTTATAAGTAGCTAGTGTCTTCACCCTTGCTTGCATTTTCAAATATCAAAATAACTTTATCTAAGTGGCATCGAAGATTAGGACACATCCTTTCACATTTGGAAATAGATTATTTCTCAAAATAATCTTACTTTTTTATCTTTTTCTTCCACTAAATTTTTATGTAATCCTTGTCTAAGTAATAAAAGCTATAAATTATTATTCTCTCAATCTACCATTGTCTCTTCTTAACCCCTTCAAACTATCTTCTATGATGTATGTACTCCAATTCTGTCAAACAATAAATTCTAATATTATGTCATTTTTCTGGATCATTTCACTAGATATATTTGATACTATTCTCTCAAACAATGAGAGTGAATATAATGCAATTACTCATTTTCTGTCAACAAATAGTATTTCTCATCTTACTATACAATATCACACACATGAACACAATGACTTTTTTGAACATAAGTATCTTAATATTCTAAAAAAACTAGATCATCATTACTTTCTCATGCCTCTCTTCCTTTAAGTTTTCGGCTTTCTTCCCAAGCCACAATAGAGGTGTCAAATGGGTTGGGTCGGGCTAGGCCAGCATGCTCCTGTACAATAATCATGTCGTGTCAGGCACGCATTGGCTTAAGAACTGCCGGCTTGTCGGTTTGGCTTATACCCAATTCATATTGGGTAGTGCTTGGACTTACCAGGTCATACTTGGATTTTCTAGCTACATTTTTAAAAAATCCAACTGGGTCCCCCAGGCCAGTTTACTGTGCCATCAGGACAGGCACACGGGTCGTGCATGGTCCAACATGAGGTTGGGATCATGCTGGTTCGGCACAACATGAACCATGCTAAGATTTGACAAAGCCCAGCCTGTGGCACGATTCCAAACTGTGTGAGGCTAGGCCAGGCATGGCTAAACCAAGCCGGGCCCTGGGTCGCCCGGCCCATTTGACACCTCTAAGCCACAATAGTTTATTTAATAAATTGTATGCTCACAACCACGCTAAACTTTTCCTCTCCATATAAAAAATATATTTTCAGCAGCTCCCAATTACTCAAAGCTCAAAATTTTTAGGTGTTTATCTTATCCCTAACATAGACCATATACAATCACTAAATTAGAGCCTCGATCCAAACCATGTGTATTCCTTGGATACTCTTTAATTTAGGGCATGTTTGATAAAACTGAAAAAATTAAGTGTTGAAAAATAAGTACTAAAAAAAGTAATAAAAAATAAGTGCTGAAAAATTAAGTACTAAATTTTATAAGTGTTGAATTTGTATTAAAAAATTGTTTGATAAATTACTGAAAATTGAATACTAAAAATAATAATTTTGTTTGATAACTTTATATGCTAAAAATGATATTTTTTACATTTTTACCCTTATTATTACTGTAGTTCATTTTATTCAAATTAAATAAAATTTCTAAAAAATTTTGGGTTTTCAGGGCTGTTGTTAATTATTTTTTTAAAGAAATTTACTACAAACATTTCCATAGTTATATAATAAAATCCAAAAAAAAACATAAAAATGTTTATAAAAAAAAATAAAAATTAATTTGCAACCAGTTGATTTGCTATTTCCTCTCTTAAATTAATCATGCAAATTTGATCAGCTTATGCAGCTCTTCCTCCAACTTGTAGTAGACATTCATAATTATTTTGAGGTATTTCCGAATTTTAACCATAATCATTTTCACCCTACTCTAAAAAAATATAAACAATACATAATTTCCGGATATAATTATGTATAGGTACACAAGCAATAACAATGTTTCTTTGAACTTGAAAATGATATGGTGTCATCCTCTTTAAGATTGGAAAACAAGCTTTCAAAATACCAAAAGATCACTCAATGACATTCCTCGATCTTGCATGTGCATAATTGAATGTCTCTTCTTTTGTACGAGGGCGGACAGTATTGCAAAAATCAGGTAACTAATATCTTGCTTAATTTGTACGAGGCGCCAAAAATCCTCGAGTATGTGGATATGCAACATCACAAAGATATATTTATGTACAGAAAAAATATAATTTTAAAATTAATTATGAATTTATTAAAAAAAGACGAGAAGAGAATAATACTTACCTGGGGGAGGTATTGGAAAATTATTTTCTGGATTATGCATAATCTCTGATAAAAGTCTTGATTCATGTGCTACACCATCTTATTCAGCCTAAACAAATATAAAAATCATATTGAAGTTGCATATTACAAGAACATTTTGGTAACATTCTCCTCTTTTTCTTCCTCTATAAGGCACTTATTTGTTAGATGGTATCACAAACAATAACAAGCGTCCCATCAAGTGCACCAATTTCACCTTATTCATTAAAAAATATATCAATATAAAAATATCTATAACAACAACATGAATACCAATAATAATAAACATGTAATTTTGTTTACTTTGAATACTTCTTTTAAATATTGATGGTGGTGATTTTCTATTTCTTCATTAACTGGGATAGGCACAATTATCTCTCTTCCAAAGAGAAGCATTGCCTCTAGTACTTCATGAAAGTAATGATATATGGTTTGAGTTGAATGGTTGAATCTTCTTTTTGTAACATGATTTCTCATGTTGTGATTTAAAGTCATAAGAAATATTTTCATTTTTTCTTCAACTTTGATATAACGATTGTCATTCAACCATTTTATAATTTTGAAATGCTCATAGATACTCAAAAATGCTTGCTTATTCATTCTTAGAATTTCAAGACAATGTACAAGAATACCATTTATATTTTCTTGCACATATGCAAAACCTTTCTGTACCGAGTGGGTATCTTGTCTTCTTCCAAGTCACTTTTTCCTGATAATCTTCTTGACTAGAATCAATGCAGTGATTTTCAATATATTTTTTTTTCTTTTCATTTAACATCTTCTAACAATATTCAATAATTTAAAATAAATCAATAAAAAAAAGTTAAAACAATTACAAGCAAAGCGAACCACGAGATATTGTCAACAAAAAAAATAATGTCAATACAAACAAAAGTACATATAAAGTATGAAACAAACTCATAAAATAACACATTAAATTGCATTTTCTTTAACACCAAGAAAAAAAAACTAAAGTAATCCCAATTTTTGTGTATTCATACGGATCCAAGCAATTTTGATTACCTCTGGATATTGTGAAAACATCATCCACAGTTCTCTGTATGCTTTGCTTTCACAAAAAATACTAGAAGCTACAATATACGACGAGTCATCCATATGTAAAGTTGCAATCTCATCTAACTTCTTATTATATTTTTCAATGCTAGGTTCATCTGATTGCTCCAATGTACTTAGAACAGCTAGCAATTTTTCATCTAGATCTAGTTCTTTGTTTTCCCCATGGTTCTTTCTTTTTGGTAATTACTTTTATTTTATGATGAAGGGTTTGGTAAAGATTTAGACTCTATATCCTTGTGTGTACAAGAATTCTCTACAATTTGATGAAGATTTAGGCAACCCCTGTCTAGATGGACCACATAAATTTTGCTCGGTAGGTGTAATACCATCAAAGAGTGATCTCATCTCATCTGCAAATTGTTGCCTAGTATATCAAAATTGTTTTGCATCCGAATTTTTTTGTTATTTAAATCATTGTAATTTGGCAATAGTAGGTAAATTTATTTTTTCAAAAAATTAACTAAAGAAATGAGCTAACCTTGATATACTCTTACCACTCTTCTGAAGTCCAGTCAATTGTATTAGTTACTTGATTATAGCCATGGTCAGACTTTCCTATTAAATTTGATCACATCATGTATTTATGTTTTAAATAATTCCATTCATTTTTAAATTGTTTTAGGGAGAAAATTATATTTTTTGATCTCTTTAAAGTATTTTGAAATTCTATCCCATGATTCAAAATGCAAGCTCTCACCCCTTTTTCCCAAAATCTTTTTCTAGTCAAGACATAAATCTAAAAAAAAATTAACTCATGTTGGGTCTTTCCAACTTGCTCTGGTAGAATCAAAATAAATCATTCCTATATAAGATAAGTAACCAAAAATTATTTTAAATATAATCTTTCATCAAGTTAAATAATAGACAATAAATACAAATTTACATGCATAAACAAACAATACATTAACAAAACTAGTATTAATATATTAAATATAATATACAACTCATTTACATGCACAACCAACATACACAAAACCACAAAATGTGATAAAATACATTACATAATAAAGAAAAAAGAAATTTTGCTTAGAGAAGTAGGGATGAAATACATAAACCTACTAAATACAAAAATACATGACATACCAACAAAACCAACATACTAGTTATTTATATCATTAATAACTAGTAATGATATGGCAAGTTTGGCAATGAATCTTCAATGGAAAGATATTTTTAGTACATATATTATGATCAATATGACATAATAATGTGCCCTTGATATATCATACCTACATACACACTCCCATATAGTTATAACAAACAACATGGAACTTGGAAAAGTATATATTAACTATACCAACATTTATAGAACAATTCAATTGATACAATGCTATAGACGATGTTGCATCCGTAAAGGTTTTAGAAGAGATGATGATCTAATAGCACATCATTATGTGAATTATGATTTTGGTCTAGTAGTCTAAGCTCTGGAACAAGTATATGGGTTCCAAGTAAAATTTATGTTTTGATGCATCAAATACAAAATAATTAAAAGCTGAACATCTTATTTTCAGAATTAAAAAAAAATGCACTAAAATCAAAAATAATTACATTTTAATGTACTAAAAATCAAAAAAATGCACTAAATTCAAAGTGAATAGCTTATATAAATATACAAACAAACAATATATAACACAAATATTTAAATATTAATATATATAATCATACAAACATTGTGTGTGTGTGTGTGTGTGTCTTTGCATGCATGCAAGCATGTATATATGTATGTCACTTTTATTTTGAAATGGTGCATGTAGTTGGATTGACCCTAGAGTATTTTTATACTCGGAGGTCGTGTGTTCGGATCTAGTAATCTATCCTAAAATAATAGGACATGAAAATTGTGTTTTTATAATTTTTATGTTATGGACAAAATTGGAATTTCAATATTTGATGCACTAAAATGTAATTATTTTAGGTTTAGTAGAGCTTTTAAAAATTTGAAAATAAAAGATCCATTTTTTTTTAATTATTTTGTGTTTCTTGCACCAAAACACAAATCTTCCAATATCAACCTTATCTTCCTACTTAAAGCTTCACCCACAAACTCACTCATAAACCATAGGGAAGGTGAGCTTGAAAAAAAAAATCAACAAAAAATAATTAGAAAGTTAATTAGAATTTTCTCTCTTAAGATTGTGACTCATCCTTACCATCTTATATTCAATAAGCACTTCAAAAAAAAATTATTGTGACTCATATTATTGTGACTCATCCTTGTTGATAATTAACAATCCTTACCATCTTATATTCAATAAGCACTTCAAAAAAAATTGTTGGATTTCCACTAAAAGATTTCAAACATGATAGAGAAAACATTATTAACAATATCATGGCATATTACATGCAATTCAACTAGTCTCATGTCGATATGAGCCTTCCCCACAGCTCGACCCCTAGGTAAGTCTGGGCATATATGTATATATATATATATATATAATGCATTCAAGAAGCTCACCCCTCATTTAACCTATCACGTGATGTGGGCATGATTACCATGAGAATCATGAATTAACATCTTAAAAATATGTTCGGGTGCATCATCAATTTTTGTTATATCAGCATCATGCATGGCATGTTTTGAATTTCATGATAAAATCGACTGCACATTTAGTTGGTGAGTACAAAAAATAACTTATATTTTCTTATACTCTAGAAATTTCTCACAAAATCTAAATTATGGTAATCAGCTAATCTTTAAAATATTTGAATTCTTATGAATGATATGAACGCATTACCACATTTTATGATATATATTATGCAACGAATTTATTAACATTGCATCATTTATATGAAAAAGGATTACACTTAGAGGTGTCAAACGTGCCGGGCCGGCCCGGCACGTTCTTAAACCGTGCCCGGGTTAAGATCTTCGCGTGCCGTGCCGTGCCTTGGCACGGCACGCCTGCACGGGTCCATCCCGTGCCGGTTCACGCATGCACGCGTGGAACTGGCGGCGTGCCACGCGTGCCGTGGCGTGAGTCGTGAGTCACGACTCACGCCTTGTGACCCATCCGGCAAGGCTGCCCCCCCCCCCCGGTAAAAAGACCACGGGTCGGGTCCAAACAGACCCGACCAGCGGTCTTTTCTGCCAAAACCCGATTCCCGACGCCCATAGACCCGATCCGAGCAATTCCAACGGCAAAAAAAAAAAAAATTCAAACTTGAGCGATTTTCAGCCCTTGGATTCACCTCCAACGGCTAGGGGGCAGAATCCAACGGTCCTCGTGATTCTGCCCCTTAAAAATCATAAAAAAATTCAAAAAATTAATAAAAAAATATCTTTTGTTATTAAAAAAAACAATCTTTAGCCTATAAATTCTACCCCCCTCCCTATAACATTTATGTTTTTCAAAAACATAAAACCTCTCAATACTTTCTCTCTCTTACATAAACCGTGCATCTCTCTCTCGGGCCTCGTGATTTTGATTTCGGCTTCGATTTTCGTGAAACTCAACTTGAGTTTTGAACATCAGAGCTTCCTGCGGTGCACATTGCACGTGACTGACCTCATTGCTTTTACCGGGTAATATATTTACGTTTTTTTGTACTTTCTCTCTCTAAAGCTTCTCTCTCTAGAAAAACTTACGAAAAATAAAAAATGACAAATACACCTAACACGTATTTAAATTTGGAAAATGAAAATGTTAGTGTTACACAGACGTCTGTGGCTCCTGAAACTTTGGTTTCTCCTGTCGTCTCAGCCCAAAGTTCTAAAAAACAAAAAACTATGAGGACTTCTGTAGTTTGGACACATTTTAAAATCATAACAGAAGTAGATGTTAGGGGTGAGGAACATGAAATGGCACAGTGCAAATATTGTATGAGACTTTTAACATGCAATAGTACATGTGGGACTGGGTACCTCAAGAGGCATGCTGAAATATACTCCAAAAAAACATGGACCCTTAGATCCTAGGCAAACCCAACTTGGCACTACATTTTTTGAGACTGGATCGAGTTCAGTCTCAAAGTTTACTCCCTTCGTATACTCCAGCGAGTTGGGTAGGGACGGCATGGCCAGGCTCATCACATTGATGGGTCTTCCGATCAGATTTTCGGAAGATCCGAGGGTAGTGCGCATCATGCGGACTTATTTTCAGCCATCCTATCGTAGGATTCCTAGGTCCACATCTAGGAGTGACATACTAAAGATATATAAGTTAGAAAAACAAAAAATAATTAAGGAATTTTTGGCATTTAGTGGAGTGGTGTCCGTGACGTCCGATATATGGACATGTCACGATGATTCTTCTTATGCATGTATCATGAGTCATTATGTAGATTCTAACTGGACAATCAATAAAAAAATATTAGGATTCACTGAGATTCTCCATCCTCATGATGGGCCGGCCATTTTTGAGTGTATGATGAAAATATTTAGGGAATATAAAATTCAAAATAAAATTTTTAGTGTCACTTTCGATAATGCTGCGAATAATGGAGTAGCGATCAATATGTTTGTTAGGAATATTAGAGACGCACCATTAGGAGAGATCTTTCATGTCAGATGCATGTGTCATGTTATTAACATGATAATTCAAGCGGGTATGAAGGTCTGTTCCCCCGCGTTGGAAAATATACGCAATGCACTCAAGTATATTCGCACTCCTCGCAGACTACAAGAGTTTGGTAATCTCTGTTTGTCTGCGAATCTTAAGAAGAAGAAATTCCAATCGGATGTGAGACATCGTTGGAATTACACGTACCTGATGTTGGAATCATGTGTTGGATACGAACACGTGATATCCGACTACGTCAATAGTAAGAGTAGCGAACTTATTATTGAGGACACTGACTGGGCTTCAGGAATTTCATTTATGAAATTCCTGAATATATTTTATGACACGACGAACATGTGTTCGTCGGTGTATACGCCCACCACTTGCATTGCACTTCGTTGCATATGCAACATTAGTAGCATGTTTAGGAAGTATCGAGCGGACCCGACGCTCAGCCATATGGTTGCAGAGATGGAGACCAAGTACATGAAGTACTGGTCCACCATTCCATCTCTTTATTGCCTCGCAGCATGCATGGACCCTAGGGCTAAGGTGGAAGGGGTTGAAAACACCCTGACTTTCATTTCCTCGTGCATGAACCTGGAAGAGCCACATGAAGGATTCATTTACGAGAAGTTGACAGACCTGTTCACATACTACGATACTAGATATGATGGTGGTGGTGGTGAGACTGTGAGTACGGACACTGATACCTTGTTCGGAGATGACGATTATTCCATTAACCTAGCGAGGGGGAAACGTAGGGGTGGACCTTCACATAGGAGCGAGCTGTCTCGGTACTTAGATACCGATTACTGCTCAATCCTATCACCTTCTGATAATAAGAATCTTGATTTATTACAGTGGTGGAAATCATATGAGTCCGCCTATCCCGTGCTATCTAGGATGGCACGGGATCTACTGACTCCTCCGGGGTCGAGCGTAGCATCGGAGTCTGCTTTTTCTGTTGCAATGAACGTAATTTCTGATAGGAGATCGAGATTACGTCCAGATATGGTTGAGGCTAGAGGTGTCAAACGGGCCGGCCCAGCACGGCACGGCCCGTTTTTCCCGTGCCCCGCCGTGCTACCGTGCCGTGCCCTCACTGTACCGTGCCGTGCCCGGCACGGCACGGTATTTTAAAGTCGGGCACGGCACGGCCCGTGGGCACGGTTCGGCCGTGCCGTGCCGTGCCCGGCCCGCTCGGGCACGTTTGCTCAACCGGGGTCCGGGTCCCGGGAGCCAAGAGGCAACAGCAACACGCAACCGGCAACACCCACACTCAACAGCCAAGCACGGGCACGGGCGCACGGCCCGTGCTTGGCACTTGGCACTTTGACTTGGCAGAATAAAAAAAAATTTTTTTTTTTTAAATTTTTTTATTATTTTTCTGTTTATCTTTATTTAAGTTTATGTAATAAATAAAAAATAAAATTTTTTGTAAAAAATATTACATTTAAAATTAAATGTAAGTATGTAAAAAAAAAATTAGAAAATTTATTTTTTTTTTCAATTAAGTTTAGCATTTTTTAATATTATAATGTATTAATTAAATATTAAGATTTAAAGTTAATAAATTTTAAAATAATATTTAAATCTTAAATTAATAATTAAATACATTAAGTTAGTAAAAATTTTAATTAAAAAAAATTTAAACTACGCAAATAAAAATTACCATTCATGCTTTTGAAACCAAAACTCCGAAAAAAAAAGTATAAGTTTCAACTTCAACACAACGTATAATACAAAGTACAAACAAAGCGTATAAAAAAAAATATCGAAAAAAAAGAGCAGATGAGCATCAATCGTCAAGCGGCATATAATGAGAATCATCAGCCGCAACATCAAGATCAGTATCATATGGGTCATCATCATCGGCAATCAGCTCCTCCGCCATCGTAGTGGATGTGGATGCGACTGCAGTGTCTGTCATAGTCCCAGCTTCAGCACGATCACTGATGCTAAATCTCGATTCCTCCCAATCCTTCAAACATGCCAAAGCCTCAACCATATCTGGACGTAATCTCGATCTCCTATCCGAAATCACGTTCACTGCAACAGAAAAAGCAGACTCCGATGCTACGCTCGACACCGGAGGAGTCAGTAGATCCCGTGCCATCCTAGATAGCACGGGATAGGCGGACTCATATGATTTCCACCACTGTAATAAATCAAGATTCTTATTGTCAGAAGGTGATAGGATTGAGCAGTAATCGGTATCTAAGTACCGAGACAGCTCGCTCCTATGTGAAGGTCCACCCCTACGTTTCCCCCTCGCTAGGTTAATGGAATAAGCGTCATCTCCGAACAAGATATCAGTGTCCGTACTCACAGTCTCAACACCACCACCACCATACCTAGTATCGTAGTATGTATATAGGTCTGTCAACTTCTCGTAAATGAACCCTTCAGGTGGCTCTTCCAGGTTCATGCACGAGGAAATGAAAGTCAGGGTGTTTTCAACCCCATCCACCTTAGCCCTAGGGTCCATGCATGCTGCGAGGCAATAAAGAGATGGAATGGTGGACCAGTACTTCAGGTACTTGGTCTCCATCTCTGCAACCATATGGGTGAGCGTCGGGTCCGCTCGATACATCCTAAACATGCTACTAATGTTGCATATGCAACGGAGTGCAATGCAAGTGGTGGGCGTATAAACCGACGAACACATGTTCGTCGTGTCATAAAATATCTTCAGAAATTTCATAAATGAAATTCCTGAATCCCAGTCAGTGTCGTCAACAATAAGTTCGCCACTCTTACTATTGACGTAGTCGGATATCACGTGTTCGTATCCAACACATGATTCCAACATCAGGTACGTGTAATTCCAACGATGTCTCACATCAGATTGGAATTTCTTCTTCTTAAGATTCGCAGACAAACAGAGATTACCAAACTCTTGTAGTCTGCGAGGAGTGCGAATATACTTGAGTGCATTGCGTATATTTTCCAACGCGTGGGAACACACATTCATACCCGCTTGAACTATCAGGTTAATAACATGACACATGCATCTGACATGAAATATCTCTCCTAAAGGTGCGTCTCTAATATTCCTAACAAACATATTGATCGCTACTCCATTATTCGCAGCATTATCGAAAGTGACACTAAAAATTTTATTTTGAATTTTATATTCCCTAAATATTTTCATCATACACTCAAAAATGGCCGGGTCATCATGAGGATGAAGAATCTCTGTGAATCCTAATATTTTTTTATTTATTGTCCAGTTTGAATCGACATAATGACTAATGATACATGCATAAGAAGAATCATCGTGACATGTCCATATATCGGACGTCACGGACACCACTCCACTAAATGCCAAAAATTCCTTAATTATTTTTTGTTTTTCTAACTTATATATCTTTAGTATGTCACTCCTAGATGTGGACCTAGGAATCCTACGATAGGATGGCTGAAAATAAGTCTGCATGATGCGCACTACCCTCGGATCTTCCGAAAATCTGATCGGAAGACCCATCAATGTGATGAGCCTGGCCATGCCGTCCCTACCCAACTCGCTGGAGTATACGAAGGGAGTAATCTTTGAGACTGAACTCGATCCAGTCTCAAAAAATGTAGTGCCAAGTTGGGTTTGCCTAGGATCTAACGGTCCATGTTTTTTGGAGCATATTTCAGCATGCCTCTTTAGGTGCCCAGTCCCACATGTACTCTTGCATGTTAAAAGTCACATACAATATTTACACTGTGCCATTTCATGTTCCTCACCCCTAACATCTAATTGTGTTATTATTTTAAAATGTGTCCAAACTACAGAAGTCCTCCTAGTTTTTTGTTTTTTAGAACTTTGGGCTGAGATGACAGGAGAAACCAAAGTTTCAGGAGCCACAGACGTTTGTGTAACACTAACATTTTCATTTTCAAAATTTAAATTTGTGTTAGGTGAATTTGTCATTTTTTATTTTTCGTACTTTTTTCTAGAGAGAGAAGCTTTAGAGAGAGAAAATAAAAAAAAAAAGCAAATTATATTACCCGGTAAAAGCAATGAGGTCACTCACGTGCAAGATGCACCGCAGCCCGCAGGAAGCTTTGATGTTCAAAACTCAAGTTGAGTTTCACGAAAATCCAAGCCGAAATCAAAAACACGAGGGCCGAGAGAGAGAAGCACGGATTATGTGAGAGAGAGAAAATATAGAGATGATTAATGTTTTTGAAAAACATAAATTTTATAGGGAGGGGGGTAGAATTTATAGGATGATTAAAGTTTTTTTTTTTAAAAAAAATTATTTTTTTATTATTTTTTTGAATTTTTTTATTATTTTTAAGGGGCAGAATCACGAGGACCGTCGGATTCTGCCCCCTAGCCGTTGGAGTCGAATCCAAGGGCTGAAAATCGCTCAAAATTTCAAAATTTTTTTTTTCCCGTTAGATATATCGATTTTCTCGGTTTTCGGCAAATAATACCGCGGGTCGGGTCTGTTTGGACCCGACCCGCGGTCTTTTTACCGGGGGGGGCCCTGAGCGGCTGAGCCTGATGTGTCGAGTGACTCGAGTCACGACTCAGTGAATCGTGACTCGTGACCGTCAATCGCGACTCGTGAGTCGCGACTCACGCCACGGCACGCGTGGCACGCCGCCAGTGCCACGCGTGCCTGCGGGACCGGCACGGGATGGACCCGTGTCGGCGTGCCGTGCCTAGGCACGAGCCGTGCCGGGCCAGGCACGGCACGAATCGTGCCTTGCTTCGCCCGGGCACGGCCCGGGCCCGGGCACGGTTTTTGAACGTGCCGGGCCGGCCCAGGCACGGCCGAACCGTGCCGTGCCTCGTGCTGGGCCGGGCCGGCCCGGCCCGTTTGACACCTCTAGTTGAGGCCTTGGCATGTTTGAAGGATTGGGAGGAATCGAGATTTAGCATCAGTGATCCTGCTGAAGCTGGGACTGTGACAGACACTGCAGTCGCATCCACATCCACTACGATGGCGGAGGAGCTGATTGCCGATGATGATGATCCATATGATACTGATCTTGATGTTGCGGCTGATGATTCTCATGATATACTGCTTGACGATTGATGCTCATCTGCTCTTTTTTTTCGATGTTTTTTTATTTATTTTATTTATACGCTTTGTTTGTACTTTGTAGTTTGTATCATACGCTGTGTTGAAACTTATACTTGTTTTGTTCGGACTATTGGTTTCAAAAGTATGAATGGTAATTTTTTATTTGTATAGTTTAATTTTTTTTTAATTATAATTTTTACTAACTTAATGTATTTATTTATTATTTTACGATTTAAATTTTATTTTAAAATTTAATAACTTTAAATTTTAATATATAATTAATAAATTAAAATAATAAAAAAAGCTAAACTTAATGGAAAAAAAAAAAAATTTTCTAATTTTTGTTTGTTTTATTTAATTTTAAATGTTATAATTTTTACAAAAAATTATATTTTTTAATTATTACTAATACTCTAAAGTCTATACAGTAACTTAATAAAAAAAATTTATATTTAAAAAAAAAAAAATTTCTAATCTGCCATTTTGGCATTTTCAGCCCGTGCTGGTGCTGGCGGCTGGCCTCCCGGGACCCGGACCCCGGTTGACCCGGTCCCGCGTTGCGGTGCGGCTCCCACCCCGCCTGCCCTGCCGGTGCCGTGCCGCCTGGCCTGGCCTGTATTGGCAAGGCATGCCGGAGCGGGCCGGGCACGGCACGGCACAGCCTTGCCGTGCCTACGGGCCGTGCCTTGCCCGCCTATAACTCACCGTGCCGTGCCCGGCACGGTAGCACGACCGTGCTTGTGAAAAACGGGCCGTGCCGTGCTGGGCCGGCCCGTTTGACACCTCTAATTACACTTTAACTTGCATAATGATTTACAATTAAAATTAATAACACATTATCTGCACTATAAATATATAAAATAAAGGACAAATTTAGCTATTTGAATAACTTAAATTTATTTGAGAATTTAAAAATAAATTAGGCATTGAGGCTTGAACATCTTGAAAATTTACACAATTCAACAGTTAGCACGTAATATAATTCTGAAATGGTTCTCCAGTCTCCCAACTTTAATCTCTAAATGAAGAGGGAATCACAATGTACTCATATAAAAATAGGTCTTGATTATTTCAATTTCAAAACAATCTAATTTCAATTTCAAAACAATCTAATTTCACATCAAAATTAACATCTTCGCAATTTAATTGCCACCCACACCCTGCCTTTCAATCAGTTCAATTAGGTGACATACTGATGTGCACCATTAATGTTTACTGAATGTGATGTTGTACTCTATGTAGGCGTTCATTATATGAGAATTAACGTGCGTTGATGAATGCAAAGCTGTGTTAATTCATCGAGAAATCAAATGGGGCGTGGGTGAATTCATACGCGTCGTCCACCCCAACTGAAACTTAATACAGAAGCACCGCTGACAAGTTGCGGTTGAGGGTTTTAATGAAAATTGTCTACTATGTTTTCTCCAATTTGTAGTTCGTAAAACCAATAATCAATAAAAAATGTAACTCAAGAAAAATAAAAGCTTGATTGAACTTAAAATGAAAATCAGAAATTAAATGAGAAGCGTAAGAACATAAGATTAAAATAAGAAATTAAAATAAGAAAAGAGAAGAAAAAGCAATCCCAGTGTCGAATTACCAACCATCAACGTTAAGAATTAACTAACTCGTCCTCGTCCATATAAATCATATGGAACCCAAAGCGCATCAAGAGGGCATGGTTGCTTAGAGTCAAGCCTCAACCATGGCTTGCCGCTGCCGGACCAATGCAACAGGCTAACAGCACCAGGGTGCAGGTTGCGACAGCTACCCTTAACATTATCACCACCTAATCCATGCTGGTTCCATCTATGATCAATGGGGGCAATGCGTCCTGCAAAAACCAATAGAAATGGAGGAAGCGAACCTAGCTCATAGATCCGGTCCCTCTTCTGGATCTCCATCCACTTCTCTATTCGCCTCGTGTACCCAGCGAACCTCCACTTCACCAGATCTATCACCATTACGCCTGTATTAAAGTAGCAAGGTTTATGCCCATCGAATGCGTCGAAAAAACGCGGATTCGACCAGAAATTATTTGTGAAATATTTGGTGAAGTTAGCATGGCAATATTCCGGAGCACCGATCGTCCAAGAGCCCAGACTTGCATTCCATAGTTTGGTGATATCGTCCACCACAACCAAATCGGAGTCCAGATATATGACTCTGCTAACACAAGACTCGAGCAGATCCGCCATGTAATTCCTTGCGTAATTCAGCGGCTGTTCGAGTGCTTGTCTAACTGAAGAGGAAATTAGGCTTTGTACTATTTTTGGATTAAAGAAATATAGATTGAATTTCAATTGAGGGAAAGTTGATTTCACTAGGGATTCTAAGTTGTTCTCTGAGACTAGGAAGTGGAAGAAAATTTTCTCGGGGCAAACGGAGTGCTGCAGAATAGAATGAACCGCCGCAATTGACCCCCTGAGGTAATCTACATCAAGAGTAATTGAGATATGAAGCAGGGACGGATCACACACGGTAGAGAGTGGAGTACTTTTGGAGGAAGCGCATTCATCAGCATTACGGAAGGGTGGAGCTTTTCGGAATGAAAACTGGTCAGGTGAAAGATTGGGGTGGAGTCTGACGTGGCTCTGGCCGTCAAGATGAAAAGAACGTATTGCCGCTGCTGGAGGAAAAGACTGGAAAGAGGTAGAGAGAATAACCAGGATCATTGCAGCAGAAACGAAGCCTGAAAATCGCATAACCCACCACATTTTTTTGGTCACCTAAGAGAGAGAATGCGAGACAAATACTAGGGTTTCCTCCCAGCGAAATATCGAGAAAAACGGGGAATTTAGATTGGTATTGCTCACTTTAAAGGAAGAGAATTGGCGTGGAAAAGAAGGGACCTTCCAGAATGGAGAAAGCCGTGTTCATGGCCCGGAGAAAGGAAAATCAAAGACGGACATGGCCTTAGTCTGCTGATGGTGCCATAATCAAAGACGGACATGGCCTTAGTCTGCTGATGGTGCCATAATCAAAGACGGACGTGGCCTTAGTCTGCTGATGGTGCCATAATCAGAGATGAACTTTCCTGTTCCAGAGTTGTCATGGGCATTCCCAATCCAATTTCGTCCGTAATCCCAAGCATGATAAAGTGACGTTACGACAGCAGCGTTTGTCTTTCACTCGTTCTAAAACGGCCATTTCAAAAATATTACTAAACTAATATGTCTAGAAACAGTGTAATATTTTTGGTCATTGTGAACGAATTTGATGATCTCATTATCGTTATCTCATCTCGCCCCTAGTCTCTCACCCCTCGCCCCTCCCCCGTCTCCAGGAACTACTTCGTGGAACTCCATCAAATTCCAGCGATCTCGACGTGGAACTCCATTGTGAAGCTCACCTGAACATTACGTACTTCACGAAGGAGCTCGTCGATCTTGAAGTAGAGCTCACTAGAACTCGACGAGCTACCTAGTGGAGTTCCATCAAGCTCCACGATAGAGCTCGACGAGCTCCAACGAGCTCAACATAGAACTTGAGGAACTCCAGCGAGCTCGACGTGGAGCTCGAGGAGCTTCGTCGAGCTCCACGATGGAGCTCCAGTGTACTCCTTCGTAGAACTCCAATGAGCTCCTTCGTGGAGCTCGACGTAGCTCCTCGAGCTCCACGTCGAGCTCGCTGAAGCTCGACGAGCTCATTCGTGGATCTCCGTCGATCTCCAGCGAGCTCGACATGGAGCTCACTAGAGCTCGATGAGCTCAATCATCGAGCTCCACTTCGAGCTCGCTGGAGCTCGACGGAGCTCCATGAAAGAGTTTGTCGAGCTCCAGTGAGCTCCATGTTCGAGTTCATTGTAGCTCCTTCTTGAAGCTCTACGAGCTCCACGAAGGATCTCACTAGAGCTTCGTCGAGCTCGAGTGGGGCTCACTGGAGCTCGACGATGGAGCTCCTTCATGGAGCTCCTTCATGGAGCTCGACGGAGCTCCTCGAGTTCCTCTCCGAGCTCTTTCGTGGATCTCCATCGAGCTCGATGTGCAGCTCATTGGAGCTCAACGATAGAGCATCAAGAGCTATAGTGATCTCCTGTGTGGAGCTCGTCGAGCTCCACGAAGGAGCTCTAGTGAGCTCTAGAGCTCGACGAGCTCTTTCGTGGAGCACGATCTAGCCCCAGCGAGTTTGAAGTGGAGCTCGCTGGGGCTCGATGATGGAGCACTTCGAGCTCCACGTTGAGCTCGCTGGAGCTCGACAAAGATCCACAAAAGTGCTCGTCGAGCCCCAACTAGCTCGGCGTGGAACTCACTGAAGCTCCATCGTAGAGCTCGACGGAGCTCCTCGAGCTCAATGTCGAGTTCATTGGACCTCGATGGAACTCTGCGAGGGAGCTCGAAGTGGAGCTCACTGAAGGAGCATGTAGAGTTACGTCGAGCTCCATGAAGAAGCTCGTCAAACTCCAAGGAACTCCACGATCGAGCTCACTTGAGCCCGACGGGCTTGTTCATGGAGCTCATGGAGTTCCCGTCGAGCTCCATAATGGAGCTCTACGAAGGAGCCCCTGGAGATGGATGGGAAGAGTGGGGGGAGAGGGGTGGGAAGAGTGGGGGGAGAGGGGGGGAGAGGGGTTGGAAGAGAGGGGGGAGATGGGTGGGAAGAGAGGGGTGAGAGGTGAGGGCAGATGAGCGAGGGGAGACGGGTAAGGGTAAAGGTGCGAGGGGCGAGGGGTGAGTAGTGAGGGGCAATGACCGTCATTCTATAATGACAATCATTGTCGTGCTATTTCAAGACGCACTAGTTTGGTAATATTTTTGAAATCAACCATAAATTTTGGATTTTTTATAAAGCACTACTCACTTTCAAAACTCGTTTTTTTCCATATACTTTTAAGATTTATGCTTGAGTGCATCTGCACAAAATAATAAAAAAAACTTATTTTTTCAAAATTATAAAAAATATGCCAAAAGAAACAATAATTATGTTTTTATGCATTCAAAATTATATAAACCAATTTTACCCATTACATTGAAAAGAAAAATTAAATCAAAAATAGAGATTTTTGAAAACTACTATTTTGAATTTGAAAACTAATTTTAAATTCTAAATTCATTTTACTAAAAAATAGAAATTTTTTTAATTATAAAAGTAGTTTCCTGAGAAAATTAAAATCATTTGTTGAGACTTTTAGATCAGTTTTGCTTGCTAGTAGAATTTTATTTGTGATTTTTAAATCTTTCATATCTAAGTTTCTTAGCTAACTATGTTTTCAATTCATAGATTTTACTTTTTTTAATATCTATTACTAATATGTCATTCATGTATAATAACATAATAATAAAGTCATTGTCATCCTCGAACTTCTTGTAATATGTATAATAGTCTTATTATGATTGGGGTCATGGGTTGGAAGTATGGTGAAGCCCATCCCTATATTCAAAGGAGTACCTAGTGGGGATCAAGTTCTCCCTCCTAAGGAAGTGCAAATGCATTCCCATCAATTGGACATCTTGTGTTGTGAGTATATGTATTTATATGTTAAACATATATTGGATATATGTATAAATGTTTAAAACATTTCATTTAAATGTATAAATATATATATATTTATATGTTTAAAATTATATATGTTTAAACCAAATACATATATGTTTGTATGTATAAATGTTTATACAATTATAAGTTTAAAAATGTATGTAGTTATAAGTTTAAACATACATATCATATGATCATCTACAAACCAAAATTGAAAACTCATGATAATAATTAATTTGATCATGCATTCTCTTCCAAAATTATTGTGGTAAAAGAAGGTTATCAATGAAACTAAAGTTGATAACTTTAAAGGCCCCGTCACTCATTTGGGTTTATTTGGGACTTAATGCACTAATTTTTTTGGTATATTGATCAGCTTGTGTTTAAAGGTGGCCAATACTACCAATACTCTTATATGTATATATTTTTTAACAATACATATATTATGTCGAATCTTCTTTGATACTCAAAATTTTTATTAGTAATTTTATTAAAGTGAGTCCATATCACTAAAGTTCACCTAATTTTAGGTGTTTTAAGCAAATGAATCGATGTAATTCGAGAGAACTTAGTTTTGGTCTTGTATCTTTTCGTCAAATTATTTATTATTATCTATTTCTAGGCCAAGATCATTATCATTAAAATCATTATTTATCATTTTTTTTATTTTATTCATTATTCTAAAATTTAAAATATAAAATTTTAAATTTTTATAAATTATAACACAAACTCACAAATAGAAAATAAATCTGTATCTTAACTCTATGTATACAATAGTCATCTTTTTTTTTGAACTAGCACTTTGCCACCTTGCAAACTTGTAGTTATAAATTATATGCTGTATATGTAATTTGTTTTTATTTAATAATCTGTTTGTATAACAAAATATTTTTTCTGTTTTAATATTTTCATGTAAGTGCAGGAAAGGAAATATTAAAAGGCCGGGGATGCAGCAGTAGCACAATAACGGAGGTCCGACGATGTTTTTTAATATAAAATGATTTGTAATTTTATTTTCGGGTGGATGTTTTTGGACCCGTGGAACTATTCATCATCTCTCTCTTCTCTCTGTGTGTTTTTTCGCGACTACTCTGTGTGCTGCATACTGTAAGACGTTTCCGTTTTGGTTTTAATTTGTAACGCATAAGCGTTTTCTGGTGGATGTAACTAGTCGTATTGAGCGACTAGCGAACCACGTTATTTTCGGTGTTGATTTCTTGGTTTTTTTGATTATGTCATGGATGCTTGCTGGATTGGGATATATATTGCTTGTTTTCTATGTTTCTGTTATTTCTGTTTCTTAATCTCACTACCGTGGAAGCGCAATTACCCAACACTATAGTTTACAAACGTTAGTATTAGGACTTAGCTTAAAACTTAGGAATAATCAATAAATCATAAGCAGAATATAGCCAGTACTAGAGTAGAAAATAGAAAAGGATGAGATGAAAATGAGATTAAAGGATAGAAGATAAAATAAAAATGAGTGAATAACAAAATATTTCAATTATAATTTTATATAATTTTGTTTTGCATTAAAATATTATATTTTTTTATTTTTTGAATTTGTTATATATATTTTGAGCAAAATTCCGATAGCAATCAGATTTTTGCCTAATAACTATTAGAAGCAAATCTAATGACTACAAACAATTGAACAAAACCATATAATTTATTATTTTTTTTAATTGACAAGTCAACGCATGACATTGTTAATGTTAGGGCATGAGATTCTTATATGTTACATTTAACATAATGAGTAAGGAGAAGATACTATTTTTTTCAAAAACCCAGTCTCCATGTCCCTAGCTTCATGCTGGCATAGGCCATGCTAATGTGCCTTGCATGCATGTCATGCCTAGGCCAACATGATGCATGTTTGGACCAGCCTAGAACAACATGAGTCATGTCATGGGCACCATGACTATGGTCCAGACATCCTTCTAGATTGTTCTTTACTAGGCCAAGCATGTCTATCTTGGGTTGTGCCACATGCCATGTACATGCCACCTAGCCCACTTGACACCTCTAACACCATACTAACACAATTAACATGTACTTTTTTTTGTGTTTCATATGTGACAAGCATATGACCAAATATAAATCATAAAACTATCATCATCATATGAATCATATATGTCCATGCATGTTTCATGACTTAGCTATCACTATCCCTCACTATGATAGGAAAATCTCTCATTAAAGGTAAACTTTTAAAACAATATCCTATTTTCTACCTAATAATAATTGAGGATTAGTTCATCAAAGATATATATATATTAAAGTGGCCTATAAAAGTGTTAATTTTTTTGGCTTTGTAAGTATCATACTTATGATAATTAAACATATATCAATTTCAAGTTTTGGCATATTAGTTTGTCTCCTATATTGAGGTTCGAAGGATAGTTACTTCCTTCCTACCATATTTATGTGTATGTTTCATGGCTTATATCTTGCTATATATCATTCCAATGATGCACGATCCCACCAATAGACAAAACCATAGTCTTACTTTTATCTATTTATCAAACCATCTATAATCAAATAATATCACAATAAAATATTACATTAAGGTATTCAATATAACATTCATCATAATAAATATATTATTTTATTTCTAGATTCTCTTTCTAGAGTAAAATTGGGAAGAAAACAAATAAGACAAGCAAAAATTTGTCTCTTATGAAATTAGGTACCTAATTTCACCCCTCAAGAGAATCTAGATTTCAAAAACTAAATTCTACAAAACTTACTCATTTCACCTATAATTTTTTCCTAGAAGGGGGTCGAAATGTGTGCCCACCTCCTTATGTTTATTCTTGTATCGTATATGTAAACCCCTAGTTTCTATCTAAAATCTCTTAGTGTTAAAAGATTGATTAGAAACGTAAAATAAATATCTACATTAGATTAATTAAATCTCATGGTATTAGAGAATTATATATTTAAGGTTGACGATTAGTAATAACACCCCGTTCCAAGAAAGTATACAGTACATGATGCTGTAGGGGCGTATAAGAGCACTAAGTGTCCCAATGTAATATTTTGGAGATGAAATTAGGAAATAATAAATTACGGAGCTCGGAATTTTGGTGCTAGTACAAGGGTACCATTGTAATAGACCATAAAAGACATGTAAGTTATAAAACAAGTAGAGATTGGCCATAATAGAAATAAAACAATTTACAATTTCAATATAAAAAAATTAAGGGCCAACTTGAAAATTGGAAAATTTTGAGGCTATAAATAGCCATGAGACAAACCAAAATCAGATTTTGGTCTCATTTGGTTAGGGAAAAATCATAGAGGGAGGAGAATAGAGGAAAGAAGAGCAAGGAAGAGGAAGAGGAGGAAGAAGAAGATGAAGACAGCCCTTTCCAGCCCATCCAAGCCTCAAATCTTCTCTTTGAACCCTCTCCCAAGTCCCTCTCAACTCTCTAAGTCAAGAACCAAGTGATGGGCAGGGGAGCGACGTCCACGAGCCTCGTAGAAAAGCTTGACAGGGAGTGACGCGGCTTCAAGGTAAGTGGTTCACCACTTAAGATCCTTTCCAATTTCATGTAATTAGTTGATGTTGGTAATATATATGGTAGTTAAGTAATCTAAAAAGACAATATTTGAAAAGAGAGTTTTAGAAGTTTCAAAATGAGTTAGATTTGTTATTTGACACTAAGTAAATGTAGTTTTAAAACCCATGTATTTTCCTTAAGATATAATGAGATTTAGGGTTATGTGACGATGCAATAAATTTCGTCCGTAGTTGCTCACAATAGAAAAAAGTTAGCACTATGTGACGATGCAGAGAATTCCACACGTAGTTGGCTAATTGTATAGTTTGGCACTACGTGGCGATGCAGTAAATTCCGCTCGTAGTTGCCTAGAGTTTTAGCACTACAATTGCGATGCAGTAAATTCCGTATTGTAGTTGCTCAGTGATAACCTTTAGCACCCTACGTACGATGCAGTAAATTCCGTAATGTAGTGGTTGAGATGACTTAGTAAGCTTCACGTTGGTGTTAGTTTTAAATCGCCCATGATGGTTAAAATAATTAAGGGATATACATAGGGTTTTTGAAAGAAATCATAAGACAAATGATAAATTGTCATGTTAGCGTATGTGATATATATTTTCGTTGCACTAACTTGTTTGTTCATTTTGTAGCTAATTATATTCCATTGTGTGCTATCGAGGATGACTGGACGTCATCATTTTGTTGTCTATATAGGTGGGCGACTTGTGACCTATGATGTAAAATTTTTTGTATGAGATGGATATGTAATTGAACAATACATGTTTAGATTTTGAAATTTGTATATTTGTAAATATTCATGCATTTCATATATATGATGCATCTAGATATATTCTACTTAAATTTGTAAGTTTGTATTTATAAATTGAGAATTGAGTGTTGATGTGGCATGTTGGTGGAAATATGATAATGATTATTGCAAGTTTGGGAATAAAGAAGTTGGGAGAAATTGAGGTTTTAGTAGAAATGTCAATTTCTTGACAGGTAAATTTTGGTTTATCAAAATGCAGCCATTATGCTGCCGAAAATTTTATAAAAGTATTTGAAACAAAAGTTACGAAAATTTTTTTATCACTCCTAACTAATTAAAAGAAAATTTAATTTCTGAGTTTAAACGAGTAAACATATTATAGAAAGTGAGGGTTCACTTCTCGGATTTCTTCGATCCGACGAGTTGGTTTCGAGCAGTCAGTTGAAGTGCCCGGCAGGATCCTCCAGATAAGAGTTTAGATAAGGTATGGGAAGGGTCTTGTCAGTATATCATCCTTGTTATTTATGATTCACCCAAAAAATAAAGTTGTGGAGCCGTTTGAATCATCTTCCTCATGCTTCTTGTAGATTTATTCTTGACTTCTTATATTTTTCCTTATATATCTAAGTATCTTGTGTAAGTTTTTTTTATTGGACGTAACAACTATGAATAAATATTTTTCTTTTGGTCTTTTGGTTCTATAAGACAAAGTCATATGCGCCACGACTTATGTGTCATTTCTCTACTTGATGGTCATGATAATGAGAAAAGTTGTGATGACTTATTTATCCTCTATAATACTAAGTCACAATATTAGAATATAGTTGCAACTTGTGCATTTAATCTCTATAGCTAATTTTTGTTGCAATGAGTGTGGTTGTAGCTTGTTCATTTCACTCCTATAACCCAAAGTCTTGATATTGAAGAATGACCATAATTTTGGTTTCTCTCTTGAGCCAAAAGCATGGTGCTTGTGTTGGCCATAAATAAGTTTGGCTCTCTATACTATTTTGTAGCCAAAATTCATGACGCCAGATTAGTATCAAAACTTTGATAGTTTTGTTTGAGTATCCTATAGTTTAGTTTGTACGGGCTATCAAGACTTTTATCATCAATAGATTACATGGTTTCTATGACATAAAATTATATCGTATCAATGAAGTTGTTTCGAGATAATCTAGCTATGACTCTAAGAAATCTTCACAGCCAAAAGAATATATTGCATAGTAAAAGGATTGTGTTAATAAGGTGATAATGTCATAGTGTATGAAGATTATCACGCTAATGTGCATAAAGTTTTGGCTAAGAATTGATACCAAAACTAGTATTTATATACTCAAAGGTATAATCAAGTCATAGCATGTTAGATGCTATGGCTTACAATATTTTTTGCTCTCCTTCTAGTCACCAACACCACTAAGCTACATATTTCACACTAAAAATTCTTGATTTCATAACTATTCATCAAAATATGTAAAAGAAATTTTTGTCAAATCATTATAAATAAACTCCTCTTTCATACAAAATACAATATAAAAATCATACCAAATGGTCAGTATTATTTGGTTTTTGGCATATTTAACAACTAGCGGTAAGATACTTAGTTGTTGCAACATAAAACTATATGACAGCAATAATAGATTATTATAAAGGTACTACTGTGACTTCAAGAAAATTTTGCAGCCAAAAAGAATATATTACATATTAAAAAAATTATGTTAACGATTTGATAGTGTCATGATATATGAAGATTTTCATGACTATTTCTAAAGAGCTTCTAGCAAGAAAGATGCCAAAATTATTTTAAAAGCCCAACTAGGTATAGCAAATTGTAATACAAGGAATTTTATGAATTAATATGACTTTTTGCTACCTTCCTCAACTAATTAACCAAATCTCATATTTCATATGAAACTATATAGTTTCACAACTATTTTTTATAATCTTGCTAAACTATAATTTAATAAAAGTATTCTATTTAAAATCTATTTCTATCCAAAAATATCATGCATAATCACTAAAATAACTAGTATTATTCGATATTTTGCATATCGAACAAATTCACACACTTAAGAGATTTCTTGTCCATGAGAAATTACTCTCTCTCTAAAAAAATTATACAACTTTCTTTCTTAAAAAACAACATCAACACAATAAGATTACAATACTATATTATCCATAAAAATAAAAATACATATCAACGAGGAGAAAAAATTCGGTTGTATGATTTTTTTTTATCAAACTCAATAAAAAAAAATTCTCTAGGGTGCTCTAATGGTGACATAGAAGTGGTTAACCTCTCCAAAATTTCCCTATTAGTTACTTCTTGATCCAATATCTTTGTTGCAATGTCACTCAATACCTCTTGTTAGTTCCTAATAGAACCTAGTGAGCCTTAAAATGATCTCAATGCAAAATATAATTCTTGTTGGTTTATACTATATATTTTTCAATTATTTTATCCACATGTTCTCTTGATATTATATGCCACCTCAAAATTTTTCATCTCTTACCACTACCATTTTTTCATATACATTGTGCCTACCTCATAAAGTTTCCCAAATGATTTATCATTGCCCATCATCTCGATCTCCTTTCATTTCATCATTCTTCCAAAAGTTTTTAAATCTTATCTTCAAAGTTTTATTGGGTTATGATAAATAACATCTCTTTATTTTAGAGATGCACTTTTTACATTGCATCTAATTTTTTTATCTTTCTGCACTAGCTATATGAAGAGATCAAATCTCACTTTTTAGGTGTTCCTCCCTCTTTTTGGCTTCCAGCTATATGTTATCAAAAATACAAAAAAAAATATCACCCATCATATCCCCTTATGCAACCATAGAAGACTCAATGTGGACTTCCTATTATTATTTTATTTTTCCTCTTTTTTTTCTTAGCTTCTATGTCATCTCCAAGAAAGCTCAATCATTCTTGCTCGTTATCCATCGATACATACCCTTTGAGATTTGGTTTGTTATCTTTTTGATCTCCTTCAAGCTCTCTTTTAATGCATGAAAAGGTTAGAGGGACATCCTTAAGCACTATTCATCACAATATTTATCCATCAAGAATCCATCAACTCGGTATATTAAAGAAAATTGACCTTATTGATAATTGAGAATGAACTTCTAAAGCATTTTTCCCATATTAAATTTACATCCAATTTAAGAGGGAATATAGTTGGCTTATTCTATCTTATATGATGAATGAGACATGATGTGTCGACAAAAAAAACAAATAAAATATAACCATACTTTACTTAACTTCATGAATCCTCCATGCATCAAAAATTCATATGTACTTTTCAAAGTGACTTTCTATTCTTCTTTTTAATCTGTCAATATATTTACAATAATTTTGAAATTGGGTTGTATTTTTAGGAATTTAAATGCTGTGTTATCCGTAATCCCTTTCAATCCAAGGAATTCATTAATAATTTTTTTATCAAAATATACTCAAATTCCTCTCACATAACATTTCATTTCTTCTTGATCCTCAAGATTGGGATAGAATTCTTGGACAAAAAATGTATTTCTCCTTTCTCTGTGGGCACAAAATAACTTCAATCTTTCTTTTTCTATAATCTACTGAAAAGGAAGGAAAACCTCCATGAAACCTTATAATCTATAAAATATTTTTGGTGAGAACTACAATTATCCATTTTATGTTAGTTCCCGATAGAAAAGTTGGCATGAACACCACATCTTTCTTTGGAACTTCAATAGTGCTAGACTATGACTTCTTTCCTTTTTCCTTGTTGCTTATCTTTATAATGCCCCCCTTCCCTCATTTATTTGATCGAGCCTTCCTCCATTTGGCACTCAATTTTTTTGGGTGTTAGAGCTTTGATTTTATGGAATCAGGAGGAGGCAACATTTGAAATTTTAGGGGTTTTCCATTTTGGCTCTATTTAAATAGCCATGCAAGGTTTCAACTTTATGAGTTTCATAAATTTATTTGTAAGTTTGTTGCATTGGATGACAACCATACTTTGAGTCTCATTTGGTCATAACCACATCTAGGTTTGAATTCATGACCCATTTTTTTGGGAGGGTTTTTTTGTGTATCAATATTCAGGTGTGATGCATATACAATAAACAAAAAAAAAATTATGTCATCATTAAATAAAAAGAAACTTTTTAAGTTGCCTCTCAAGTAATACTTTGGTTAATGTCCATAGTTAGACTTTCGCTAATAAATTCATTTTTTCAATAAATTTTTGGAGTACATGCCAACTTATCCATATAGTCTTTTACTTTTTCTATCCTTATATTTTTTGTCAGCCAACAATACCATATAGAAGGATACCTTAATGGTAGTTTCCACATAGATCATAATATTGAGTGCTTAAATCATCGTTTTTTTGGCCATGATTATGATGTGTCAAAGCTCTTTTGATTTCCTTCACCTTTTTCTTACCACTTAGCAAATTCATTTCCGTCATCGAAAGTTCTGATAAAGCACCTTCTTTAAGCATACCCATATTATTATCTTTAAGACTCATTTCTAATTGTTTTACCTACTCTTCCTTTACTTCATCTGCTCTTCTTATCTCAATAAGCAACTTGGTGATTATATCTTCAAATAAAGATTCAGAGGTTAGATATGGACTATCAAAAGCAATCTCTTCATGACTCATAAATCTCATATCTCTATAGCTTACTATATTCTGATAATCAAACTAATTGAAGATGCTATTAGGTATGAAATAGTAATCACTACTTGGTAAAAAAATCAACTTCATCATATTCATACATTGAGCTATGCATATTTATCTTCTAGTTCCAAAATTCTCTAATTTTGATTTTCTCACATCTAGGTCCCAAGGTGTCATCTCAGTCACAATTTCACTTTGTTAATTTGTGGCTAAAAATAATAAAAATATACTAAATGAAAAGATACAAAGAAGTAACACAAGATAAGAAATATAAATCAAGGTGAAGAAAAAAATATTATTATCCTGACTACTAAAAACATAACTATCCTTTTTTCAAGGATAGTTTTCTTAACTAAAGTTAACTAACCAAACTAAACTATACCTAGCAATACCACTAAAAATTTAATATGACTTTTTATGATACCTAGTTTTTGAGGATTAGGCAATATCCTAAAATCTCATTAAGCGAGGGTATGTCATCCAATTAGTGCTATACATATATGAGTCATATAAGTAGTAAAGTTAACTTTCATATAGATATCAATCACATAGGATCTATTTAGGTAGTTTGATCAACCAACTATTAGTCAACTACTATTCTAGTTAATAGGATAAGACTAAGTTTTTCGTAAGACTCTTAGATTCTAAGAATAATATATTTTATTATGCACGATAAATCATCTAAATAGTTTAGATATTATGGTACTCAGTTATAGAATAAATATTGGGCAGTTATAAAATTTCCTAAAGTCCTAATGAATTACGAGGTAGTTGTCAACTATTAGGCACTCTTAATGATATTTTCCTAAGTACTTTACTACCAAAATAATAAATCATTTATGCTTGAGGGTCATCTATAAGTTCACAACTCTTAGGAAACTCATCAAATACTCTTGATGGTTACTTTGTTTGTCATTTTTATTCTTAGATCTCATGGTTCATATAGAAGTGAACTAAGGTGGTAATAAAAACACTTGCACTTTCATTTTTGCAAGTAACATATTTGCATTATTAACAAATGCTTTCTATCAAATCTTTCTATTAAGAATCATAGGATATAAAGTTACTTATAGGACTATCACCACATTACTAATCACCTCCAATTGCATATATTTCATGGCTTATCTATTATTATCTACCATAAGGACATACAACTCACACACAAAAGGTAAAGCCCTTAGAAAAATATTCTATAAAACACTCATATCAATTGATGATAAGTTCTTCTAAGATATACATAATGGAATAGACATGTTAAAGTGTTCATATTTTTTGCTTCATAAGTATAATACTCACATAATTAAGCTTACCTCAACATTGGGTTTTGATATATATGTTTTTTATGTGCATCATGATCAAAAGGGTTATCACTTTGTTCCTACCATTATGTATGAAAGTACTTCATGGTTTACCTATCATCATGGACCATGATAACATATACAAATCCATTGGTGGTGAGACCATAATTTAAGTTTTGTATAAATATTACATCTAAAACTACAATACAATTCAAACATAAAAATCATTAATCAAACATATATCATATGAAATCAAATGACCTATCTTAGACCTCAATTTAGTCTGATATTGGGAATGAAATTATAAAAGATAATTTGAGATACATCTCATCGAATTTTGAATTCCTAATAATAGCCCTCAAGATTATCTTAAAATCAAACTCTAAACACATAATATTCATTCATGCACCTTAAATTTTCTCCTATGTTTAGTCAAAATTCATGCTCTCTAGAATGTAAGCTTGTTCCTTGTGCTTCCCCTTTACTTGTGTATCTACACAAGGGTTTAGGCAAATTATGCTCTCCAAACCCTAGTTCTCGGTACTTTTTCTCATGCCCTAGAATTCTTCCCAAAATCTTATCATTTTGCACTTTTATACTCGAATCATTAAGAATAACTTGTTAGTTATAATTCATTACTTTTTGGAATGTTGTAGCTTTAGATTATCATCTTTGTGGCACAAAGAGATGGTCCTCAAAATAATTCATAGTCCTAATTTTGGTTTCTCTCTTGCATCAGATCATTGGAAATGATAGTGGTTGTGCATTTCACCTCTATTGCACTATGCCATGGTCTTAGAAATTATTGTGGTTTGTGCATTTCATCTATGTAACCCAATGTCATGACACTGGGAATGAGCCACAACTTTAGTCATTCCTTAAGAGCAAAAAGTCATTGCCCTAGAAATAGTCACAACTCAAGTAAAAGCTCACTAGAACTCTCTATAGCTAAAAGGAATGGTATTTCTCTTGCACCATGATTTTGCCTTAGTATTGGTGTCTTTGAAATGAGAAAGTCATGGTACTAGAAAATGTTGTGGCTTTTAGCATAAGTGGGTTATTTAGTTGCTATGACAACATTAATATTATAATCACATAAATTATCATGAGCTAGAGTGACTATTATTCCAAGAAATTTGTAAAGCTAATAATAATGTGCTGTATAGTGAAATAATTGTGTTAATATGGTAGTAGAGTCATGACATATAAAGATTGTCATAACTATTTATATAGAGATTTGTCAAGAATGGATGCCTAAACTACCCTATAAGCTCAATGAGATAACAAAGTTATAACACAAAGAATGCTATGACATTACATCATATTTTGTTCCATTCCTTTTCAAAAAATATACTAAGCCTTATAATTCACATGAAAACCACATGTGGAATTACTATATTGATCATATTTGTTATTGTTTTAGAAAAAGTCATGATTTTATCTTTGGTTGTATCAAATAGAGTCGTGACTTCCAATTCTTTCACCATTTCAGCTTCTATTTATTCTCCCTTATAATACTTCAATCTTCACTCATTTACTTTAAAGTCCATTCCATCTTTGTGGTGATTATAAGTGGTTTCATACCATAGTGACTTCAACTTCCTTGCAAACAACTTGAGATGGGAGTTGAATATAAATACTTTTTCTTTTATTTTGAACTCCTTCCTCTATTAAATTTTGTCATGCTATTTTTTGTTTTGTCTTTTTAGATCCAAGAATTTTCATAGGCTTCATTTTGCAATTCTTCAAATTTAGTCATCTAAAGAACTCTCTTTTCTTCTATATCCTTCATTTTATATTCTATTTGCTTTATAGGTTACAACTCAATGATCAATTTCAACTAGTAAGTGATGAGCTTTTTCAAAAATAGGTCTATAGAGAGACACCCTAGGAGAGTCTTGAATTTCATTGTATAAGCCCACAATGTTTCCTCCAACCTTTGAGATCAATCTTTATTATCTATTTAATTATCCTTTTTAAATTATTCTTGATCTTTCTAATTGATATTTCTACTTGCCCATATGTATGTGGGTGGTAAAGAAGTCCCCTTTTATGCCTAGACCCATGCCTACCAAAGTAGGATCTAAATAATCTATTACAAAAATAGCTTTCTTCATCATTTACAATACATAACCATGTATTGAACCATATGAACATGTTACTACATAGGAACTCACAACTTTCTTTGAATCATTCTTTTATCATTATTTATCCATCCCATTTAGATACATAATCCACTAATAATAGTATGTACTCTTAGCTAAATGATACAAAAAATGCTCCAATAAAATCTATTCACCATATATCAAAAATTTAAATTTCATGGGTATTGTTGAGTGGCATCTCATTACACCTAGATGTTTTCTCTGATCTTTGGCATCCATCACAATGTCTCACCATATTTTGATAATCTTTGAATAATGATGGCCAAAAAAACTAGATTTCAATATCTTTGGGCCATTTTGTTATCTCTGAAATATTCTTCATAAGGCGAGGAGTGATATTTGATGATAATCTTTATTTGTTCATCTTTTGTTACACATCTTGTTATGACTTGATCTTTACATCTTTTGAATAGTAGTGGATCATCTCATAGGTAGTTCCTTGTATCATGTAGAAATTGTTTTTTGTTGTAATGTGAGAGATAGAGGAAGAATATCACAAGCTAGGTAATTAATAAAATCAATGTACTAGGGCAAGTAAGTTTTTACTATTATGATTTACTCATTCAAGAACTTCTTTGAGCTTTAAACTACTACTTTGTGGTTCTCCATTCTCATTAGATTCAAAATAAAACAATGGATCTACTATCACACTATTGCTCTCTTTCTTATCTCTTATTTATACATTAAATTTTTGGAGCAAAAGAATCCATCTAAGTAGTCTCGGCTTTGCTTCATTCTTCATTTTTAAATGTCACTCCTTGGCATGATGTGTATAAATTATTAGCTTTTCCTCAAAAATATATGGTTGGAATTTGTCATAAGCAAATATCATGGTTAATATTTCTTTTTCAATAGTTGTATAATTTACTTGAGTTTCATTCAATATATGACTAGTATATAAAATGACTCTAAAAAGACATTGTCTCTTTTCTGACATAATACAGCTCCAAGTGCATAAGTACTTGCATTATACAAACACCAAAATGGCTTACGCCACTACGGTGTCATCAAAAATGGGATTTATATCAATTTTTGCTTTAGCTCTTAAAATGAGTTAACACATTCTTCATTAAACTTGAAAATCACTTTCTTTTATCTAATAGTCTACACAATGGTTTAGCTATCTTCAAAAAGTTATTGACAAATATCTAATTAACTACAACACCCCCCTTGATATTTGTAAGGTGAGATAAATTTTTTATTACTAAAATCTTTGCATTATCCACCTCCAATTCTCTAGTAGGGATTAAATGTCTCACTAAAATCTCTTCCTTTATCATGAAATAAGATTTCTCCTAGTTAAGAATAAAATTCTTCTCTTTGCATGGGTTCAACACCACTTGCATATTTTTCAAACAACCTTCAAAATAATCTCAATATATAAAAAAGTCAATAATAAATATCTCCATAATTTTTTGATTGAGGTCAAAAAAAATTATATTTATGCATCTCTAAAAAGTAGCCTGAGTAGTGCAGATATCAAATGACATTTTCCAGAATGTAAAGATTCTATAAAGGCGAGAGAGTCATCTTTTCTTAGTCTATTAGGTCAATCAAAATCTAATTATATTCTGGATATTCATCCAGAAAATAATAAAAAGCATGCATTGGGATTCTTTCAAGATCTTGATCCATTAAAAATAATGTATAGTATTAATTCTTTGTTTCTTTGATCAATTTCTCTTAATCCATACATAAGCACAATCTAGTTGTTACACTTGTTGAGATTTCTTCATCATTTGTGATTTCCACTACTATTAAACATTGCTTTTGGCACTATGTGGATCAGACTAATCTAGACTTTCTAATTCTTTAGATATCTTCTAGTGACTAATTAATAGTATCAACATATTTCCTATCATTTCACCATGTCTTCTCCTTGTCTTCAATTAAGGCCAGTAAAATAGTGATTGGTTTTGCATCCTCTTTCCACAAGAAAATATAACAAAGGCGAGTGGATAGTGCCTTCAATATTAATCCATCTATAGCTATCCATGATATGAAAAATTTTTCTTTCTTGGTCAAGACTTTTGTAAAAGTCATTGCATCATCAAACATGTCTTCCATCATGATTGTTGCAAGTTTGATTTTAGTCAATGATTTTTTCTCCAGATCCATGACTATTTGTAAAGTCATTACTTTGATATTTTCTCTCTATAACTCCATAGTCATGACATTGAAATAAGTCATAATTTCTCGATCACTAGGATTCATTAATTTCATAGCTTTTTATTCTACCATTTATAAGGTTGCAACTTTCTTTTGTCCATCTTTTCATCTGATTCTTTTTTCACTTTTCTTTCTTTCTAAATTTGTACTATTTAAAAGTTTAATGAGTGTATCTCCATAGATTCTTATTAGTATTTCCTATCACATCATCAATAATTTCTCATTCTTTAGTAGTGTTAGTCTTCCATTTTGTTCCTCACTAAATCTATTTCGCTCCTCTTCCATGTCATTATCCCTCCTTGTCTCCATTTAAAAGTAAGAATACTTTTTTTAAATAATGACTTAAATGAATTACAGTTCTGTGTTGCTTGCTCCAGGATTCTATAAAATAAACTTCTATAATTTTTAATATAAGGATCATGATATGGATATAAGTTGTTGCATGTTCAAAATAACATCCACTATTTTGTAGTGAGTTTATTTCTTTCATTTGATAAATTTGGTTGAAGTAGATCATTTTCTCGATCTCTCTGAACTCTCTATCTAGGTAGTACTCTCGTAGCATTTTCTCTCCATTCAAGGTTTATATATGTTAACTCAGTCCCATAATATTCTGCTCATTTAACTATGATGGCTACAAAATAAAAAAAATATAAAATAAATTAAACAAAGGCAAAATAAATAATAAGTAATTAATATATCCAATTAACTAGAAATAGAACTATCCTTTTGCAAGGATAGTTATATTAAATTAAGTTAACTAGTTGAACTATAATCAAATAATTAATCTCCAATCGTAGTGCCACAACATATTGTGATTTTTTGAGGGTGACAAACATTTTTATGACTAAGACAATCTCAAAACCTCATTGGGAAATTATCTTTCATCCAATATAGTCCCATAAGTATATCAGTCATTCAAGTAGTAAATTGGATATATGTCTTGACATCGATCCTAATTGAATTAAAATTGCTAGTTCATGCAATAAAGATTGAATCAACTTCTACTCGAGTTAAGTCAATAAACTTGAGTTTTCGGCAAGATATTTAGACTCTAGGATTAACTCACTTCCTTATATATAAGATTATTTTTCTAGTGTTTTGTAAATTTTTTGTTTGATCATTAAATAAATGATAAATTAGTGTAAAAGTGTCTAGGTTTTTTCTTGACATATAAGATGGCTAGTACCCTTGGACTATTACTACCACAATGATCCCTTTATAGTTATCTACTTTCTATTTTACCACCAAAGTAACATGTTATTCCATTCATGAGTCATTCTTACATATACTTTTTTTAGGAAAATTATCAATTACTCTTGATGAATACTACAAATATGCACTCATATTATCTAACCTCTAATGTCTAGAAGATATGAGATAATGTGGTAATAAATATATTTATGCTTTTTGCTTCATAAGCACCATACTCATGAAAATTAACAAACATATTTCTAGGAATCACCTATATAAATCATACAAGAGAATTTGACTCACGAGATTGTCACCACCATATAGGTCATCTTCTCTTGCGTGTGCCCCAAGACTTACCTATCACCATTCACCATAATCAGCATATGACTATCATACTATGGTAAACTTTTAGGTTTGATATTCTACTTTACCCCATATTAATCAAGGCTAGTTTTTCTAGAATATTTATAATGGATTGGTCATAAGTATATTTGTGCTTTAGACTTCATGAGCACCATGTTTGTAATAATTAAACTTATTTTAATCTCTAATTTTTGCACATAGATTTATTCTATGCATTGAGGCTAGAAGCGCTATCACTTCCTTCTTACTGTATCACATAAGTGTGTCATATGATATTCCTATTATTATCTGCCATGACCATAACATCCTTATTCATCAAACTATGATATCAATATATATTCCATGAAACTATGATATAGGTAAAACCTTAAATTTTAATTCTATAATACATGCTTATTCATCAATATTCCATAACATAACATATCAATAATATAAAAGTGTTGTATCCATCACACACAAGTATATATACTCAACTCTAGATATCAATGTAGCCTAAGAATGGAAAAGATTTCACATGAGATATGTTGAGAGGCATCTCATGTGAATCAAAGGTTCTCAATGTAAGCCAGAACATGAATCTAAGTGTTAAATCCTCAACTTAATCAAATATTTCCCATGTTCACCTTGAATTTACCACTAATTTTGGGTTAAAGTCATGCCACCCAGTGTTTGTAGTCGCTCTTGGCTAAAAATTCAATCCTATGCTTCTCTCTTTTTCTTTTTCTTCTAAGTAATACTTATATACATGGGGGAATCTATGTGACTCTTTCAGCTGGAAGTCATGGTATTGGATTGAGGTTGCAATTTTTATGTCTCTTTGGATTTTCTATATAGTACCAAATTCGTGATGGCAATGAATGCCATGACTTTGGTAACTCTCCTTTGTAATACAATATTATGGTATTGGGAAGGACCATGAAAAATATAATTTCTCTCTAGGAACATAATATAATGGTACTAGGAATGGTCATGATTGATATATTTACTCTCTATAATCCAAAGTCATTATGCTGGGAATTGATCATGACTTTGGTAATTTGTCTTTGGAGCTAAAGGTTTTGGTGATGAAATAAGCCCTAACCAAAGTAAATACTCTCTTGAATGAAATATTATAGTAGAAAATAATATCAAGACTCAAATATATATGGTATTTTGGCTCTGTAATAAATAAGTCATGATGCTAAAATTTACCATGACTAATTCTACCAATGAGGTACTTTCCATCCATGAAAAAGAAATATTATAACCATTAAATAATTTAGAGATTGTATGGCTATGACTCCAAAAAAATATCTTAGTTAGGGTAATGATGGTTGTAAGGTTGGCCTTCACTTAAAATGACAAGTCATGTCGGGTGACTCATGGAGCAAATATTGTTACTCGAGGAACAATAGCTAGATCACTACACAAAATGATGCCTACCAACATTTCTAGTTCTAAAAGTGACTCCATTATTTTAGAGAAGAAGGACATCAATGAGAAGAAGAAATTCCACAACACCTTAAAGAATAGGATAAAAAAAATACCACAAGAAGTCTTGACACAATCAAATAGCATCACAACTCAAATGGCATTTCAATATAGAAAGCTAGAGTCATGACTCTATTGTTCAAATGGCCTGCATCATGTGAGAAGAAAGATATTTTGGAAGATTCATCAATGTTGTTGTATCACAGACTTGGGTATATTAGTGAGAAAAATCTCTTGACTACATCCTCAAACAATATGCTAGAAACATTTTTAGATGACTTACAAGGATTGGATTCTGTGAAAGCTATTAGTATGAAAAATAGAATTGGGTGAATTTAAACTTGATAAATAGTGATTTATTTGGAGAAATAGCAAGAGCATAACTTGAGAAATCAAGGTACTATAACTCAATTTTCAATAATGTTTCGATCTATATTTGGATATATTTCATTCAAGAGTGGTCAGATGTCCTAGAGAAGTTCAAAGAACTTAAAATACTAGTAGAGAACCTTTTCAATAAGAAAATAAAGGTTTTTCATATGGATAATTGGGCTGAATATTTTCCAATTGATTAACTCTATGTTGATCAAAGAATTAGAAGGTAGAACACAATCAAAATGATATCCAAACAAAATGGTATAGTTGAAAGACTAAATAGAACTTATATGGAGAATTCAAGGTGTATTAAAGTTTGGTAGGCTTGGAGCCATAATTTTGGATAGTAACTATTATCACAACATTATACCTAAATAATCACACTCCCACATCTACTATAGAGGGACAAACACCATTAAAAGTATTGTATGGGAGAAAGCCAAGTCTAACTAATCTAAGAGTCTTTGGAGAGGCCTTTATGTAAATATGTCAAGGGAGAAAAGAAATAAAGAAGATGATGATGATAATGAAGAAGAAAATAAACAAAATAAAGAAGAAGAAGAACAACAATAGAAAGATGAACAATAAAAAGAAGAATAAGATAATGATGATGATGAAGAAATTGATGAAGAAGATGAAGATTAAGATGATGATGAAGATGATGATGATGATGAAGAATATGAAGAAGAAGAAAAAAGAATAGGAAAATTAAGAATAAGAAAAAGAAGAAATAGAAGAATAATAGGAAGAAAAAAAAGAATTAGAAGAAGAAGAAGTAGTAGTAGTAGTATAGACAAAGAAGAGTAGAATAAAAAGAAGAAGAACAAAAAGATGAATAAAAAGTAAAAAGAAGAAGAAGAAAAAGAAAAAGAAAAAGAAAAAGAAGAATAAGAAATTGAAAAAGAATAAGAATATGAAGAATAAAAAGAAGTTAAAAAAAATAAGATGAAGAAGAATATGTTCAAGAAGAAGATGAAAAACAAAATGGTCGAGGTGGAGGAGAAGAAGAAAAAGTATAAGAATAAGAAAAAGAAGATGAAGATGAAAATGAAGTAGAAAAAAAGAAGACGAAGAGGAAGAAGAAAAAAAATAAGAAGACAAAGAGGAATAAGAAGAATGATAAGAAGAATAACAAGAAAAATAACAAGAAGAATAACAAGAAGAATATGAAAAAAAAAAGAATTAAAAGAAGAAGAATAATAAAAAGGTATAATAGAAAGATTAAAATGAAGAAGAAGAGGAAGTAAAATGATAAGAAAAGGAAGAAGAAAAAGAAGTAAGTGAAGAAGAAAATGAAAAAGAGGAAGAAGAAGAAAATGAAGAAAAAGAAGTAAAAGAAGTTAAAGAAGAATAATAATAAGATGAATAAGAAGAAGACGACAAAGAAGAAAAAGAAGACAAGGAAGAAGAAGAAGAATAATAATAATAATAAAATTAAGAAGAAGAATAAGAAGCAAAAGATGAAGAATAATAAAAAGAAGAATAAGAAAAAGATGACATTGATGATGATGATGAAGGAGAAGAAGAAGAAAAGGAAGAAGAAGAAAAAAAAAGAAAAAAAAAGATGTAGTCGAGAAAGAGAAAGAAGAAGAATTTGAGGAAGAAGAAGAAGAAGATAAAAGAAGAAGAAGATTATGTAGATTAAAAAAATGAAGAAGAAGAATAAGAACATAAACTAGAAAAGGAATAAAAATAAGAAGAAAAAGTAGATGAATAGTATTATGAGGAAGAAGAGGAAGATGATGAATAACATAACAAAGAAGAAAAGAAGAACAAAAAGATAAAAAATAAGAAGAAAAGAAATGGAAGATGGAGAAGGAAAAGGAGCATAAGAACAATATGAAGATGATGAAGAAGATGATAAAAAAGAACAAAAAGAAGAAGTATAATAAGAAGAATAAGAAGTAGAAGATGTAGAAGAAGATGATGATGAATAAGAAGAATAAGAAGACAAATAAGAAAAAGAATAAGAAGAGGAATAGAAAAAAAAGGAAGATGATGATGATGATGAATAAGAAGAATGTGATGAAGAAGATGAAGAAGAAAAATAAGATGATGATGATAAAGAAGAAGAATAGAGATAGAAGAAAAAGATAAAGATAATAAAGGCAAAGAAGAAGAATATTAAGAAAAAAAAGGAGGTAGAGGAAGATAAAGAAGAGAAAAACTAAAAAGAAGAAGAATGAGAAGAAAAAAAATAAGAAAAAGAAAATGAAAAGGAGAAGATGAAAAAAAGGCAAAGAAGTCTAAAGAGGAAGAAGTAGAAGAAGAAAAAGAAGAATAAGCAAATAAAGATGAAGAAAATGATGAATAAAAAGATGAAGATGAAGTTGAAGAAGAATAATAAGTAATCGAAGCAAAAGAAATCAAACAAGAAAAAGATTAAGAAGAAGATGATGAAATCAAAGAAGAAGATCATGAGAATAAGAAGAAGAATAGGAAGAGGAAAAAGAAAAGAATAAGAAAAAGAATAGGAAGAGGAAAAAGAAGAAAATGAATAGTAAGAAGAAAAACAATAATAAGAAAAAGAAGAAGAAAAGAAAGAATAAGAAGAGAAATAAGAAGATGAGGAAAAAATGAATAAGAATAAAAAGAACAAGAAGGATAAGAAGAAGATGAAAAAAAATATGAAGAATACAAAATAAAATAAGTTAAAGAAGTAGATGCAGAAAAAAAAGATGAAAAAGAAGAATACAAAGAACAAGAGGAAGAAGTAAAAGTAGTAGTAGAAGAAGAATAAGAAGAAGAAGAAATAAAGAATAAGAAAGAGAATGAGAAAAGAAGAATAAGAGTAAGAAGTGGAAGAGAAAGAGGTTTAAGAAGAAGATGATGGCAAAGAAGATGAATAAAAAAAGCCTAAGAAGAATACAATGAAGAAAAAGAGGAATGAAAATAAAGATGAAGAAGAAGAAGAAAGAGAAAATAATAAATAAAATGAATGAGAATATGATGAAGAAGCTGATAAAAAAGATGATGATGAATAAAGAGGGATCAAAGAAAATAAAAGAATGAAGAAGAAGAAGAATGAGAAGACAAAGAAAAAGAAAAAAAACGTAAAAGAAGATGAAGATGTAGAATAAAAACAAAAAGAAGACAAAGTAAAAGAAGAATAAGATGATAATGATAATAAGGATGATGATGATGATGATGATGATGATGGATATGAATAAGAAGAAGAAGAAGAAAATGTAGAAGATGACAAGAATGGAAAATAAGAAGAAAAAAAAAATAAAGAAAATAAAAATTAGATAAAGAGTTTGAAGAAGAAATAAAATATGATGTAGAAAAAGAAGAAAGAGAAAAAAAAAGAAAGAAGAAGAATAAGAAGAAGACAAAGAAGAATAAAAATTTAAAGATTAAAATGAAGAAGTAGAATACGAAAAAGAAGAAAAAAACAAAGTAGAAGAAGAAGATGATGATGATGATGATGATGATGATGAGGCTGATGATGATGAACAAGAAGAAAGAGAATAAAAATAAAAGAAAAAGAAGACTTAGAAGAAGAAAACAAAAAAGAAGAAGAAGAAGATGATGATGAAGATAAAGAAGAAAATTAAGAAGTAGAATCAGAAGATGAAAAAGAAAATGATGATGATGAAAAATCAAAAGAATAATAATAAAATAAAGATTATGAAGAAGAAGAAGAAGAATAAGTGAAGAAGTAGAAGAAAAAGTAGTAGTAGTAAATGAAGAGGAACATGAAAAAAATGTAAAGGAAGAAGAAGAAGAAGAAGAAGAAGAAGAGAAAAAAAGAAGAAAGAGAAGAAGAGGAAGATAAAGAAAATGAGGAGAATAAGAAGAATAAAAATAAGGACATGATGAGTAAGAAGAAGTTAAAGAATAAAAAGAATAAAAAGAATAAAAAGAATAATAAGAAAAATATGATGATGATAATGAAGAAAAGAAGAATAAGAAGAATAAGAAAAAAAACAATAAAACATAAGAAAAAGAGATTATAAAGAAGAAGAAAAAGAAGAAGAAAAAGAAAAAGAAAAGAAGTCAAAGAAAAAGAAGATGATGATGATGGTGATGGTAGTTATGAAGATGAAAAAGAAGAAGAAGAAGAAGAAGAAGAAGAAGAAGAACAAAAAAATTGAAAAGAAGTATATGAAGATGAATAAGTCAAAGAAGAAGAATAAGAATAGGAATAAAAAGATGATGATGAGGAGGAAGATGAAAATGGCATGAAAAAGAAGAAAAAAACAACATGAAGAAGAATAAGATGATGATGATGATGAAAAATAAGAAGAGGAAGAAGCAGAAGTAGAGGAAGAAAAGGAAGAATGACAAAATTAAAAAAAGTATAATAACAAAAAGAAGAAGATGAATAAGACAAAAATAAAAATAATAAAACTAAGTACTAGGAGAAGAAGATGAGCAAGAATAATAAAAAAAGATTAAGATAAAGATAAATACAAAGTTGAAGAATAAGTAGAAAAAGAAGAAATAAAGATGATGATGAAGATGATGATAATAATGATGAATAAGAAGATGAAGAAAAAATGGTGATGATGATGATGAAGAAGATGGTGATGATGATGATAATGAAAAAAAAAGAGATAAAAATGAGAGGAAGAAGAAAAAGAAGAAAAGAGAGAAATGGAAGAAAAAGAAGAAGAAGAAAAATAGAAAGAAAAAGAAGAAAAAGATGCCAAAAAAATGAAGAACTTGAAGAAGAAGTTGATGAAGAAGAAGTGGAAGAATAAAAAGAAAAAGAATAAGATGAAGAAGAAAAACACAAAGTAGAAGAATAAGAAAATGAAGAAGAAGAAGTAAAATAAAAAAATGAAGAACAAAAAAATGAAGAAGACAAAGAATAAAAAAACAAGAAAAAAAGTTGAAGATAAAGAAAAATACAATAAAAAAAAGAAAAGATGATGATGAAGAAGATGTAGATGAAAAACTTGATAATGAAGATGATTAAGAATAAAATAAACCAAAAGAAGTAAAAGAAGAAGAAGACAAAGAAGAAGAATGCAAAAAAGAAGAAGATAAAGAAGAATAAGAAAAAATAAGTATAATAAAGATGTAGATGATGGTAAAGAAGAAAAAAAAGAAAAAGAAAAATAAGATAAAAAGATAAATGAGAAGAAAAAGATGAAGAATAAGATAAAAATAAAAAGGAGAAGAAAAAGATGAAGAAAAAATGTGAGAAGAGAAAGAAAAATAAGAATAAAAATAAGAAGAAAAGTAGAAGAGGAATGGAGAGAAAAAACAAGAAGACTAAGATGCGCAAGAAAAAGTATAAGAAGAAGAGGAGGAGGAAGAGGAAGAATAAGAATACTAAGTAGAAGAAAAAGTGGAGAAGGAAGCAGAAGTAGAAGAATAATAAGTAGAAAAAGAAAAAACAAGTAGTTGTAGAAGAAAAAGAAGGAGGAGTAGGAGAAGAAACAAAAAAAAAGACTAAGAAGAAGCAGGCTAAGGAGGAAGAGATGACGAAGATGAAAAAAAAGAAAGAGAAGACAACCTTGAAGAAGATGGAGAAGAATATGAAGAAAAAGAAAAAGAAGAAGACATAGAAGGAGAAGAAGAATAATAAAAAAATAAGAAGGAGAGGGGAATAAAATAAAGAAGAAGAAATAAGATGAGGAGCAAGAGGATGAGGAAGAATAGAATGAGAAGAATAATATAAAGAATTAGAAGAAGAGAAAAAAAAAATAAAAAGAAGAATAAGAAAAAGAAAAAAAAGAAGAAAAAGAAGAAAAAGAATAAAAAGAAGAAAAAGAATAAAGAAAAGTAAAATAAAAGGAGATGTGAAGAACTAGAAGAATAAGATGTAGTAGAAGAAGAAGAGATGATAATTAAATAATTGCAAAATAACCAGAAAAAGAAGAAGAAGAAGAAGACGAAGAAGGACAAGAAGAATTAGAAAACACATAAGAAGATGATGAAGAAGAAAATGTTGAAGAATAAAAAAAATTTGTAGGAGGAGGAGGAAAAAACGAAGAAGAAGAAGAAGAAGAAGAAAGAGATTAAGAAGAAGATGAATAATTTGATGAAAGAGGAGAACAAAAAGAAGAATAAAAAAAAGAAAATGATGAAGAAATAGTACTAAAAGAATAAAAAGAGGAATAAGAAGAAGGAGAAAAAAAAATTGAAGAATAAGATGAAGGAGAGAGAGAAAAATAAGAAGAAGAGTAATAATAAAATGAAGTACAACAAGAGGACTAAGAAGAAGAAAACTAAGTAGAAGAAGAAGAAAATAAAAATGAAAAATTGGAAGAAGAAGAAGATCAAATTGAAGAAGTGGAAGAAAAAAAAATTAAGTGCAGAAGCAAGAAGAATAATAACAGCAAGAAGTAGAAGAATAAGAACAAGATAAAAATGATGATGAAGTAGAAGAAAATAAACTAGAATAGGAAGTAAAAAAAAAGCAAAAGAAGAATAAGAGGAAGAAGTGGAAGAAGAAGAAGAAATAGAGAAGGAAGAAGAAAAGGAAAAAAAAAGTAGAATAAGAAAAAGAAGATTAAGAAAACTAAAAAGTAAAAATATAAAGCATGATAAGAATAAAAAGATTATGTTGAAGAAGAAGAAGACAAAGTAGAAGATGAATATAAAGAATACTAAGATGTAGAAGAAGAAAACCTAGAAAAAGAATAAGAAGAAAAATAAAAGCAGTTGATAAAGAACAAGAAGAACAAGATGTCGTAGAAGAAAAATATGATGATGATGAAATAGTAGAAGAAGAAGAAGAAGAAGAAGAATATGATGATGATGATGAATAAGAATAAGTAATTGAAGCATAAGAAGATGATGAAGAAAGAAAAGTTGAAGAAGAAGATGAAATAGAATAAGTAGGAGGGGAGGAGGAGGGGGAGGAGTAGAAGAAGAAGAAAGAAGAAAAAGAAAAAGAATAAGAAAAAGAAAAAGAAAAAAAGAATAAGAATAAGATGAAGTAGTAATTTGAGGGGGAGGAGTAGAAGAAGAATAATAATAATAAGAAAATGAAGATGATGAATAAGTAGTACTATAAGATGAAGAATAAAAAGAAAAAGAAAAAGAAAAAGAATTCGAGGAAGAATAAGATGAAGAAAAAGCTGAAGAAGAAAACAAAGAAGAGATAGAAGAATAAGAAAAAAATGAAGAAGAAGAAGAAGAAAAAAAGAAGAAAATAAAAATGAAAATGATGAAGAATAATGAGAATTTGAAGAAGAGAAAGAAGACGAATAAAATGAGGAGTAGGAAGAAGAATAACAAGACGATGTAGAAGAGGAGGAAGAAGATAAAGATGATGATGATAAAGGAGAAATACAAGAAAATGAAGAAAAAAAATAATGAAGAAAAAGAAGAATATGAGGAAGAAGAGGAAGAGGAAGAAGAAATAGAGAGTAAGAATAAAAATTAAAAAATTAAGAAAATAAGAAAAAGAAAAAGATTAAAAATAAGAATAAAAATATAAAAAAGAAGAAGAATAAAAATATGATGTTGAAAACGAAGATGATGAAGTATGGATGATGATTTTGATGATGATGTAGAAGAACAAAACAAAAAAGAATAAAAAGAAAAAAAATAATTTGAAATGATGAATAACTAGGAAAATCAATGTAGTAGAAGAAGATGATTAAAATGATGAAATAGTAGTAGAAGAAGATGATGATAATGAAGAATGAAAATAAGAGTAGAATAAGCAAAAAAATATGATGAAGAAAAAAAAGTTAAAAAGAAGAAGAAGAACAAGTAGGAGGGGGAGGAGAAGATTAAGAAGAATAAGTAGGATGAAGAGGAGTAGGAGAAGAAGAAGAAAGAGAATAAGAATTAGTTGAAGAAGTAGTTGGAGGAAGAGAAGAATAAGATGAATAACAAAAAGAAGAAGATGATGATGAAGTAGAACTAGAAGAAGAAGAGGAGGAGGAGGAAGAAGAAGAAAAAGAAAAAGAAATTAGATGAAGAAGATGAAGAAGAATAATAATAATTAAAAGCTAAAGAAAAATACAAAGAAGATTAAGAAGAATATGAAGACGATGAATAAGAAAAAAAGGAGAAAAACAAGAGCATAAAGAAGAAGAAAAAAAAGGAGAATAATAAAAGGACAAATAATAAGTAAAAGAAGAAGAATAATAAAAATAATAAAAATAATAAAATAAAAATTAAAAAGAATAAGATGCTGATGATGATGAAATAAGAGGAAGAATAATAAGAATAATAATAAAAGGAAGAGAAAGAATAAGAATAACTGGATGAAGAGGAAGAAGAAGAAAAAGATAATGCTGATGAAGGAGTGGAACAAGAATAAGAAGAAAAAAAAGAAAAAAAAGAAAAAAAAGAAAAAAAAGAAAAAAAAGAAGAGGAAGAAGAGGAAGGGAATACAAAAAAAATGATGATGATGAAGAAAAAGAAGAAAAAATTGATGAAGAATAGAAGAAGATAAAGAAGATGAAAAAGAAGAAAAAGAGTAGAAAAATAATGAAGAAGAAAAATTAGAAGAAAAAGAAGATGAAAAAGGATAATATGAAAAAGTAGAAGAATAATAAGAAGAAAAAGATCAAAAAGAAAAAAAGTCGAAGAAAAAAATTAAGAATAAAAAATTATAATAAATCGAAAAAAAATAAGTAGAATAATAATAATAATAATAATAATAATTATTATTATTATTATTATAAGATGATGAAGAATAAGAAGAACTATAAAAGAAGAATAAAAAGAATAAGAATAAGAATAAAAGGTTAATTAAGATGATGAAAATGATGTTGATGATGATTAAGAAAAAGAAGACGATGAATAAAAAGGCATGAAGATGACAAAGAAGTATAAAGTAAATATGAAGAAGAATAAGATGATAATGATGAAGAAAAAAAAAGAAAAGCAGTATAAAATTTAACATGAACAAACCCAAAAAAATAGTAATAAATTAAGAATAAGCTGAAGAAGAAGAAGAAAAATAAGAAGAGCAAGAAGAAGTAGAAGAAGAACAACAACAACAATAAGAAAAAAAAAGTAGATGAAGAAGAAGAAAAATAAAAAATAAGAAGAATATGAAGAAGAAGAAGGTGATAATGATGGTGATGATTATGAAAAGGAAAAATAAGAAAATGATGGAAAGGAAGACAAAGAAGAAGAAAAAGAAGCTAAAGAAGACATAAAATAAAAGATATAAAATAAAATAAGAAGAGAAAGAAGAATAAAAATAAAAAGATATAAAATAAAAGAATATGAACAAGAAAAAGAGAATGTGCAAAAGACATGGAAAGAAGAAGAAAAAGAAAAATTATAAAAAGATTATGAAAGATAAGTAGAAGTAGAAGAAGTAGTGATAGAAGAAAAAGAAGTTGAAGTAGAACTATAGAAGATGATGAAGAAAAAGTGCAAGAAGAAGAATAAGAAAAGAAAGAAGAGTAAAAAGAAGATGAAGAAGAATAAGTTGATGACCATGATAATTAAGAAAAGAAAAAAGAAGAAGTAGTAGTAGAAGAAGAATAATAATAATAATAATAATAATAATAATAATAATAATAATAATAATAATAATAATAATAAGAAAAAGAAGAAGAGGATGAAGAAAAAGGAAAAGAAGAAGAAAAAAAAAAGAAAAAGAAAATGAAGAAGAACAAAAAGAAGATGAAGAAGAAGAAGAAGAGAATAGAAAGAAGAAGAAGAAGAGGAAAAAGAAGAATAAAAGAAGAATAAAAAGAAAAATAAGAAGAGAGAGATGAAGCAGAAGAGGAAAAATAAGTAAAAGAAGAGGAGGAGGAGGAAAAAAAAGTAGAAGAAGAAGATGTAGAAGATGAAGATGAAGAATAAAAAGAAGTAGAGGAAGATCAATAAAAAAAAGAAAGTGGAAGAAGAAGAAGAATATGAAGATGATAATGATGAAAATGAATAGGAAGATAAATAAGAAGAGAAATTAGAAAAGGAAGAGGAAGATGAAAAAAATTACAAGTAGAAGAAGCATTAGTAAAAGAAGAGAAAGAAGAAAAGTAATAAATGGAAGAAATGGAAGAAAATGAAGAAAAGGAAGAAAATGAAGAAAATGAAGAAAATGAAGAAAACGAAGAAAAGGAAGAAAAGGAAGAGGAAGAGGAAGAGGAAGAGTAAGAGAAAGAAGAAGAAGAAGAAGAAGAAGAAGAAGAAGAAGAAGAGGAAGAAGAGGAATAAGAAGAAGAAGGAGATGTAGAAGAAGAAGAAAAAAGAATAAAAAGAAGAAAAATAAGAAAAAGAAGAAAAAGAATAAAAAGATGAAAAAGAAGAAAAAAACAAAGAAAAAAATGAAAAAAAATGAAAAAAATGAAAAAAATGAAAAAAATGAAAAAAATGAAAAAAATGAAAAAAATTAAAAAAATTAAAAAAATTAAAAAAATTAAAAAAAATAAAAAAAATAAAAAAATTAAAAAAATTAAAAAAATTAAAAAAATTAAAAAAATTAAAAAAATTAAAAAAATGAAAAAAAAGAAAAAAAAAGAAAAAAGAAAAAAAAAGAAAGAGGTAAAAAAGATAAAGAAGAAAAAGATAATGATTATGATGATAATGTAGAAGAAGAGGAAGATGTACAAAATTAAGAATAATATAAATAATAAAAGAGAAAAAAAAGGAGAAGAATAAAAATAAAAAGATTGAGAAGAAGAATAAGTAGAAGGAGAAGGAGAACAAGAAGGAGGAGAAGAATAATAATAATAATAAGAAATAGAAGAAGTAAAAGAAAAGTAGAAAATAAAGAAGAAGATGATGATAATGATAATGATGAGGAAGATGATGATGATGAGGAGGATGAATAAGAAGAACAAGAGAAATAAAAAAAGACAAATAAGAAGAAGAAGAAGAAGTAGTAGTAGTAGTAGAAGGAAGAAGAAAAAAAAGATGAAGAAGAAGAAGTAGCAAAAGATGAATAAGACGAAGAAGACAAAAAATAAGTTGAACATGAAGAATAAAAAGAGGAAGGAAAGAAGTGGAAGAAGAATAAGAAGATAAAAAAAAAAGAAGAAGAAGTTAAAGAAAGAGAAGAAGGAGAACCAAAAAAATAAGAAGAAAAATAAGAAGAAAAATAAGTAGATGATGATAATCATGATGATGATGATGATGATGAAAAGAAGAAAAAGAAGAAAAAGAATAATAATAATAATAATAATATAAAGAACAATAATAAAAATGAGAGGTACAAGTAGATGATGATGATGAAGCATAATAATAATAATAATAAAAGAAGTTGGAGAAGAAGAAGAATAATAATAATAATAAAAGAAAAATAATAAGAAGTATAGGAAGAAAGATAAATAAGAATATGAAAAAGAAGATGAAGAGGATGAATAAAAATAATAAGTGGAAGAAGAAAAAGAAGAAGCAGAATATAAAGAACTGGAAGAGAAGAAGATGATGAAGAAGATGACATGATGATGATGATGATGATGAGAGAAAAGAAGAATATGATAATCAAGAAATAGAAAAAGAAGCAGTCAAAGAAGAGGAAAAAGAAAATGATGCTTAAAAGAAGAATAAAGAGAATAAGAAAAAAAAGAATAAGAATTAGAATAAAAAAACGAAGAAAAAGGAGAGGTAAAAGAAGAAGGATAATAATAATAATAATAATAATAATAATAATTAGCAGAAGAAGAAAAAGAAGAAAAAGAAAAAGAAGAAGGTGATGATGAATAGGAAGAAAGAGAAATAAGAAGAAAAAATAATAATAATAATTAGAATAAAAAAAGAAGAAAAATGAGAGGTATAAGAAGGTTAATAATAATAATAATACGAAAAAGAATTAGGAGAATAATAATAATAAGACGAATAGGAAGAAAGAGAAATAAGAAGAAGAAAAAGAACATGATGATGATGATGATGAATTATAAAAAGAAGAAGAAGAAGAAGAAGAAGCATAAGATAAAGAACTAAAAGAGGAGGAGGAGGAGGAGAAGTGAGAGAAGGAGAAAAGAAGACGATGAAGAAGTAGAAGATGAGGAAAAACAAAATGAAGATCTTGGGTAATTGTGCTTCTACGGTAGTGAGATTAAAAACAGAAACAACAGAAAACACAGAAAAACAAGCAATATAATCCTAATTCAGCAAGCATCCACGACAGAATCAAAAACGAGAAAATCAACACCGAAAATAATGTGGTTTGCTAGTCGCTCAGTACGACTAGCTACATCCACCAGAAAATGCTTATGCATTATAGATTAAAACCAAAACGGAAACGTCTTATAGTATGCAGCACACAGCAGTCGCGAAAATTTGCGCAGAGAGAAAAGAGGAACGATGAACAGTTCCACGGGTCAAAAACAGCCGCCCAAAAAATAAAATTACAAATCATTTTATATTAAAAAAAACATCCGGTTCATTTAACCGTAGCGGGTAAAATCATGGAAAAGGTCAGGCTCTGCTCCAAAAATTTTGACCCGCTGACCTGACAGCGGGACCTCCGTTATTGTGCTACTACTGCATTTCCGGCCTTTTAATATATCCTTTCTTGCACTTACATAAAAATATTAAAACAAAAAAACATTTTGTTATACAAACAGATATTAAATAAAAACAAATTACATATACAGCAATCTCCACCTTAATTTGTTTTGCATACAGATAGAGAGATACTCTTTATAAATAGTTAGTCCAAAAGGACTACATTTGATTTGATATGTTCAATAAGTCAAGACAATATCTTAGCTTATTCAGAGTAATAGTGTTGGTAAACATGTCAGCTGGATTATCAGAAGTTGCAATCTTTTTTACTTGTACCCTCTTTTCAGATCGAAGGAAATGATATTGCACATCAATGTGCTTTGTCCTCTTATGGTGCACTTGGTCTTTTGCTAAACAAATAGCACTGAGGTTGTCACGGAAAACTGTTGCAACCTTCTCATAAAGACCAAGGTCCTTGAAAAAACCTTTCAACCATATCCCTTCCTTCGCATCTTCAGTCAGAGCCATATACTATGCTTCAGTAGAAGATAAAGTAATAGAAGATTACAGTGTGGCTTTCCAGCTAACTACAAAACCACATACAGAGAAGACATAACCAGTCATAGACAGTCTACTGTCAACATCTCCTGCATAGTCATAATCAGAATATCCTGCCAGCAAGAGTTCAAATTCATTACCAAATATATACCAACATCAGAAGTCCCCTTGAGGTATTTAAGTATCCTCTTAACAGCTTTCCAGTGCTCTTGACCAGGGTTTATTATAAACCTACTCACTACACTTACTTCATGAGCAATATCAAGTCGGGTGTACACCATAAGATACATAAGGCTCCTGACAGCACTAGAATAGGGAACCTTAGACATTTATTACTTGTCAGATTCGAATTGAGGACAACATTCTAATGTCAGATGGAGGTTAGAAGCAAATGGTGTGGACAGAGGCTTACAAGAAGCCATTCTAAATCTAGATAGAAGTTTCTGAATATATTGTTTCTGTGAAAGAAACAATTTTCTTTTAATTCTATATCTGAATATTTGCTTTTCTCCTCCAAGATCTTTCATATCAAATTCAGAACTGAGGAGATCTTTCAGTTCCTGAATATTAGATTTATTTCTAGCAGCAATAAGCATATCATCTACATACAATAATACGTAGATATATGAATCATCCTTGTGCCTTTTGAAATAAACACAGCAGTCATGGTCACACCTATTATTTTCATGACTAGTCATGAAACAGTCAAATCTCTGGTACCACTGACGGGGAGACTGCTTAAGTCCATAAAGGGACTTTAGAAGCTTGCACACATGGGTTTCCTTTCCTAATACCTCAAAACCCTCATGCTGGCTCATGAAGATCTCTTCATCGAGATCTCCATGAAGAAAAGTAGTTTTGACATCTAGTTGCTCAAGTTCAAGATTCTGATGTGCTACTAATGCTAGATGCACTCTTATTGAGGTAAGTCAAACTATGGGAAAGAATATCTCGTTGTAGTCAACACCCTCTTTCTGACTGAACCCTCTTGCAACTAGACGTGCCTTAAACTTTAAACCACCAGCAATTGAGGCATCTTCTTTCTTCTTGAAAACCCATTTGCAAGACACTATTTTTCTTCCCTTTGGTTTAGGTACAATGATCCAGGTACCATTCTTATGAAGAGATTCAATTTCTTCATTTATGGAAACCAACCATGACTCAGACTCAGGACAATTAACAGCATTCCTAAAGGAGGATGGTTCAGGAATGTCAATGTCTTCGACAACTTGTAGGGAAAATCCTACAAACTCATCAAAGCCGAATCTCATAGGAGGACGTACATTCACCCTCCTTTGTCTATCCCTTGCAATATTGTAGGGAATAGACTCTTCAGGTGCAGGTTCAGGATCAGGTTCAGTAATAGGTTTAACATCATTTTCATGATTAGCTATTGTTTGTCTAGAGACAACAGACATCCTTCCTGGAACTACAGATTCAGATTTTAGCTCCACCTTAAGTTCAGTTTGAGGAACATTAGGTAGCTAAATAGGACTAGGTACTTGTTTCAATATGACACTTTCATCAAAGGTGACATTCCTAGAGAGAATCACTCTCTTTTCAGATGGTGACCAGATACGGAATCCCTTGACTCCATCACCATATCCTCCAAATACTCCTTTTCTTGCTCGTGGTTCAAGCTTATCATCATTTACATGATAGTAGGCAACATACCCGAACACTTTAAGATTAGAATAATCTGCAAGTTTACCAGTCCACACTTCAAATGGAATTTTAAAGTTAATTCCACTATGTGGCAATCTGTTTATCAGATGGCATGCTGTATTAACAACTTCAGCCCAAAACTCTTTGCCTAAGCCTGATTGAGAGAGCATACATCTTGTTCTCTCCAGAAGAGTTTGGTTTATTCTTTCAGCAATGCCATTTTGATGAGGAGTGTCCCTAATAGTCTTGTGTCTAGCTATACCTTTGTCCTTACATAATTCCTCAAATTCAGACGAACAGAATTCTAGACCATTATCTGTTCGTAACAGTATAATCTTCTTTTGTGTTTGATTTTCTACTAAGCTAACCCACTGCTTAAACTTTATAAAAGTCTCGGATTTATGTTTCATCATGAATACCCAGGATATCCTTGAGTAATCATCAACTAAACATAAATAAAATCGAGCACCCCCAAGAGATGTGACTCTAGAAGGGCCCCAACAGTCAGCATGAATATAATCCAAAATACTGTTTGTATAGTGTATGGCCTTACCGAACTTAGTTCTATGTTTCTTACCAAAAACACAATGATCACAGAAATTTAATTTACTGAATTTATGACCAACAAGAAGATTAAGATCAGAGAGAATTTTCATACCTTTCTCTCCCATATGTGCGAGCCGCATATGCCACAGTTTGGTAAGTTCAGCTTTGTCTTCAGATGCTAGCTTTCCGGATGTAACAGTAATAGCTCCTGTCACTATGGAACCTATCAGTGTGTATAGTGTTCTAGTCTTCTGCCCCTTCAGTACAACATCATCTCCTCAGTGAACATTCAGTGTTCCCTCTCTACCACTGAATGAATATCCCTGATCATCCAGAACATCAAGAGAAATGAGATTCATTGTCATCTCAGGGATATATCTCACATTTGAAAGTGAGACTATTCGACCATCCCAAGTTCTCAGTCTGACTGTGCCGATTTCAACCACCTTACATGGTTGGTTGTTCTCCACCACAACATGGCCAGCTTCCTTCTTGTCATATTTGCTGAACCACTCCAAGTGAGTGCTTATATGGAAGGAAGCACTAGTATCCAGGAATCAAGAATCTGATCTTGCGATCATTGTGGAGATTACCAACACAAGGTCTTCTCCATCATCCAGATCATCAAAAGTCATAGCAACAGCAGGTGGGGGGTTAGGTTGACCTTGCTGTTCCAGCCTTACTCTCTTCTTCGGGCACTCAGTTTTCCAATGCCCTTTTTGTTTATAGTAGTGACAAATGTCACCCTCTTTTGACCTCTTCTAAATCTTATTTCCCTTCTTCTTGAATGGAATAGGTTGTGGCCTCTTGTTTGTCACCTCCAGTCCAGCAGGATGTTGTTCAAGTCTTTCAACCACTGCCTTCTGCCTCATCTCTCTGAAGTGTAGGGTAGCTTGAACATCCTCTAGTGTAATCTTCTCCTTTCCCACAATAAGAGATTCAACAAAATTTTCATAGGAAGGAGGAAGAGAAACCAAGAGTAGAAGTGCAGCATCCTCATCATCCACCTTAGCATCCACACGTTTAAGGTCCATGAGGATGTTATTCAAGTCATCCAGATGCTTCTTCAAAGAGGTTCCCTCTTGTATCCTCAGTGTGAACAGCCTTCTCTTCAACAAAAGCTTGTTCGTCAATAATTTAGTCATATACAGAGACTAAAGCTTGAGTCACAGTCCTGCAGCAGATTTCTCATCTGCTACCTCAGCAATGACTTCATCCGACAAGCTCAACAGAATGGTGGAGTGTGCTTTCTCTTCACGTCTCCAAGCCTCAGCCTCAGTTATTCCAATAGTAGTAGCAGTGTGTGGACCGAAGCCTTGAACCAGAGGACTCCAAATATCGAAGTTTTTCAAATGAGCTCGCATTTTTATCTGTCACATACTAATCTCGTTTCTACCATTGAATTTCTCAATCGTGGTGTTTAGGGTTCCAGCCATTTTAACAGAATATAGCTTGTACAAAAAAAATCACAAACCCTAATTGCACAATTTCTCGAAAAATTCCAAACCAAGCTATGATACCAATTGTTGGGTAATTACGTTTCCACGGTAGTGAGATTAAAAACAGAAACAACAGAAAACACAGAAAAACAAGCAATATAATCCCAATTCATCAAGCATCCACGATAGAATCAAAAATGAGAAAATCAACACCGAAAATAAGGTGGTTCGCTAGTCGCTCAGTACGACTAGCTACATCTACCATAAAATACTTATGCATTACAGATTAAAATCAAAATGGAAATGTCTTACAATATGCAGCACACAGCAGTCGCGAAAATTAACATAGAGAGAAGAGAGGGACGATGAACAGTTCCACAGGTCAAAAACTGCCACCCGAAAAATAAAATTACAAATCATTTTATATTAAAAAAAACATCCGGTTCATTTAACCGTGGCAGGTATGATCATGGAAAAGGTCAGGCTCTGCTCCAAAAATTTCGACCCGCTGACCTGACAGCGGGACCTCCGTTATTGTGCTACTGCTGCATCCCCGGCCTTTTAATATTTCCTTTCTTGCACTTACATGAAAATATTAAAATAGAAAAACATTTTGTTATACAAATAGATTATTAAATAAAAACAAATTACATATACAGCAGAAGAAAAAGAAAAAGGAGAGTAGGAATAAGAAGAAGAATAAGAAGATGAAGAAGCTGAGGAAGATGAAGAAGAAAAAGAAGATGAGGAGGAGGAAGAAAAAAATAGTAAAAAAAGAAGAAAAAATTTGGAAAAAGAAGAATAAGAAGAAGTAAAAGTAGGAGGAGGAGATGAAGAAGAAGAAGAAGGTGAAGGATAAGAAGTAGTATTAGTAGCAGAAGAAGAAGAGGAGGAGGAGGAAGGAGAAAAATGAATAATAAGAAGAGGAAGAAGAAGAAGAAGAAAAAGAAGAAGAAGAAGAAGAAGAAGTAGGAGAAGTATTAGAGGAAAAAGAAGTATAATAATAATAATAATAATAAAAGGAAGATGATTATGATGATGATAATGATGATGTTGATGATTATGATGAAGAAGAAAAAAAATGATAAAGAAGAAGAAGCAGAAGAAGAAGAGTAATAGGTATGAGAATAAGTTGAAAAAGAAGAAGTAGAAGAAGAAGATAAAGAAGAGGAACAGAATGAATAAGAAGTAAAACAAGAAAAGAAGATTAAGAAGAAAAGGAAGAATAACAACAAGAAGAATAAAAAGAATAGGAATAGGAAGAAGTAGAAGAAGTAGTAGTAGTAGTAGTAGAAGAAGTAGTTGTAGTAAAAAAAGAAGATGATGATGATGAAGAAAATAGAAAATAAAGAAGATGATGATGATGAAGAAAATAGAAAATAAAGAAGAAGATAATGAAGTGGAGGTTTTTTTAAAAAAACCCCCAACTCTGAATTCTAAAGAGAGAATTGACATTTTAGATAGAGAATGCTTCATTTTTGAGCAAAAAATTCTCTATATCAATCAAAAAATGGATAAGAATAAATTCTTATCCATTAAGTAGTCATTTTTAAGTGTAATCAAAGAGCCCATGCCTTTCTTTTTAAAAAATAGAAAAAAAAGACAAACCTACTATCTTTTTCTAGAGGGCAGAAATCACAAATTTTGCCGAGCCCTTCAACTACACCTTAATTGGTAAATTTTTGAATGGGATATCTCGAGTAGAGAATATTAAAGAGTTCCTTGCTACATTGAAGCTAAAAGCCATGGTGAAAATAACATTCCTCGATGGTAAGCACTTAATTTTACAGTTTATAGTCGAGTAGGATTTCCACAGAATATGTTTACGAGAGCAATGGTTCATTGTGGGATATCCTATGAGAACTTTCAAGTGGGCGCCAATGTTCACAACATTAAAGGAATCCTTTATAGTCCTAGTATGGTTCTCTATTTCTAATCTTTCAATTCATCGATATAGTAAACATGCTCTCTACTCCATCACTTTGTGTGTGGGTAAACCAATGCTTATAGATGAGGCTATGGCTTATATGACAAGACCGAGTGTAGCTAGGCCCTGTGTGGAGGTTAACCTCCAAACCCCACCCCCACAAAGGGTGTGGGTTGGAGGTGATTATTAGCATCGGTTTTGGCAACCCATAGTTCTACAACACCTTCCTAGCTATTATATTAAATATATGAAAATGGGACACAAAGCAATAAAATGTATGGTAATGGGGGCAGTAGAGGGAAGAAGCCAAGAATTAGGGTAATATGCAGGGAAGAGGGTAGAAACAAGTGGGTTAGGAAATGGTAGAATGGGCAGGGTAGGGAGGAGGAACCAAAGGAGGAGTTAAAAAAGAGAGAGGAGATGGGGAAAGGGGTAGTATGGCAATCAAAGGTTGGAGAAGAGGAGACCAAATGGGCAGGAAAGGGAAAATGAGAGAGAAGGAAAAGAGAAAAAATACTAAGGGAGGGAGGGAAGCAAGAAGATTGGCTAAATGATGACTTGTTAGAGGATGATTTGTTAGAATTATCGGCCAATGAATCCGAGACCAAGAGTTGTACATTGTACAATTGAAACAAGGAACTATACAAGATAAAAAAAAGGTAAGGAAAAAGATGATTTAGAAATGGGAATAGGGAGCAATAGGCCCTATACTAGAGAGAAGTCATTGGAAGCATAATGCTCATGAAAAAGTACCTAGTTGAAGGAAAAGAAGGGGGCAGAATGTAGGGGATAGGCAGAAAGTCATTACCTTTTTTGGGGCAAAGCTTTTCGAGAATGAGGTCAAGGGAAGGCATGTCATGGAAAGAAGCCATCCTTTCTTCACCCTAGATGGGGGGAGATGGAGGAAGAGAGAGGAGAACAAGGGTTAAGCCCGAGGCTTAGTGTGGGGGGAATGGAGGATTAGAAAGAAGAGGCTAGGAAACCTTTGGCTTGGGAGACTAGAAGCTATACCCAATTGGGAGAGGCTGAATCACATGAAATTGACTTGGGGTCTTACTCTAATGATGACTGGCAACTAGAATATCTTAACATTGAAGTAGAAAGCATGGAAGAGGCTGTGCTACTGTTAAAAGAGATGGCAACACAAGTTGCTTCACTAATATGGGGATCATAGGATGGGGAGACTCCACAAGAATCTACAAGCAACATTAATAAGGTAAGAAATGCTTTAGATTATAAAAATATAGTTTGTGAATCTAAGTGCACCACAAGAGCTCAAGCTAGGAAACCCCCCCTCATCATAATGGCGAATTGTCTTTTTTGGAACATAAGGGGATAGTAAATCCCCTCTCATTGAATAGATTGAAAATATTGATAAAGGTTCATGCACTTTTTATGATAATGATAGCATAACCAATGGTGGGAAAAGAACAGTTGAATAAGTTTAAAATCATGTTGGGTTTTGATATGTGAATTTCAAATGACACAAGTAGGATCTCGGTCATATGGAGAAACAAGATTAAATTGTCTCTAGTTCACCAATCATAATAGATAATGTGCTTTAATTTAGATAGTTCCAAAGTATGCATGGTTTCGGTAGTGTATGCAAGAAACACTAAAGTAGTTCATAGAAAATTATGAGAGGTTATGGAGAAAATGGTTGTGTTGAATATGCCTTGGATTATTGGGGAGGATTTCAATATCATTAAAAACTCCGCAGAAAAAAAAGGAGGCATAAGACATGATAGTATTGGCATTTTCCACTTTAATAGCTCTATAAACAACTATAGTCTGATAGGGGTGGATTATTTGGGCATGGCTTTCACCTGGTGCAATAACTGGAAGGGGAAGAACACAATTTGGGCTAGACTAGATCAGGTTCTAGCTAATAGCTCTTGATTCCACCTCTTCCGTAGCACAAGTTTGAAACATCTTAACAGAACCTGTTCGGATCACAATTCTTTCTTAATTCAAACAAAAATGGATAATGAGAGAAGGAAGATAGAGTTTAAATTCCAAAATATGTGGAGCTTTCACTATGACTTCTTAAAAATAGTGGAGAATTCTTTGGACTCGGCCAATAAAAGGCATGCATATCCAAGCTATCTCTAATAAATTGAGAAGACTAAAATGCTCACTATCTGTATGGAATAGGGAGAGTTTTGGAAATATTAATAAAGAAATTTGATTGGCATAGGAGAATGTAACATAATTGAAAGGATTTTTAATACATACCAAGCCTCAAAAAATCACAAGAAGCTGAGTGAGGCAAAAGCCAAACTAAGGATATGGTTGCGTATGGAAGAAATCTTTTGGAAACAAATGGAAAAAATAAAATGGTTAGTGGAAGGAGAAAGGAATACTAAAATGTTCCAAAGGACAGTAAAAATTAGACAACAAAAAACTAGAATAAAAGGCATCAAAATGATCTAAGTGAATGAATAGATATGGAACATGAGCTACAATCCGTAATAAAAAATCATTTTCAGGAACAATTGTGTCACAATATTCGCTAGGAGGTTTCATTCATTCCATCACATAACAAAATGTGCAATAAAATAAAATTTTCTAAATGTAGCATACCCATTTTTTTTTCTTTTATTTGCTCGAAGGAATAAAAATGCATAAAATATTATTCTAGCCACAACCAGCTTTCCTTCATACATGTGATCTAGCATGTGGGTCTGTCATATACTCATATGTCATAGACCTATACCTGAAAGGGGTCCTATACCAGAGTGAGCAAAGCTTAATAGAGGTAAACTTCTACAATGCTACTCCCTACCTAAGTGCAAGTAAAATATCATGTTTATATATCAATACTCATTCAAGTATAATGTTTATATGAATGTAATTATGGATACAATATTTATACCTGAGTCTCATCAACTCCATCACACATGCTGAAGCCAAGTGTGACAAATTATATATAGATGTGTGTGTGTGTGTGTGTGTGTGTGTGTAATTATTCCAAAAAATATGGACCTCCTCTGAAAAATAATATTGGACATTCTCCGAATAAAATATGTTTTTCTTGAACATATTACGAGAAATATGGACCTCCTCCAAAAAACCATGTTGAATATTTTCTGATTATATATTTTTTATCTTAGATATTTTCCAAAAACTACCACGTAATTCAGCCTGGATGTTGTCCTAATTCAAGTTTGCATATTAATATTAGTCATGCTCCTAACAAAAAATACCGTGCAACTCAATTTGGACATTATCCCAATTTGAGTTAGCAAAATATAATTCATTATACTTTTATATGTATATATATATATCATGTACCCAACCATTTACATAGAATGTTTCCGTGCATATGAAATGCAATTATGTTATTTACGATTTAACCGATATTCCATACATAGTTATAACCAATGATAAAAATTTCCAATATATCCACCGATATATCTCCGATATATTTTTAAATTCTAAATATTTATCCTTAATTAGTGCTCATATATAAATACACACTGATATATCTTTGATGTATCCAATATATCCGTAAAATCTAAGTACCGATATATCCATAGAAATTGATATTTTAATCCTTGGTTATTACTATCCAAATCCAATTCACACTGTAATATATTTAATTAAACGAAACACAGAAACTATTCACCAATTAATCATTCACAATGAAATTTCTAAACAATTTGAATGAAATATAAACCACGATCATTAATGGCATTTAAATAGAAAGAAATTCTAATAGAAGAAAATCACTACCTCATGGAATATATAATGGAAACTTTATAATTTTGATATAAAATAGAAGATCTCGTCGCGTAGAGTGACTTTTGTTCTTGGACTATTTAATTATGACTCCAGAATAATCCGTTATGATCAAAATAAAATCAACAAAACTTTTAATTTTTTTTCCTTTGCACTATGTATCTCTCTCTCTCTTATGTTTTTATTTTTGTCCCATCATCTCATTTTTTCAATTCATGTTGTTTAGTTTTTTTATTTATTATTTTATTAAAATGATATATTAAAAAAACTTATTATTTTTTTGTGTGTGACACTTGGACCGTGCATGGCGCTACCTCATGCTGATGTCGACATGGCTTTGTCTTTTCTTTTTTTTTTAATTATTCTAATAATAATTAAATAAATTTAAAAAAATAACTAAATTTTGATTTCCTCAGAATTTGATGAAATTTGTCATCGTATCTATATTTTCCAAGATAAATTCAATAATGAAATCTATTTTATTATCAGGGTTCTAAAATTTTCAGCTAATTTTTCTTATTACAAAATTATTATTTTGCCTATTTTTCCTGAAAATGAAACTATATTATTTATTTATTCATTTTTTTTTCAGGATTTCACATTGTCTTCTCCTTAAAGAATTTCGTCTTAAAATTCTCACAAATACACCTTTACAATTATAAATATACCCTGAAGTTAAATAATTATTAAATTACTAAAACGCATACCTTCATTTTAGAATAAAAATAGATAATCAATATGCATCATGTCTTCATGTTTCCATGTTACTTCTTTTATTTCTTGATGCTATCATATCACTTTTACTAGCCTCATAGTCTTGCATTGCAAAACTTGGTCTCGACCATCAATGATACGCACTGCATTTCTTTAAATGTTCAATTTGCATCAATAATGAGTTCACCCTAATCCATTATATGAGTTGGATCGAAAATATAGTTCCTAAACATAGAGATGTGGAATATCTCATGGATACCAGATAAATATGGTGGTAAAGCTAATCGATAAGCAACCAACCCACCTTCTCGAGTATTTCAAAATGCTCAATATATCTTGGCCATTGCTTTCCATGCTTGCCAAATTTGATTATTCTCTTTTTGGCATTATTTTCAAGAAAACATGACCTCCCACCTCAAATTCTAAAGGTTTTAATTGTCTATCAACATAACTTTTCTGCCGACTTTGAGCTATAAGAAGAAGTCGTATCAAAACTATTTTTTCTAAGGTATCTCTAATAACATCTAGAATCGAGATGGATTTATCTCCCACCTCAGCCCAACAAACTAGAGATCAACATGGCCTTCCATACAATGCTTCATATTGTACCATTTTGATACTTGCATAATAACTATTATTATAAACAAACTCGACCAAAGGCAAATATTCTTACCAGCTACTCTTGAAATCTAAAAAATATACTCGCAACATATCTTCTAAAACTTGTATGGTCCTTTCAGACTGACCACCTGTTTGTGGATGAAAAGTAGTGCTCATTATCAACTATGTTCCCATTACTTTCTAGAAACTCTTCTAAAAATTAGCTATAAATATGGGATCTCTATCTGATACAATAGATACTAGCACTCCATATAATCAGATAATTTCTCATATGTATAACCTGCACAATTCCTCACGTTGATGGTCATCTATGTTGCCATAAAATATGCTGACTTTATAAGCCAGTCCACAATCACCCACACAGCATCATGTTTTCATGATGTCTGTGGCAAGTGAGTCACAAAATCCATCATGATATGTTCTCATTTCTACTATACTACCTCCAAAGGTTGGAGTAATCCTGTTGGCTTATGTTGCTTAGCCTTTATCTATTAACATGTATGACATCGTCGAACAAAATCTCCAATATGTCTCTTCATTTTATTCTAGTAATACTAGCGATGAAGATCATTATACATCTTTATGCCACTCGGATGTACCATAAAACGAGAATAGTGAAATTCTCTAAGAATCTCCTCTCTCAATTCTACTATCTGTGGAACCACAATCCATCTCCTAAACTGAAGACTATCATCCATATGAATAGCACAACTTTCATCACATGTATCAGTCTCTATTTGATTCTTTATAGATAATATTTCTATATCTTGTTTTTGGATCTTAATCACCTTATTTAATAAGGAATGTCTAGCTACTAAATTTTCAATAACACCCTGACTATGACTACTATATTGTAAGCATATCTCATTCTCACGAAGCTATACTAACTAGTACACCTCATGACTTCTGACTAAGTGCATCAGCCACTACATTTGCTTTACCTGGATGGTAATGCAAAGTAAAATCATAATCTTCAAGTTACTCCATCCATCAATGTTGTCTCTTGTTAAGCTCTCATTATGTACAGATATATTTTAGACTTTTGTGGTCTGAATATACTTCTAATTCCTCCCCATACAAATAGTAGCGTCATATTTTTAAAGCAAAAACTATAGCTGCCAACTATATATCATGTGTGTGGTAATTCCTCTCATGATTCTTTAATTTTTTTAAACCATACGCACGACTCTTCCAAATTGCATCAGAACACATCCTAATCCATCTTTCGTGGCATCACATTACACTGTATATTTATGTCCCATATCTAGAACTATCAAAATAGGAGCTGAAGTAATTCTCCTTTTTAATTCTTGGAATACCTTTTCACTTGAATCAATCCACTCATACTTGACTTCTTTCCTGGTCAATTTAATTATTAGAGCAGCTAACTACGAAAAATTTTCAATAAATCTTTTCTAATACCCAGCCAATCCCAAAAAACTACATATCTCAAAAATTGACTTTGGCCTCTACCAACTCATGACTACTCTGACTTTTCCAGAGTCCATTGAGACACTAATAGCCAATATTACATGCCCCAAAAATTTTATTTTGTCAACCAAAAGTCACATTTATAAAACTTGGCATACAACTTATGTTCTCTCAAAGTTTGAAGAACAATATTTAAATGATCTTAATGATCTCCTTTGGACCGAGAATAGATCAAAATTTTATCCACATAAATCATAACAAAATGATTTAAATATGGTTGAAATATTCTATGCATGAGATTTAAATATGCTATTGTCACGTTCGTTAATCCAAAAGGCATTACTATAAACTCAAAATGCTCATACATCATTCTAAATGCTATCTTAGGGATGTCAGCCTCCCTAAATTACAACTGATTATAAATGATATGAAGATCTATTTTTGAAAAGACATGTGCCCCTTTTAACTAGTCAAGCAAAACATCAATCATTGGTAATAGATATTGATTCTTTAAAGTAATCTTATTCAACTATCGATACTAAATGCACCGCCGAAGGGTCTTATGCATTTTCTTTGTAAATAAAACTAAAGCACCCTAAGGTGAAGTGTTGGGTCGAATGAAATCATTGTCCAATAAATCTTGTATCTGGTCCTTGAGTTCTTGTAATTCAATCGGTGTCATCCTATATTGAGTCATAGAAATAGGTGATGTACCAGGATGTAACTCAATACTAATGTCCACATTCCTCTATGGGGGTAATCCTAGCAATTCATCTGGAAAAATATCTTCGTACTCACAAACTATCTGAGAAAGATCCATATTTAGTGTCTCTTCTTTTTCTAGGGTGAGACATGCAAACTAACCCATTAGTTATCCATACCATTTAGAATCATATATAGTCAAGGGTAAAGCATCATCCTTATCTCTATGAAATACAGCACGTATATTATCTGGTGTGTGAAAAATATTTTTTTTATGATCACAATCAATAATGACTTGATGTGCTGTTAACCAATCCATGCCAATAATTACATCAAAATTTGACATGTCCATGAACATTTGCCATTTGTAGAATTACAAATGGCATATCTGACTAAATTTCTTGCATAATCAAGAATTGCATCAAAGATTTGCCATTTGCTTATCTCTAAGATTTGCCATAAAAATATGATCACAATAAAGAATTACATCAAAATAACTGTGATTCTATCTCATAATCTTGATATATCTGACTAATTTTTACCTTAGTTCCTAAGGGAGAAGTCACATGCAATGACTCATCTACGTTTTTCTCAACTTATCGTAACCAATGATCTATTATCATTGTGTCCCCTTCTCTCATAAAGGTCGAAGGATAATGTGCTTTGAATCTTTAAAGATTACTTGGCCTTTCTTGCACTGCAGCTACACTAATCTGTGCAACCCTAGCAATGACGACACCTAGAGATTCTATGAAAGCTTGTTGGTCAAAGATGGGTGGGGGTTGATCCACATTTTGTGGACATCCTCTATGATCTCATTCTCTACTTGTCATCTACATAAGTCAAATAATAATTTAAGAATCACAGTCATTTCCAATTATTAGCATACATACCAACTAATAATAGACATTTCATTTTGAAAATATCTTTTCATTTTCTAAACCTCTAAGGTAATATTTCTTTTCCCCAAGTGTTCCTTCTCCCCCCCCCCCCCATTATTAGATGTTTATATATCTAAACTTTCCTATCACCTTGTGAATCCTATACCAATTTTTGAGTTATAGGTAATCATATACCTAACCTTTGATTGATATCAAGCTATGTAACCCCATCTCCTAGGGCATCCCATTCATTCCATCACACAATAAAATATGAAATAAAATAAAATTTTTTAAATGTAACATACACATTATTTTTTTTTATCTGCTCAATGGAATAAAAACACCTAATATGTTATTCTAGCCACAACTAGATTCCTTTCACACATGCGATCCCACATGTGGGTCTATCATTTGTCCTGAACCTGTACTTAGAAGGGGTCCCACAATGGAGTGAGCAAAGCTTAGTAGAGGTAAACTCTTACAGGGCTACTCCCTACCTAAGTACACGTAAAATATCATGTGTATATATCAACACTCATTTAAGTATAATATTTATATGCCCGTATCCTGAGTCTCATCGACTCCCTCACACATGTCGATGCTAGGTATGACAAATTATATATAGATGTATATATATATAATTATTGGAATTATTCCGAAAAATATAGATCTCCTCCGAAAAATAGTATTAGACATTCTTCGAATAAAATATACTATTCTTGGACATAATTAGAGAAATATGGATCTCCTACAAAAAATGATATTGGATATTTTCCGAAAAGATATTATTTTCCTTGGATATTTTCTAAAAATCACCACGTAACTCAGCCTGGATATTGTTTAAATTCAAGTTTGCATATTAATATTAGCTATGCTCCTGAAAAAAAAATACCGCACAACTCAGTCTAGATGTTGTCCCAATTTGAGTTCAGAAAATACAATCTATTATACCTTTATATGTATATATATTTCATGCACTCACCCATTTACATGGAATATTCCCATACGTATGAAATACAATTATGTCATTTATGATTTAACTGATATTCTAGACACAGTTATAACTATATATATCTAATTCACACTATATTATATTTTATTAAAAGAAACACACATTTTTCACCAATTAACCATTCCCAATAAAATTCTTAAACAACTTCAAATTGAAATATAAATCTCAATTATTTATGGCCTTTAAACAGAAAGAAATTCCAATAATAGAAAATCACTACCTCTCAAAATATTTCACGGAAATTTATAAATTTTATATCAAACTGAAGATTTAGTCGCATAGATCATTTTATTCTTGGACTATTCAATTATAACTCTAGAATAATCTGTTATGATCAAAAGAAAATCAACAAAATTTTTAAATTTTTTTTATTTGCATTGTCTCTCCCCCTAAGTCTAAGTGTTGTGTTATTTTTTTTCTTGTAATCCCATTTTCCGTAATCGCGTCATTTAATTTTTTTCTATTATTTTATTAAAATAATAAATAAATAAAACTTTTTATTATTTTTACTTTTTTTTCATTTTTTTCTTTTTTTTTGTGTGACGCTTGGACCACACATGGCGAAGTCATCTCCTGATGTTGTGGCGTGGTCTTTTTTTTAATTTCCTAATTATTCTAATAATTATTTAAATAAATAAAAAAAAATGACTAAATTATAACTTCCTCAGAATTTAATAAAATTTGTAACTATAGCTATATTATTCAAGAAGAATTCAATAATAAAATTTATTTTATCACCAGGGTTCTAAAATTTTCAGCTAATTTTTCTTGTTGCAAAATTATCATTTTGCCCATTTTTTTCCTGAATAAAATCATATTATTTATTTATTCATTTTTTTGGGGGGATTTCTCAACAATTTTGCTCGGAGAATCTAAAAATGGGGCGTCACTTTTAAATCTTTTTAGTCAAAAAGTATCCGTTCAAGATAATGAAATGCTCACTATTAATTATTTTTTCTTATTTTTCTTCTTTCTCTTCTTCTTCTTCCTCTTTTTCTTTATCATCTTATTTTTTTCCTTTTTTTCATCTTCCACTTCTCATTCTTCCCCTTCTTAATCTCTCTCTTCTTTATTTTATGCTTCTTCTTCTTCTTCTTTTTACTCTTCATCTTATTTTGATTCTTTTTCTACTTCATATTCTTCTTCCTCTTCTAATTCTTACTCATCATATTCTTCATTTAGATTTTCATTCTCATCCTCTTCTTCATTTTCATATTCTTATTATTATAATTTGCATTATTATTATTATTCTTCTTTTTCATATTTTTCTTCTAATTATTATTATTATTCTTCTTCCTTGTCATCTTCTTCACCTTTTAAATCATCCTTTTATTCAACTTTCTCTTCTTATTCTTCCTTTTCTTTTTTATTCCACTTCTTCTTCTTCCTCTTCTTCTTATTCTTATTCATTTTCTTCCTATTCTTCTTATTTGTATTTATTTTGTTCCTCTTTTCCTTTTTCTTCCTCTTCTTCTTATTCACCTTCTTCTTTTTCCTCATCATCATCATCATCATCATCTTCTTCTTCCTCTTCTTCTTCTTCTTCTTCTTCCTCTTCGTATTTTTCATCATCATCATCTTCTTCCTCTTCTTATTTTTCATCATCTTCTTCCTCTTCTTATTTTTCATCTTCTTCTTCCTCTTCTTATTTTTCATCTTCTTATTCTTCCACTTTTTCTTCTTCATTTTCTTTTTCTTCGTATTTTTCTTTTTCCTCTACTACTTTTTCTACTTCTCCTTTTTCAACCTATTTTTCTTCCTCTTCTTTACTTTTTCTTTTTCTTCTTCTTTCACTTCTTCTTCAAGTTCCTATTCTTCATTTTACTTTTAATTTTATTCCTCTTCGTCTTCTTCCTTTTCTTTATTCATCTTCTATTTCTTACTCTTCTTCTTCTTCCTCCCCTTCCTCTTCTTCTTCTCTTTTATCTTGTTCTTTTTCCTCTTCTTTTTTTCCTATACTTCTTCTTCTTCCTTTTATTCTTCCTCTTCTTCTTCTTTCTCTTTTTCTTATTCTTGCTCTTTTTCTTCTTCCTCTTCTTCCTCTTCTTCTTCTTCTTTATCTTCATCTTCTTCCTCTTCTTTTTGTTCCTCGTCTTCTTATTTCGCTTCTTATTCTTCTTCTTCTTATTCCTATTTTTTTTTTCATTCTTTCTCTTATTCTTGTTCCTATTTATTCCATTCTTTCTCTTCTTCTTTCTATCCCCCCCCCCCCCTTCCCTCTTTTTCATCATTATCTTCTTCCTCATCTTTTTTATTTTCTTCTTCTTCTTTATCTACTTCTTCTTCTCCATTATATCCATTCTTTCCTTTTTCCTTTTATTCATTCTTCTCTTTATCTTTTTTTCTTCTTCTTCTACTTTTTCTTTTTTTCATATTCTTATTCTAACTCTTCCTCTTACACTTCTTCTTCTTCTTCTTCATCTTCTTCTTCCTATTATTCTGTTTCATCTTCTTCCTCTTCTTATTCTTTCTATATGCATTTTTCATCATCTTCTTTTTCTTCTTATTCTTCTTCTTGTTCCTATTCTTCCAATTCTTCTTAATATTATACATATTATTATTATTATTAGTATTCATCTTTCTCTTCTTCTCCTACTACTTCTTATTCCTCTTCTTTTTCTTTTACTTCTTATTTTTCCTATTCTTCTTTCTTCCATTTTTTTCTTCCTCTTTTTCTTCTTCCACTTCTTCTTGTTCATCTTCTTCTTCTTATTCCTCTTGTTCTTCTTCTTTTTTTTCTTTTCTTCTTCTTCCTATTTTTTCATTATTTATCTTTTTTTCTTTCACTTCTTCTTCCCATTTCTTTTTTTACCATTTTTCTTCTTTCTATTCTTCTTTTTCTTCCTCTTCTTCTTTATCATCTTCTTCTTCTTCCTCTTTTTAATATTCCACTTCTCATTCTTCTTCTTCTTCTTCTTCTACCTCTTCATTATTTTATGCTTCTACCTCTTCTTCTCTTTCCTCTTCATCTTATTTTGTTTCTTATTCTACTTCATCTTCTTCTTCCACTCCTTGATCATACACTTCTTCTTACTCTAAATAATCACTCACTTCCTTTTATTTTTTTCCTCTTCTTAGTCTTACTCTTTGTATTCTTCTACTACTTCTTCTTCTTATTTTGCTTATTCTTCTTCTTCTTCCTCATCATCTCTTCATCTTTTATATCTTCTTTTTATTCTACTTCCTTTTTTCTTCTTCCACTTCTTTTTTCTTCCTCTTCATTTTTCTTCCTCTTCTTCTTATTCATTTTCATATTCTTCCTATTATTATTATTATTATTATTCTTCCTCTTATTCTTGTTCCTATTTTTTTTCTTCCTCTTCTTCTTCATCCTATTTTTTTCGTTCTTTCTCTTCTTTACTTTCTCATCTTTTTTTATATTATCTTCTTTTTCTATTTTTTTCATCTTCCTCTTCTTCTACCTATTCGTCTTGTTCTTCTTCATGTTCTTTTTCTTCTTCTTTTTCTTCATTTTCTTCTTCTTCTTCTTCCGCTTTTTCTCATTCTTCTTCTTTTTATTCTTCTTTCTCTTCTTCTTTTTCCTATTCTTCTTTTTTCTATATTTTTTATTCCTCTTAATATTCTTTCTCTTCATCTTCTTCTTTCACTTCTTTTTTCCACTTCCTCTTCTTCATCTTTTTCTAATTTTTCCTTTTCTTCTTCTTCCTCTTCATCTTCTTTTCATCCTCTTCTTATTCCTTTACTTCTTTTCATGTTCTTTTTCTATCTATTCATCTTCTTCTTCCTATTCTTCATCTTCTTCTAATTTTTTTTCTTTTTTTTCTTTCTATTCTTTTTTTCTTCCACTTCTTCAACTTCCTCTCCTTCTTCAACTTCTTCTTATTCTTCCTCTTCATCTTATTCTTCTTATTTATCTTCTCCTTCATCATCATCATCTTTTTCCTCTTCTACTTACTATTCTTCTTCCTCTTCCTTTTGTTCCTATTCTTCTTCTTTATATATTTTTTCTCTTCTTCTTCTTCCTCTTCATCATCTTAGTCTTCTTCTTATTCTTCTTCCATTTCATCTTCTTCCTCTTTGTTTTTCTTCTTCTTTTTCTACTTCATCTTCTTCCACTTTTTATTCCTTTTTTTCTTCATCCTTTTTTTTTCTTTTTATTATTGTTCTTTTTCTTCTTGTTCATATTATTCTTGTTTCTCTTCATCTTCTTCCTCTTCTTGTTCATCTTTTGTTATTCCTTTTCTTTTTCGTATTCTTCTTCTTGCTTTTCTTCTCCTTTCTTTTCTTCTCCTTTCTTTTCTTCTTCTTCTTATACTTCTTATTACTCATCTTCTACGTCATATTCTTCTTCCTCTTCTCCCATGTTTTACTCTTCTTCTTACTATTTTATTCTGCCTCTACTTCTACTTCCTTTTCTTCTTATTCCACTTTTCTTCTTCTTCTTCATACTCTAAATCATCACTCTCTTCCTTTTATTTTTTTCCTCTTCTTAGTCTTACTCTTCTCATTCTTCTACTTCTTCTTCTTCCTATTCTTCTTCTTATTTTGCTTATTCTTCTTCTTCCTCATCATCTCTTCATCTTTTATATCTTCTTTTTATTCTGCTTCCTCTTTTTCTTCTTCCTCTTATTTTTTTATTCCTCTTCATTTTTCTTCCTCTTCTTCTTATTCATCTTCATATTCTTCCTATTATAATAATAATTATTATTATTATTATTCTTCTTCCTTTTATTCTTGTCCCTATTTTTCTTCTTCCTCTTCTTCTTCATCCTATTTTTTCCGTTCTTTCTCTTCCTTACTTTCTCATCTTTTTCTATATTATCTTTTTTTCTATTTTTTTCTTCTTCCTCTTATTCTTCTACCTTTTCGTCTTGTTCTTCTTCTTCATATTCTTTTTCTTCTTCTTCTTTTCTTCTTCTTCTTCTTTTCTTCTTCTTCTTCTTTTCTTCTTCTTCCTCTTCTTCTTCTTCTTCTTCTTCTCATTCTTCTTCTTCTCCTTCTTCTTCCTCTTTTTCTTCTTATTTCTCTTCTTCTTTTTCCTATTCTTCTTTTTTCTATTTTTTTATTCCTCTTAATATTCTTTCTCTTCATCTTCTTCTTTCACTTCTTTTTCCGCTTCTTCTTCTTCCGCTTCTTCATTTTTTCTTCTTTTTCCTTTTCTTCTTCTTCCTCTTCATCTCCTTTTCATCCTTTTCTTATTCCTTTACTTCTTTTTCATGTTCTTTTTCTATCTATTCTTCTTCTTCCTATTCTTCATCTTCTTCTTTTTTTTTTCTTTTTTTACTTCATATTCTTTTTTTTCTTCCACTTCTTCAACTTCCTCTCCTTCTTCAACTTCTTCTTATTCTTCCTCTTCATCTTATTCTTCTTATTTCTCTTCTCCTTCATCATCTTTTTCTTCTTCCTCTTCTACTTACTATTCTTCTTCCTCTTCCTTTTGTTCCTCTTCTTCTTCTTTATATTTCTTTTTCTCTTCTTCTTCTTCATCTTCTTCATCTTAGTCTTCTTCTTATTCTTCTTCCATTTCGTCTTCTTCCTCTTTGTTTTTCTTCTTTTTCTACTTCATATTCTTCCTCTTTATATTCCTTTTTTTCTTCTTCCTTTTTTTTCTTCTTATTATTCTTCTTTTCTTCTTGTTCATATTCTTCTTGTTTATCTTCTTCTTCTTCCTCTTCTTGTTCTTCATCTTTTGTTATTCCTCTTCTTTTTCTTATTATTCTTCTTGCTTTTCTTCTCCTTTCTTTTCTTCTTCTTCTTATACTTCTTCTTACTCATCTTCTACGTCATATTCTTCTTCCTCTTCTCCCATGTTTTACTCTTCTTCTTCTTACTATTTTATTCTACCTCTACTTCTACTTTCTTTTCTTTTTATTCCACTTTTCTTCTTCTTCTTCTTATTCTCATTCTTCTTCGTCATCTTCTTCTTCTTTCTCTTCTTTTTGCCTTTCAACTTAGTCTTCTTCTTCTTCTTATTCTTCTTCTTCCTCCTCCTCTTTATCTTCTTCTTCTTCTTCTTCGTTATCTTCTTATTTATCTTTTTCATCTTCTACTTCTTCCATTTCTTCTCACTATAAAAAAACCCAAATAGCTAGGAAAATTTCCCTAGCTATTTTGCCTTATTCCGTCGCTAATATATAATAATGATGAATTTATGACCAAAATTATCACATGGTAAAGTGTTCGTCACAACATATTAACGAGAAAAAAAAATTCCCTAGCTAATTTTTAACATTAGAATTTTCTAGTTAATTATTTTTTTCCATTTCTAATTTTGATCGTAATTAAGTGTAGTAATTAATATTTTTTGACTGAATATATACAGAAAATTCCCTAGCTAAATTAGTGAGGGAAAGTTCACTGGCTATTTTCATTCCAAAACTATTTTCATAATTTTATTTTTTACAAAAAAATTGATTACATATTTTTAAAATTTTATATTAAATTTAATAAAAAATATACTATAAACTATTTTTTATAATTAACAAAAACCAAAAATAGTTCAGAAATAATTATGATACAAATGTTACAAGGTTAAAACAAAAATAATACATAGGTATATAATCATTTAAAACTAAAGCATCATCTTTATAATTAGTTTGTGCATTTGTGCTCGGCTCTCTTGTATTTGTACTCTATTAGAACTCAGTATGCTATATGTCTCATCAAGGCTACTAACTATGACTCCATATAGTCATCTGCTATTGCATTACATTGTTCATTTCTTCCATTTAATCATTCACTTCTTTTATTTTTTGCATTTCTTCCTTTAAAATAGTTATCTGAAGATCCATAGAACCCTCAACTGGCTGAGAAGTAGCTATCATATGTTCCTCCATGAGTTTCTGTGATAAAAAAGAAAATAAAAAAACTATGCTAGATATAAATAAATTAAATATAATATTTTTCATTACACACTTAACTTTCAACATTTACTATAGTAGTCAAATAGTGATGGAACCACCAAGGTAGTGGCTATTTTCATTACAACTATATAGTTTCTACTCGCTTGATTCTACATGGAATATCACTCTCATTGATACATATAAAAAAAGAACCCAATGAACACAACCCACATGTTGCACACACTGCACCATGGCTGCATCAATCATACACATGGTGCACATCCAATACATCAAGCACACATGCAAGTTCACCACACCACGCACACACTTGCACTTCCACATAGTTATGCACCACGGTTCCGCATCCACAGCACTACATTTCATGGCATTGTTTCCCGCTAGACCATGTACCCACTAACACTAAGCCACATGCCAACACATGTGCATCACACAACATCGCTAACATTGGCGCGTGGTGAGCCATAGCGCATGGACCATCTAGGCAGTTTCGTAATGATATGGCAAGCAATCAATCTTTCAGAAGTATCAAAATCAATCAATCAAATATTTAGAACATTCTTACCCATATTTTTTTGTTTCATTCATCCATTTTACAAAGTGCATATGTTCTTTGCCATTTATTCAAGAAGGATGACCATGGAAGTGAGACTAATTATCAAAAAGTAAATCATTAGTAAAATATAATTAATGGGAACAAAAATAATTTTTTTTAAAAATAATTATTTATTTTATGAACATTCTATAATTTTCTACACATCACATTTGCAATGAGATAAGAATAAATCAACATTCTACAATTATTATTCCTTTTAAGACGTGACATTAAAAAAGAGGGGACCATCCTCACCACTAACTGCTACTTAAAAAAATATGCTTTTACTAGTTAAATGAAATCACAAATATTTAGCTTACTAGCAGGAAATGCAACAGCACTTAGAATGAGAAGAGGGGGCACGACACATCTAGAATGGGCATTAATAATTTGATAATGAGATATTATCAGCTAGCAACCTATTAATATAGGGTGAACAAGAACAAATTAGCCACAAAAAAACAAAAAAAAACAATGGACAGATTAATTCAAATTATGTATCTTACATTAAAAGTAACAAGCAACACATACAAGCAATATGAGGAATGAAGGAATAGAAAAACAAGCCTGCATAATGCAACACTAATGGTGTATGAAGTATGAGCAATCAAATTCAAGTAAAATGAATTCCTTACTATAATAATATTATCTTTTTTTTATTTCTTTTTTTTTACACTTTCTTCGTTTTCTTCCTCTCTCCCCAATGCATGCAAAGCCCTAATGGGTTCCTATGAGTTATGACATCAAGCTCACATGATGTCAGAGCATGAGTAAAGGCAAATTAAGAGTTGTGCAAAGTGTTCGGGTGGGGCACACATTATGCAAGTGTCAATAAGGGTTTTTTCCAATGGTATTGGCATCAATTTGAAGAAGGTTTTTGCAACATCATTTTATTCTTTCAGAAAAGAGATTTTGGTTCGCCAAAATTAAAATAATTAATTTTATGCAGATAATTTTTAATTAAAAAAACAACTCAAAAATTCAATATTATTTATGCTTTTATGAAATATTCATCATAATTGCTATTATACATTTAACATTATTAAGAAAACATCATCTCAACATTTTAAAAAAACACAAAAAAATAGTGAGACAATTTTTATCATGAGATATAATATATAAATACATATCAGGATATCATCATAATAGTCATGCAAAACATGAGGTATGAGTCTTCCAAAAGATTAAAAGAATTAATAATCTCAATCTAAATATATTAGACAAAGACATCATTATTAATTCTTTTAGAAATAGGAAAATCATAAGAAATTTTATAAATAGCTTTTTATAACCAAAATAAATATCACTTATATCATTATCATAGATAATTAACTTTAGATTCTCTCAAATATATTTATATGGACACAATTTTTTGAATTCTCAAATATGAAAATACAACTCCAAAATGGTTACTAATAGATTGTTGTATTCTATTATAATTTCTCACAAATAATTTTTATATCAACTAGACATGAGAAACACATTTCTCTATGATAATCTTAAGAATAAAATATATATGCAACAACCATCTTGTTTTACTATTCCAATGACTGCATGTATGATGTGTAGATTGTATAAATCTTATATACCGATACTAAACTTAGAATATAATTATTTTAATGTTTCAATATTTTATAAATGCTATAATAAAGTATCACTCAGGTCAAATTTCTTCCTCCATATAGACTATAATGACACTTATTCTGAAAGAAAATACGAAATTCAACTTATTCTATTATGAATATATTAAAAATATACAATAAATGTCGGTCATCAACTACATTTGTTGTCAGTGAGTGTTCCTTACATATGTCAAGGCAATCTTAGACTAAATATTTTAATTCAAAAAGAATAATTTTATCAAATTACATATGTTTTGGTAATGATCTTAATGTTGCTAGAAAATCCAAATTAGATAATAAGTTGAATTTTTCATAGTATAATCCAGTGAAATCCCGAAAAAAATTGAAGAAATAAATAACATGATTTGTTTTTGGAAAAAAAATGGGTAAAATAGTAATTTTGTAATAAGAAAACAAACTAAAAATTTTAGAACCCTGATGATAAAATAGATTTCGTTATTGAATTTATCTTGGAAAATATAGTTTCGGTGACAAGTTTTGTCAAATTCTGAGGAAGTCAGAATTTTGTTATTTTCTTTAATTTATTTAAATAATAATTAGAATAAATAAATAAATAAATAAAAATTGATGCAGAAGATTGTGCCATGACGTCAACATGTGGCTGTACCATGCGCGGTCATGTGTAAAAAAAATTTATCATAATAATAATTTTTTTAATAAAATAAAATAACATCATGAAACCAGAAAACAGGATGACTAGGAGAAAAATAAAAATATACTTCAGGAGAGAGAGTCACTGTGCAGAGGAAAGAAATATAAACAATCCATTATTTTTCTTTTGATCGTAATAAATTATTCTGGAGTCAAGATAGAATAGTCCAAGAACTAATGTTGCTCTACGCGACGAGATCTTCAGTTTGATATCAAATTGATAAAGTTTCCATGAAATTTTCTAGAAGGTAGTGATTTTCTCCTATCGAGATTTTTTTCTATTTAAGGGGCATAAATGATCATGTTTTATGTTTCAATTCGAATTGTTAGAAATGTCTTTGAAAATAGTTAATTGGTGAAAAGTTTCTATGTTTTGTTTAGTAAAATTTAGTGATATGTAAATTGGGTTTGGATTGTTATAGCTGTGTCTGAAATGTCGTTTAATCATAAATGGCATAATTAAATTTCATATGCATGGAAAAATTCTTTATACATGAGTGGGTATATGATACACACACACACACACATAAAGGTATATGGATTGTATTTGACGAACTCGAATTGGGACAATGTCCAGACTGAGTTGTGAGGTATTTTTCTAGAGCTTGGCTAATATAAATTTATGAACTCGAATTGGGACAACATCCAGGCTGAGTTACGTGGTGGTTTTGAAAAATATCTAAGGAAAAAAAAATTGTCGGAAAATGTCCAATATGTTTTTCGGTGGAGGTCCATATTTTTGGAGTAAATTCAAGAAAAACATATTTTGTTTGGAGAAATGTCCAGTATGTTTTTCAGAGGAGGTCCATATTTTTCGGAATAATTCCAAAAAAATAAATATTAATACATACATACATATATATATATATATATATATATATATATTATGTCACACTTGACTTCAGCATGTATAAGGGAGTCAATGGGACTTTGGAATATGGGCATATAAATATTTTATCAATAATTGCATTCATATAAACATTGTACTTGAATGGGTGTTGATATATATGCATGATATTTTACGTGCACATAGGTAGGGTGTAACTCTGTAGGAGTTTACCTCTACTGAGCTTTGCTTGCTCCATTGCGGGATCCCTTTCATGTATTGGTCCAAGGCAGATGACAAATATGCATGCGAGATCGCACATGTGAAAAAAAGCTGGTTATGGCTTAAATAATGTATTATGTGTTTTTTATAATTTGGCTAAGCAAATAAAAGAAATAAAAATATGTACGCTATATTTGAGAATATTTTATTTTATTGTACATTGTATTGTGTGATGGAATGAATAAAATTCTTTAGGGGATGAGGTGTCACAAATCCTCTAATCGTTACTAAGCAGAATTCTTCTGATTTTATAAAAAAGTCAGCAAGTCATAAAAAAAATATTTCCTTGCTTAGACAACATGATGAATTTGTTGGCTTGATGATTTGAGATGAGACATTAAATAGACAAGTTTCTCTAGCAATATTTTTATGGTAATGATGATGAATTGCATGAAAGGGATTTGTCAATACAACTTAAAGTTTTTCCATATATAGTGGCAAGTTCAAGTTCTATTTTGGGGAATCATGTAGATATTTCTTCTAACCTAGGATTGTCTTCTCATCCTAGAGTTCCAAATTTCTTGGGGCACCCATGCCTGTTGTATCATATGTTTGTAATTAGGCCGATAAAAAATTTAACCCACAATTTGGAAAATTTTCACGTTGTCATATGGTTTCATTAATAATTCTTATCATACAAATTGGTTCTATTCAGATATTTCTCCATATAAACCCATTATGTGAGCCAACCTTCCTTCACGAGCTATTATCATTGCCTACAATCTAACTATAATGAACTTCTAGCTCTTTAGGATCTTCTCTTGAACACCTGGAAGAAGAAAAAAAAGTAAAAGAAAAAAGGAAGAAGAAAAAAAAGAAAAAAGAAGAATGAGAGGAAGAAGAAGTAGAAGAAGAAGAAAAAAGAAAAAGAAGAAGAACATGAAGAAGGTTAAGAACAACTGGAAGAAAAAAAATAAGAAGAGAAAGTAGAAGAAAAGGAGAAAAGAAGAAGAGGAAGATGATGAAAAATAAGAAGAATAAGTTGAATTAGAAGAAGAAGAACAAAAAGAGGATGAAGAAGAACAAAAGAAGAATAACTAGAATAGGAAAAAGAATAAGTAGAAGAATAAGAAGAGGATAAAGATTAAAAGGAAGAAGAAGAAGAAGAAAAATAAGAAGAAAAAGATGATGATGATGATGATGAAAAAAATGTAGAAGAAAAAGAAGATGATGAGAAGGAATAATAATAATAATAATAATACTAAGTAGAAGAAGAAGAAGAAGAAGAAGAAGAGGAACAAGAAGATGAATAAGAAGAGGAAGAAAAAGATGAATGTGAAAAAGAAGAAGGGCAAGAGGAAGAAGAAGAAGAAGAAGCATAAGTAGAAGAAGTAGTAGTAGAAGAAGTAGCAGACGAAAAAGAAGAAGAAAAGGAAGTAGAAGAAAAAGAAGAAAAAAAAACAAAAAAATAAAAAAATGAAGAATAAGGGGAAGAAGAAAAAAGGGAGAATAAGATGAAGAAGAGGAAGAAGTATAAGAGTAAGAAGAAGAAAAGAAAAGAAATATAAAATGAAGAAGAAGTAGTAGACGATGAGGTAGTAGAAGAATAAGAAGAAGAAGAAGAGGGAGAAGCAAAACAAGAAGATGAGGGAAAAAAAGTTGAAGAAGTAGAAGATGTTGAAGAAGAAGAAGAGAAAGAAGAAGGAGAAGAAGAAGAATAAGAAGATGATGATGAAGTGGAATAAGAAGGAGAATTAAAAGAAGAATAAGAAGATGATGATGAAGTGGAATAAGAAGGAGAATTAAAAGAAGAAGAAGAAGAAGAAACAAAAGGAGTAGGAGAAGAAGAAGAAGAAGAAGAAGGGGAAGAAGAAGAATAAGACGAGGAAGAAAAAAAAGAATAAGAAGAAGAAGAATGAGAAAAATATGAAGAAGAGGAAAAACAAATAGAGAAGAATAAATAACAAGAGAATGAAGTAGAAGAAGAGGAGGATGAGGAATAAAAAGAAGAAAAAGTTTTGGTACCTTAGCAAAGCCACAATATGTTTGTAGTCATTTCTAGATTATACTAACCTAAACAATTCTTATAGTTTTAATATCTAAAAGTCCATTTTATTATTTATATGACTCATATACTTATTGAACTCAATTGAATGAAAGACTATCACCTAATGAGCTTTTTTGAATTATATCATAAATAATAAGTTTTGGTACATTAGCAAAGTCACAATACATTTTTGGAAATTTTTATTAGAATTGTTTAATTTGATTAGTGAACTTGAATTGACATAACTATCCTTACAAAATCATAGTTCTATTTCTAATCATTTGTATAATAATTTTTCTTTGTATTTGTATTGTATTTGTTTTATATTTGTTTTGTATTTGTATTTCTTTTTTCTTTGTTTTTTTTTTGTTTGTTTTGTAGCCATGATATTATTTTTGCTGAAATAATAGGACTAAGTTAACACTTCTTTACCCAAAAATTCAAAGAAAAATTAAAGGAAAAAAATATTTTTTTAATAGAGAGCTCATAGAGTGAGTATGGATGATAATGATAGTAATGGATACTACTAAGTTGATGAAGGACTATTTGTCCAACAATCCAATTCTCATCATATCTTGGGTGATTATTAATAGCTATCTATGATGGATAGTTAATTTGTGATTTGGATGCACCAGAAACAACATGGTGGACTATATTCAGAAGATCCAAATAACTATGTTGTAACTTTCTTAGAGTCATGGTACGTGTTGAAGACAAATAGAGTTAGCATAAATGCTACATGATTAAGACATTTCTCATTTTCTTTGAAAGACTAGACCTGAAGTTAGTTCCAATGTTTATTTAGAGCTTTGATTGAGAGTTAGAATGAACATTTATATGCTTTCATCACTAAGTTCTTTCCATCTCAAATAATTATTCAACTAAGGGTAGAAATAATTCAATTCTGATAAGAAGAGTAGGAAAATTTTATGTGGTGTTTGAGATCGTTTCAATAAACTTTTGAGGTGGTTTCTATATAGTGACTTTATTATGATACCTAATTTTTAGGATTAGGCAAAGTCCAAAAATCTCATTAGGTGAGAGTCTCTAATCTAACTAGTCTTACAAGTATATGGGTTGTATAAGTAATAAAGTTAATTTTCATCTAGATATCAATCTCATTGGGATTGTGTAGACAATTTGATCAACCAACTATCAGTCAACTATTGCTCTAGCTAAAAGGATAAGACTTTGGATTTTGATAAGATTCTTAGATTCTATGATTGTTCCATTCTATTTTTGTTGATGACTTATCTAAATTATTTGGATATTATTGTACTTAGTTACATAATGAAGGTTTAACTATTGTGAAAAAAAAGCCTTAGTTCCTTAATGACATATAAGATGTTTATCATCTATTGTGTCATCTCCAATGATTATTCCATCACGGTTTTCCCCTTGAGTAGTTATCCATACTCGAGAGTTATCAAAGTTCATACATTTTAAGAAACTCATCAATTATCCTTGATAGTTTCTTTGTATATGCATGATTATTATTTGACCTCGTGTATCATATAGTCTTGAAAGTACAAAAGTATTTGTACTTTTAACTTCAGAAGTATCATACTCACACAATTAAGATATGATTTATCTCAAATCTCTCTAGTATGAGTCATATGATAGAAAAGAGCTTATGAGACTATCACCATCTTATGAGTCACTTACACTCATGTCTATCTCATGACTTACTTATCAGTATCTACTATGATAATATGTGAGTCTCACACAAAAGGTAAAACCTATAAAAAACTATACTATTTAATACCAACATCAATTAAGGATAATTTCTTCTAAGACATGCATTAGATTGGCTTATAAAAGTATTTGTGATTTTGACTTCATAAGTACCATACTTGTACAATTTAACTCACCTCAATATTATGTTTTGACATATATATTTGTCTCACACATTATGATCAGAAGAGTTGACACATCTTTTTTCTACAATTATGCACGAGTGTTTATGGCTTACCTATCACCATTCACCACTATTACATGCGCCAATCTATTTTCAATTCTATATAAACATCAAATCCATCAATAACTAAACACAAAAATATTTAAACATTAAAATTAATAAATTAAGCATTCGCCATATAAAATAAAATACACCAATACTAGAGCACAATAAAATGCATGGCTTAGCCTGACATTAGTGAAGAATTCACACGAAATAATTTAAAATATATCTCATAAAATTTAAGATTCTTAATAATAACCATCAAGAGTGTTTAGAAATTATATTCTAAATCCACAATACTCATTCATGGCCTCGAATGTTTCTTAAGGTGGAGTCAAAATTCTTGTATTTCTTGGGATTTATGCTTGTGCCTTATATTACCCTTTTTGTTATGGATCTCCCATAATGTGGGAAACATTATGCTTTTTAAACCCTAACTTTTGGTACTTTTTATATTGCCCTATAATTCTCTTTAAATATTTCTCATTTTATGCTTTTATACTTGAATGACTATATTTAAAATTAATGTCAAATTCATGACTTTTAGGAATATCGAGGCTTTATCTTTTCATCTTTGTAACACAAGATTCTCTAGGAATTAACCACTACTTAGGTTTCTTTTTGGCTTTAAAATTCTATGGTACTGGGAATGACCCTGGTTGAATATTGTGTCTCTGTAACATAAAGTCACGATGCTTAACATGAGCCACGATTTTGGTCTATTTCTTAAATCATATTGTTGTGTTGGAAATGACCATGTCTGCACATTTAATTTATGTAGCACTAAGTCATAGTGCATGGTATAACCATGACTTGTATAATTCATCTCTATAACCCAAAGTTATAGCATTAGGAATAAACCAGGGTTTTGGTCATTTTTTTAGAACAAAAAATCATGGTCATAGAAATTATCATGGCTTGAGTAAATACTCTCTAGAACTTTCTGTAGCTAAAAGTTATGATATTAGATAAGTATCATGATTTTTTCCTTAGACTTAGGGGCTATTTGGTAACTCACTTAAAATGTTCAAACCATTAAAAGTAAAATTTTCAATGGTTTAAAATTTTAAGTGTGTTTGATAAAAAATATTGGGAGCTAAAAATTTAAAATTTTAAGTGAAAAAACATTGAACATAGTTAGTAGATAGACCTACTTAATGTTGAAGGCTGAAAATTTTCAACAAATTTTTTTTTAAAAAATTACCATTTTATACTTTTTTTCCTTTTTTTTTCAATTTTTCATTCATGCTATAATTCAGTTTGTGATTATATCTTATCCTCCTTCTTTCTTTGCCACAACAAACCCTAACCCTCTTTCATGATTAATTTGAGAGAGGAAATAGCAAATCAACTAGTTGTTCATTAATTTTCATTTTTATATTAAAAATTTGGACAGTTTAAAGAGTTTAGATTGTATTAGTTTTTTTTTAAACATTTTTATTTTTCTTGGATTTATGATTTATTTATGGATATGCTTTTAGGGTTTTTATTTTTTGTAATAATTGATAATTGTAGTGAAGAAAATTCATTAGAAATTCTATTTATATTGGATAATATGTAACACAATGATAATAAGGGTAAATATGTAATATACATGATTTTTAGCATTCAGTATTTACAGTTATCAAATAATATATTTATCTTTAGCATTCAATTAATAGTAATTTATCAAATATTTTTTCAATACAAATTCAACACTTATAAAATTCAGTACGTAATTTTTCAGTACTAATTTTTCAACACTTAATTTTTTCAATTTTATCAAACGAGTGGCCCTCAGTGGTTCGATAAAGAATATAATGTAGTGCTATATAATTGTATTGAAGTTAATGTAAAGTAAAGTTAATGTCACAACCATAAAAATATAATGAGATGGTATGGTAGTGACTCAAAAAAATTTTCACGGCCAAAAAGAATATATTACACAGTAAAATAATTGTCTAAATGAGGTGGCAGAATCATTGTATATGAATATTTATATGAGTATTTGTATAGAGCTTTAATCAATAATAGATGCCAAAACTATCCTATAAGCTCAATGAGATATAAAAAATCATAACATAAAAATTATTATGACTTTATATGACCTTTTACATTTCTCCTTCTCAACAAATCACTAAGTCTCATATTTAACTCAAAAACCACACAATTTCAATATTATTTGTTATAATCCATCAAAAACTATAATTTAGTAAAATTACTATATTTTAAGTTTTTTATACAAGCATATCATAAATTATCATAAAATAATAAGTAGTATTCAATATTTGGCATATAGAAGAAACTCACATACTAGAGTGATTACTCATCCCTGAGCAATTATCACCCTCTATAAAAATTTTACTTTTCATCCATTCTCCATTAGTATTTTCTATGACTAAGTTTGAGTATAATAGCATGTTTAGACGGTGGGGCATAAACTTCTTATTATGAATAATACTTCTTATTATGGACATATAAATGAGTTGTTGTAGGGTTTGAGTTTCATGACTAATTTAGTGGCATAAAATGATCTGTGTTAATGAGTATATTTATTTTATCACACCATGCATAAAATAAATTCTTGGGTTGCCTCAAAAATAGTAACATATTTAACATCTTTCCTTTTATTATTTTGGCCATGACATTATGATGAGTCATAGCTCCATTGACTTTTCTGATCATCTTCTTACCATGTATTAGATTTATTTCAGCCATCAGAACTTTTGATGTAGTACATTTTTTAAATATGCCTAAATTAGTATCTTCATGTCTCGTTTCTTATTGTATTGTCTACTCTTCTATTACTTCATTTATTCTTCTTGTCTCGATAAGAAATTTGGTCATTATATCTTCAAATGAAGATATAGAGGTTGGAGAAAGACTATCAAATGAATTCTCTTGATGGCTCCCAAATTTTAGATCTCCATGGCTTCCTAAATTCTAATAATAGAACTAATTCAAGTTACCATTAAGTATGAAACATGAATCATTACTTGGAAAGAAATAGGCTTCATCATTTTGATACATTAGGATGTGTATGTTCATATTCTACTCCCAAAGTTCTACTTTTTCTTAATTTTATCATATTATGAGTCCTGACCCCAAGTTATTAGCTTAGTCCCTAAGTTTTGTTCTTTAAATTCGAGGCTAAAAAAACACTAAACAAAATATATAAAAAAGTAATGCAAAATAAACATTATAAATTAAGATGCAAAATTAAGGTATTATTATCCTAACTACTAAAATTAGAACTATTCTTTTTCAAGAATTGTTACATTAACTAAAGTTAACTAACAAAACTAAATAATCTTAGGCAAAGGTATCAAAAACATAGCATTACTTTGTTATGATGCCTAATTTTTAGAATTAAGCAAAGTCCCAAAACTTTGTTGGGCAAAAATATCTCAACCAACTAGTCCTACATGTATATGAATCATAAAAGTAGTAAATTTGACTTTCATCTAGATATCGATCACATAGTGAATGCATAAATATTCTGATTAACCAACTATCCATCAAAAATTTTCTTGTTGTAAGGATAAGACTAGGTTTTCAGTAAGGTTCTTAGATTATAGGGTTGGTCCATTCTATTTCGCATTATTTCTTATCTAAATAGTTAAGATATTATTGTGCTTAGTTACAGAATGAAAATTTAGACTATTATGAAAATGCTTTAGTACTATAATGATATACAAAGTAGTTGTTAATTAATAGATCCTCCCTAATGATGATCCCCTTGTTGTTCTTTCCTAGATATTTTACTATTGAAATGATAAATTATCACTACTCATATGTAATCCAAAATTCCATAGCTTTTAGGTAACTCATCAATTGCCCTTGATAGTTATTTTATATGTGTATTCTTATTCTTTTATCTCATATATCATATAGTTATGATGTAATTTAGTAGTAAAAGTATTTACTACTACATTGCAATTAATATATGTTTTCATTCAAATCTCACTAAAAAGAGTCATATGATAGAAAGTAGCTTATAGAATTGTCACTGCCTTACAAATCACCTCCACTCATAGATATCTAGTGGCTTACCTATCACTATCTACCTTGATGACACATGACTCTTATTCTAAAGGTGAAACCCTTGGGAACATATTCTATAAAATACCCATATCAACTGAGGGTCACTTCTTCTAAGATATGCACACTAGATTGACTTATACAAAAGTTGTCACTTCCTTCATATCATTATGCATGCATATACTTCATAACTTGTCTATCACCATTCACCATAATGTCACACACATGGCTACCAATAATAAAATTTTAATTTCAATTCTACATAAATACCACATTCATCAATAATTAAACAATAACAAATTTCAAATATAAAAATTAATAAACTAAGCATCCATCACACAAAATAAAATATATCAATCCTAAACCTTGATTTAGCCTGACATTGGGGAGGAATTCATATGCAATAATTTGAGATACATATTGTGGAATTTTAGATTCCCATTGATAGCCCTCATGAGTGTCTACGAATCAAACCTTAAATCTATAATGCTCATTCATGTGCCTCAGATTTGCCTCTAGGTTGAGTAGAAATTCATGCCCCCCTAGGGTTTATGCTTGTATCTCATGTTATTTTCTCATGGATCTCCACAGGGTTGGGAAATATTATCTTATCAAACCCTAGGTTTTAGTACTTTTTATAATATTTTATAATTTTTTTTAATATTTCTCATTTTGTGAATTTATACTCAAATAGTTGAGTATGAAATTTAAGTTGAAATTCATGACTTTTAGGAATCCTATAGCTTTTTTTTTCTCTCTATAACACAAAGTCACAGCTCTATGAATAAGCTTTGGCTTTGGTTTTGGTTTCTTTCTGGCCTAAGAATTTCATAGCATTGGGAATGACAATGACTACATATTCTATTTATATAACATAAAGTTATAGTGTTAGGAATGAGTCATGACTTTTATCTCTCTTTTATATTAGATTGTTATGACACTAGGAATGATTGTGGCAACATATTTCATCTATATAATACTAAATCTTGGTATTGGGATCTGTCATAGCTTGTATATTTCATCTCTGTAATTAAAAGTCATGATATTGGGAATGAGCCATAATTTTAGTTATTTCTCCAAAGCAAATGGTCATGGCCTTGAAAATGGTCATGGCTTAAGTAAATACTCACTTGAACTCTCTATGGATAAAAGGCATAGTATTGGAGAAGTGTCATGGCTTTTGACTTAGACTTGGTGGCTCTATAATGAAAAATTCATGGTGCTAAAGGATTGATGTAACTTTTAGTATACATGGAGTACTAGTTACTATGACATAAAATTAAGATTGCAACCATAAAAAATATTATGAGCTAGTGTGTTTGTGATTACAAGTATTATACAGTGAAATGATTATATCAACAATAAGGTATATTCATTGCATAGAAAGATTCTCATAACTATTTGTATAGAGTTTAGGCTAAGAATAGATACTGAAACTACTATATAAGTTCAATGAGGTATAACAAAATCACAACACAGAAAATATTATGACTTTTTGCTCGCCTTCTCAACAAATCATCAAATCTCATATTTCATCTAAAAACTACCCAAAATTCATTAATATCTATCATAATACATCAAAAATCATAATTTAGTGAAATTATTTTATTTAAAGCTATTTTTTGTATAAACACATCATAAAAAACTAGTATTATTTAGTATTTAGCATACCTAACAATCTATAATATAGATTTGAATTGTGGTTTCAAGCTCTAACTTTTTATAACGAGCTGAATTATATGAGTAGTTACAATATTAATGTGGCCTCGAGTGGTTCAATCATAAATAATTCACCTAGGGGGGCATATTTTTACTTTGAAGAGTTGGAAAAAAACAACTACCAAACTTTAAATGACTGAGTGTTTGAAAAAAAGCAAGCCAAAGTATTAAAGTTGGATAGATTAATAGAAATGAAGACCAAAATAGAAGTATTTTTAAATAAATTTGGAGCTAAAAATGATAAGCAATTATATGTGGGAGAAATTTTTATTTTATGCATGAAATAGCAAATTTTGACCTCGTGTATCAAGTAAAGGAAGCCAATGTTTTGGAGAATAAAAGGTATGTCTTTCATCCCAATAGCAATATCCCCACATACTATAATTTGAACATAACAAATCACAAAAGCTTGTCGTATAGAAGTCATGGGAATATTTAGTAGAAATTGAAGCAATTTATAAAAAAATGAAAATAGTTCAATGGGATACCAAATACAAAAAGCATAGAATTCCATTTTTAATAACCCGAAGAGAGTAAAAATGTCATTGCTAGAAGATAACATTCTTGTCTTGTCTGCAAAGACGGATAAGATGACTGAACTACAAGAGAAACTGATGAATTGGATTGAATGAGACTAGAATGCATAAATGTGATGATGAAGATTATAAAGAATCAACTTGGGGAAATAGCACTATCAATGAAGTAGAAAAGAATCAATGGATTACCAAGCAATATTAAGGTAGATCCAAAGAGGTTCTTATCCATTACACTTAGAAGCAACAAAAAGTTAGAGGGAAAACAAGCGAAAGTGAATTCTAAAAGAAATGTTGAAATAGAAGAGAGCATTAATTGACAAAGTCACAACTTTTTTTAAAGTCATGATACCCACCACCATGATATTTTTTAATTTCATAGTATTTTTCAAAGTCAACACATCCACAAAACCCACAACCCAACTCATGCCACTAGCCATGATACATGAAGAAGAGTGAACATGACCAATAGAAAAGATTACCATGCAAATTACCATAGTAATGAATATAAATATATGCCAAAGAATGGCTATGCAAATGATAAACAAAATCTCTCACCTAACCTTACTTTTCCATAGTGCTTTAGAAAGAGAAAGATTGACAAACAATTTGAGAGGTTTCTTAATATCATCTGGAAGTTGAAAGTTAATATCTCATTCACCAAAGGTTTATCTCAAATGCCCAATTACATGAAGTTAATAAAATATATTAAGAGTATAAAAAAAGTTAGACATATATGGAATTGTGACCATAACCATTAAGTATAGCACTATCATCCAACATAAGCTCCCAAGAAAGCTAAAAGATCATGTGAGTTTTATGATTCCATGTATTATTGGAATGCATATTTTCATGAAGGTACTATGTGACTTGGGATCATGTGTTAATTTAATGGCATTGTCTATAATATAAAGATTGAACCTTAGTGAAATTACTTTAACTTTTCTCTCACTTCAAATAGCCACACATATCAATCAAAATTTTGAGAAGCATTATTGAATATATATTAGTGAAGGATATTTATATTTCTATGGATTTTTTTTACTAAATATTTAAGAAGATCAATATGCTTCATTGATCTTGAGATGATCATTTTAATTTCTGGATAGACATTGATAGATACCAATAAAAGAGAACTCATATTCTATGTTGGCAAAAAAACGAGTAAAATTCAATCTCTATAAGAGCCTAAAAATTCTAGATGATGATGAGGACGATTATTGAAGAATAGATAATCTCTTATGCACCATCATGAGAAATAAATATTGGCTTCATATGGAAAACTTCATGAAATATTATTATCTAGAATAAGATGATGAAGATGATGTACTAAAGTTTTTTAGAATGAAGAAAATATTACAAGTGATCATGAATAAAAGGAATGTTATGAGCCATGGTATACTTTAAATTCAAGACTTATAAAGGAACAAAGAGAAACCATTCTAAAGATGCAAAGAAAGAGGCTGGATTAATATAATTCTTATTTCAAAAATATGAAGAAATTCTTGAAAGAATTTTGGAGATTATGTGAAAGGTACAAGAAAAGGAGAGTCTAAAGTCGATGGTTCATTTGTTTGAAGAGGAATATAAGACATATAATAATCATTAAGCATTAAAAGGAAGATGAAAAACTAGTAGCTATAATAATAAAATTCAGAATTTCAAGAGGCCATGGCTTTACTTGGTGAAGAAATAAAAAAAGTTATTGCAAGAGACAAAGCCATAAAATTAAAAAAAATTAGGCTCAAAGAAGAAGTCATGACTTTTTCCAAAGCTTTGAAAACTGGGTTTGAAAGAGAAATTGTTGAAGCTGGAACTTCATAACTAGTCACAACCTTATCAAAGGTGATCATAGGCAATGATGCAATGACTTTTCACAAAGTCATGGCATCCATGTATGAATATCCTGAAGGAGAGATTCTTAAAGATAACTTGATGCTGAAAAAGAATTTAAGAAGATAATAAGAAGATAATAAGAAGATAAATATTTCATTGAGAAGCTTGTATGGACTACTAAAATTGAAATAATTAGAAATCCAATGATGGTCTAGTTACATATATTAGACATATTACTACGTAAGAGGGAACCCAAGAATTTATTTCTTATGTTATGAGATGTAATAAATTTTTTTATGTATACATATACACTCAAACACTTATACACTTTAGACACCCAAATAAATGTTATGGCATTCAAACTTAGACACAACTTTCTATTATAAAGACAAGTCATGGACTACTAAAATTGAAATAATTAGAAATCCAATGATGGTCTAGTTACATATATTAGACATATTACTACGTAAGAGGGAACCCAAGAATTTATTTCTTATGTTATGAGATGTAATAAATTTTTTTATGTATATATATACACTCAAACACTTATACACTTTAGACACCCAAATAAATGTTATGGCACTCAAACTTAGACACAACTTTCTATTATAAAGATAAGTCATGGCCAATGCTAAAATTCACAGCAAATACTAAAATTCACGGCCACATAAAAAGTCATGGCAGCTTTTAATCCATGACTTAAACCTAACCATAGATAAAGTGTTAACCCTAATTTTTGTAAAATATTTCATTCTATTTTTTCTCCACTCTAAAAAAATTCTCTGTAACTAGATTTTATCGAAGATTTAAGCTACCATGGAGGAGGAGACTTTAACTTAGAAGCTAAGTGTGAGAAGAGATTAAAAATTAAGGCAAGTTATAAGGACAAAGACAAGTGACAAAAACAATCTACCACTGATACTTCTTCCAAGGTTATGGTGCCTAAACTAATTTTTCTTACTAAAGAAAAATTAGTGGGGGAATGCGATTGGGATCGACTTAAGACATTTATATGTAATGTGGGAATGTGACCTTTATAAAATATTTTTACTTTATCTTTGAATACATACAAGACAAGAGATACTATGTATAAGGAGTTTGAGTATACCTCAATAAGAAGTTAATCACCAAAATATGTGGATTGCAAAGTACCATAGATGTTATGTTCTTCAAATCCCTATAGACACAACTAAACTACAAAGAAAACACCAAAATGTTGATGTATGGAAGAGAAATCTGGAGAGGTTCATCAGAGACTACATATAGATACTTAGCCCAAAATGAACTCACGTAAGAGATTGAAGTTTGATTATACTTTTATGTTATATTTTGTAACCAACTCTACTTCTCTCCATCATCATGAAAGATAGTGCAATTTTGTTATTTGCCTTAATGGAAGGATACAAGATTCACGTGGGAAAGATTTTAGAGAATTCTTTTCTCAAATTTTAAGAGGGAAGATTCTCCATCTCGATAATTTACCCCTCTTTGATAACAACATTATACCAAGCCAATCATCATGACAAATAAAGATAATGGTACATGGGGCCCATGGATATCTCCTTGACATTAATAGGTGTGAAGAGGATACTTAAAAGAGACAAGAAGAAAAGAGAGATTGTTTAGGGGGAAGAATCAACTAAAGTTGGGCAAGAAGTACCACCAATTTTCAAAGTGGATGTGGAAGCGATGAAAAGAAGTGGAATAGGGCTTGAGGAAGGATCATCACTCCAATTTGATTTTTCTTACTAGGCAAGAAGGTGACTTAGGAGAGATCCTCAATATTTTGGAAATTATGAAATTAGGTTTAACAATCAGGATATGCACTTGAAAACGGAGATAAATTCAATGCAAAGTTTTTTAGCAGTGGAAATAGAAAGAAGAGACAATAAGTGGTAAGAGTACATGAGAAGAAGAGAAGATAAAGAAGAAAAAATTTTGGAGTAATGGCATGCATTATAAAAGTTTCATCTTATTGTGACTTTGTTATGTTGCCTAATTTTGTTGGTTAGGTGGTATCCTAAAAGCTCATTAGTGAAAGTATCTCATCAATTGAGATCCACAAGTACATATCTAATATAAGTAGTAAATAGAATATTAATCTTGATATCAATTTCATAGGGATTGTATTGTTAGTTGAATTATTTAATAGTGAGACAACTCAATTCTAGTATAATAGATATTTTGGATTGTATAATCGATCTTAGATCTACGAGTTATTCATTTAATTTATGTTATGTATGTTCGAATTAGTTCATATTATCTTATTTTGGTCATAGAATGAAGATTGAGTTGTTGTGTAATGAATCCTTACCCTAATGGCATACAAGGTAGTTATCACATAAAACTCATCTAATTAGTGGTACTCTAATAGTATTATCCTAATGGTATATCACTACTAAAATAATAAATCACCTCTGATTGAGAGTCATTCACAGACTCATACTTTTTAGGCAACTTGTTAATTATCTTTGATGGTTATTTCATATTTACACTTTTATTTTCTATCCTAAGAAATCATAAAGGCAAAGAATTGACATGGTTTCTAAGTATTTATGATTTTGACTTCAAAAGTATCATTCTTTCATAATTAGTGTATGCTTCCCTCATTTTTCATCAGTGGAATGTTTGTGAGTGAAAGCAACTCACATAAGCTAATACCACCATATGAGTCACAATATACTCATGTAAGTCTTGAAAATTACTTATCATTCTTTTTCCTCTACAAGGATGTGGCTCCTACACTAAAAGTAAAACTTTTAGGAAAATGTCCTATATAACATCCATCTTAATCAAGAACCATTCTTCTAATATGTGTATAATAAAGTAGCATGTAGGGGTATTCAAACTCTCATACCCAAAATTTAAGTTTTAACATGTAGATTTATTTCATATATCAGAGTTAGAAAGTTTTAATATGTGTATAATGAAGTAGCATCTTAATTAAGAACCATAACAGAAAATCAAACCACAGCAAAAACACAGAAAAATAACATGGTTCACTAGTTGTTCAGCATGATCCGCTGCATCCACCAGAAAAATGCATATGCATTTACAGATTATAACCAAAAATATCTTACAGATTTGTGAGCAGTAGTAGTCACGAAGAAAAATCATGCAGAGAGGAGAAAAATGAGGATATGAATAGTTCTGCAAGAAAAATTATAGCCGCAAAAAGAAAGAAATAAAAAACAATTTATATTAAATAGTTTTTCGATATTAATAACATATCGGGTTGGATCACTTGGATGGATCGGGTTGTACTCTAAAATTTTATTTGACCCACTGATCAGGTAGTAGGACCCCTGTTATTGTGCTTTTGCTGCATTTCCAACCTTTCGATATTTTATTTCCTACACTAACAAAATATTAAAACAGAAAATATTTTGGCTATACAAAATAATTTATCAAAATAAAATATATATACAACATAAACCAAGTTACACAAATAATAGATTACATGCTATTTTGATAATAATTCTCAAAACTACCCTGGAGGGGGGGGGGTGTTGAGAGCCATGTCCCCAAGTTATAGAAATTAACATTAAGTCTTGCATACCTTATTTACTTTTGGAGCCTCTATAAAATACAAAATTTGTCTTAGGGTTTGGTAGCTACACCATAGCATTTGCTTGTTGCATAGAGGAGGAAGAAGAATGGAGAGATTCTTAGAAATTTTTCACTTTATCTCTTTTATACTCAGAAAATTATATATTATTTTAAGTAAAAATTCAAGGCTTTCAAATAAAGCCATGACTTTGGTATTCATCTATTAAGCTTGAAGTTGCATCTCTAGAAGGTAATCAGAACTCAAGAGTGTATTCCAATTTTTTTATAATATAAAGTCATGATATTGAGAAATAACCATGATATAAGCCAAATATTTTTGTAACACAAAGTCATGATGTTGGGAAGTGACAACAGCTACATGTGTTTCTCTTTCTTATTCTTCATATATGGTTGTGTCATTGGGAATGGTCACGGTATTTTGAATGGTCTCCCATATCATAATATGACCATGATGGTGGGAAATGGTCATGGTGTTGACATTGATCTTTTTTGTTCATCATATGGTCTTGATACTAAGAAATGACCATCATAATGACAATGTTTCTTGTGTGTATCCTATGGCCGCATTGCTGGGAAATGGACACAATGTAAAAATTTATAGTTCAAATGTTTATGACATTGTGAATGGTCATAGTACTAGCCTTACTTCTATCATATATCATATTTTCATAGGACTACAAATATGTCGTGGCAGTAGAAATTAGCTCAAAGATAAAAGTTATCAATTTTGCCTTCCTTTGAGGATAAGATCATGACCTTGGGGAATGGTCATACTCAAATAATGCCCACTATTATATTTTGAGTCCCAAAACTCATGGAACTAAATAATTACTACATCTTTGGCCTAAGTAGTCTTTGACTTTCTAAAGCTCAAAAGTCATGGTATTACAAAAGGTCATAGCTATGACTTGAGACTACCAAGTCATATTAAAGATAAGTTATAATACTAAGACATGGTCATAACTCTTTGTTCTAGTGGAGTACTTGGTTGCTATGATATAAAATTAATTTTGTGGTGTTTAAATTTTATGAGATAAGCATGTTAGCGACTTCATGATAATGTTATAACTACAAAGAATATGCTGAACAAATGAACAATTTTATTGAAAAGTTGGTAGGGTTATGACATACAAAGATTAACACAACCAATAAGATATAGTTTTAGACAAAAATATATTATAAAACAATGAAAGACTCCATACTCTACTCCTCGGTCAAACACTTCCAAAAACTATTGATATCATAACTATTCATCAAAATCTATCAAAACTCCAAAATAATGAAATGATCTATAATTATCTCATTTTCATGCTTATACACCATTAGATATTACCAAAATATATAAATATATTTGGTAGTTTGAACAAAGAACAAACTTCTACACTAAAATGACTACTTATCCTCGAGCACTTTCTCCTCTATAACAAAAATTTCAACATTCCAAAAAAATATTTTTTTTATGACCGAGTTTGAGTATCGTAAGTTCTCAAAATAGTGGAGCAACTTAAAGTGGGATATGTTGATAGTCATTATGAGGTTTGAGTTTCATGACTATACTATTGGGTCATTAGGTGTGTATAATTATTTATGTGATAGATATAAATATTTATTACATCACACTTGTAGAAAAAAAAATCATTGGGCTACCTCCTAAATAGTGTTATGTTTAATATCCATAGTTATATAATCAAAACCTTCTCTCCTTCATCGAAGATATCTATTATCCATGCTATCTTCTTAGTATATTATCTAACCTCCTTATTTGTTTCTTCTTTCAGTCTTGCATGAGCAGCATTTCTTTCTTGGGTCTTCTCTTCATTGGATGTCATGACTTCAGTGAATGTCATGATTTATTGTTCTATTCTAGTTTGTCTCTTTTTTTTGGATTTTCAAAGTCACTACTTTGTGCATAACCATATCTTTGGCTTTTATCTTTTTTTCTCTTTTCATTCTTTGACTCCAAAGTCATTGTACTATGCATAGCCATTGTTTTTTCTGTAAGCTTTTCTTTGCCCTTTTTATTAAGTAACTCTAAAGTCATGACATTGTGCACCATCATATCTTTAAGCTTCTAATGAACTATTTCAATATGTAATACCAACGTCATGACATTATGCATAACAATGACTTCATCTTCAAGCTTTCTTTGGCAATTTTTTTCCACAAAATTAAAGTCATAAGTTTATCTTTAAGCTTTCCTTATCTATTTTTATTATGTAATATCGAATTCATGGTGTTGTGCATAGCCATGATTTTGTCTTCGAACTTTTATTAGTTATTTTTATTATGTATCCCAAAGTAGTGATTCTATACACAGTCGTGTTATTGTTTTTAATTGGATCCTGCATGATTTTTGTCCCAATCCTTATCTTTCTCAATTGTTCCCTTAGCTTCCTTGAAGTTTTCTACATAAGATTCTTTTGAGATCATAGCTTCAAAAAATGCTATGACCTTAAAGTAATCACCTTTCTCTTTTTCCTCATTTTTACAATACCAAAATAGTTCTTTCTCAGCATATTTCTTATCTTTGTCACTTTCACAACTCTAAAGTTATTCTTCCTCTTTGTCTCTTTCATCTTCATCTAGCTAGGAATGTTCTACAAAATCTTTCCATTAGAAATCCAATTTTTTTTTTCATTATAATATAAAAGAGATTATTTATTCTCCAATACTTTGTTCCATCATTTCTTGACCCATTAAGCCATTATAATGGTTAGACTTTACTTGCTTCATGCTAACATGAAGGGTAAACTTTCCTTTCTTGAATTGGATAAGGGCTTGTCCCATGGTTAAAAATAGTCATCCCAATATAAATGGTACATAATTGTCCTTCCATATAATCTACTAAAAAAACGATACCCACCATAACTAATACATATTTTATAATTCCATCCGGATGCTTGATAATTTGATTAAGCATTTGGAGTAAGAAAATATTGGAGTGATTTTTCAAAGATTCAATCTTTACACAATTGACAAAGGCATCAAATTAACACCTGATCTCAAGTTTCATAATACTTTTTGAAATATGTAGTCTCCATAAGTGCAAGGTATGGTAAAACTTCCAGGGTCCTTCAATTTTTTCGAAAGTTTTATTTGAATAATTATACTATACTTCTTGGTCATATTCATCATCTCATCATATCTAAATTCCTTTTACTTCTCATTATGATCTTTCATAAACTTCATATAGTTCAATATTTGGGCTAAAACTTTGTCAAATAATATATTCACTTATAACTTTTAAAATATATTGAGAAATTTCTTAGTGTTTGTCCAATTTTCCCTTTCTACACTATTATGGAAAAGTAAAATTTATCAGAAATATACCATAAGTTTTATTCTGATTCATTTGTTTATCTTCATAGTTTTTGATAATATTCATTCGCTCCTCTAATTCTTTATTTTATTTCCTTTGCATCTTGGAGTGAAATTTAAGCTTGCAACTTTTATGAAGTCATTACTTTGTTAGGTGTCAAAATATCACATCCTTTATCATTTGAACTCTCTTCATTGCTAGTCATGGCTTCTTGGAAAAATTAAGTCAGAGTCATGGCTTTTAGTAAAGTGGCATTGCTATCAGCCCTAAAAATTTTAGATTCCTTTTGTTTAACACAATACCTTTGTAGCACTTTTTTACTTCTAAGAAATATATGGGAGCAATTATTTAGATTTACTTTAGTACCACTTTGTATCTTGTTTGCTTCTTTTCTCTTCATCTATAATGATAATTACCCAAGTTGATTCTTTATATTCTTTATCATTGAACTTATTTGATCAATTCTTTATTTAAGTATTCCCAACCAATTATCATGGGTATTATTTTTCTTTTTTAATTCTTCTAAGATGACATTCATACCTTCTTCTGGTGTTATCTTCTCTTCTCATCATGATAGTTAACAATTTAATCTTGAGCTTGTATGATTATTATATCTTATCATTTTATTCAAAAATTTTCTTAATGATTATTGAATATTATATATTTGGTTGACTTCTTTTAGTTGATAAATAATATCCAAGTCCACTAATTCATATAAATATAAAATGATAATCTCTTCTGATACTTTTCTATTTTCCTTTTAAGTTTCAAGCTTCCTTAAGAGAGCTTTCGTCTTTGCTTCAATTGTAGTGAAGTGATTCAACACCAATATTCTAACTTGTCTTCTTCCACATGGGGAATCTATTGGAGTTTGGTAGTTATTTTTACCAACTCCTCAAACAAATAATATCTTTTCTCTAGTAATTTATTCATAATTGACCTTCTAGCAGTCAAATCAACCATGCACCTTATCGCATAGTTAAACATGTTGTAGAAATTTTATGCTTGGAACCACAACTCAAACCCATGTTGAGGATATCTCCACAATAGCTCCTTAAAATAGTCTCATGTTGTAGAAAGTAATTTGAGGCAGGAAGAACTTAAGGAAAAATACCCTCACTATTTCATTCAAACTACTCTTAATCTTGAAATAGTTAACACTCACATGTACTTATTAATAGTTATTTTGATTCATAAAGAGTAGAATCTTTAAATATATTTATATACTCAATGAATGGAAAACTTTATCAACTATATGATGAATATTAATTGATGATGAAATATATGTCTTGTTTTAAAGGATTAATGATACATCCTTGAGGAAGCTTATGAGTTTTGATATTATTAAATTATGCATGTGTATTTTGATCTAGTATATCAATTAAGTTATGTGAAAAGTCACAAAGAAATTATTGAAGATTGATTGAATTTGATAGTTAGTTATTTAATTCAATCGATGTATATCTATAATAATGTCATGAGAAGTTTAATAAGTATTAAATAATAATTGACACAAATTATTATGAATAAGTAATAGAGTACAACTATAATTTTGTAGTGTTATGGGTTATAGTTAATATAAATTATTGTGCTAAATAATTTATATTTGGAGCCCGATATCTTATTTAGGCTAGAGTCCCTTACATAAATTGTCTAGAGCCATGGAAATGTATTATAGGTTTTTATTATTTGGAATATGTGTGTATGTACATAATCAATGTATTTAATTTAATTGAAATTAAATTAATTAATTTCTTAAATCTAATAAATTGATTTATATTGAATTAATTAGATTTTATATATATATATATATGTATATATATATATATATGTATATATATATATATGTATATGTATATATATATATATATATATGTATATATATATATATCTTTAAATACATTTTTAAAAGAAATAAAACTAAATAATATATAATAGATTAAATTTATATGTCACATCAACATTTAAAAAGCTGATGTGACATAAATAGTTTTTTAATTCTTTTATTTATTTTTTTAAATTTTTATACAAAAATTTGGTGAAGGAGAAAAATAATCTATTGTTGCATCATCTTCTTCATTGAGAGGCTGGAATAGAGTAATTTGGGAGATGACTTCGCCATTGACATATGCTCTATTGAGGTATGTTGAAATAATCACAACCTATGTGTGTTGTCATGATAAAGGTTATTTGAATCCTAGGTTCCCTAACAAAAGTAATAATTGAAATAAAAAAATATTTTAACAAATCAAACTAAATTGAACAAAACAAAACTTTGATTTTGACCAAACTAGTCTGATTGAATCTAATGGATCAAACTAATTTACTTGGATATATTGTGCCAATATTATTTTTCTCAAAGTGCAATACAAAATTCTAGTAATAGAAACCTTCGTTGTTTTAGAATGCCTACAATTTGTTGATGCATCTCTTGTAGTTATTTTTATGATCTCTTAGAAACCTTAAATGTTAACAACTCCATTAGTCGATATAGAATTTTTGGAACATGAAGGCTAAGTGATACATGATATTTGTTGTGCATGTTATAAGTCTTATAAAAAATTACATTTGAGCACCATAAAATAAAAATATTCACATTTTAGGACCTAATTTGTTTATGGTTTGGTAAAAAAAATTGAAAAATATTTGTGTTTTAGTACACTAAAATATATTAACTTGGAAATAGCCTTTCTCTATCCACATTAACATTAAAAAGATACATGTTAGACACCACAAAAATGTAAGTCGGAACATTAACCCAATTCAACCAAAAACACAAACCCTCACGATCATGTCTTTTTTCACACAAACAGATTAAAGAAAAAAACCCCTAACTTTTTTGCCACCTTTTCTCATCTACTCTCTTCTCATCATCTTATGCTAATCTCACTTTAAAATAGGAGATTAGCACATTAGACACCATTGGTTGCTATATAAGAAAAGTAATTCTGATGCAATACATTGTGATGTTCGGCTGATAGCTTGTTTTAAATGTAAATAATAGGAAAAAATAAAGGTTAGTATCATAAAACAAAAATATTTATGTTTTAGAATTTTTTTTTATGTTTTGAGCACTTAAATTAAAAATATTTATGCATTGGCACACTAACAAAGATAAATCCAAAAATGCCCTCAACCATTCCACATCAATCTTAAAAAAGCAAAAAAAAAAACATGATATACATAATATCTTGAAAATGCTATGATATACATGATAATTTTTGGAAATGTTATGGATATACATAACATTTTTAAAAAATATATCTATAACATTCAAAAAACATTATGTATATTATTTTTCAAAATAGAATTAATGTTTTTAAAAATAATATATTATGTTTAAGGTTTTTTTTTTGTATTTATATAATTTTTTTAATGTCAACATTGATTGAGTAAATATATTTTAAAGTTTATTTATTTAAGCGTAATAAAATATAAAAAGTTTTTCCATTTTGTAAATTTGTTGCGAAGTACTTAAAACAAAAGGTCAAAAATATAAACATTTTTATTTTAGGATGCTTTCTTGTAATTATGAGTTTTGTATAGTAATAATACATTTAAAATAAAAAACCCAAAATTTAAGTCTGATTTTAAAAATATGCCCAAACTAATGTGTCTAGACACAACATGGCAATACCCGTCGTTGTGAACAGTGGCTATTGCCACGCTGTTGATTTTTTAAAATCAGAGTCCGGCATTGTGAATGCCGGCTATTGAAAACACCACTATCGTTATCTCAGCTCACCCCTCACCTCTAGCCCCTTGCCCCTTGCCCATCGCCCCTCTCCCCTCTATCCTCGTCCCTCGCCCATCTCCTCTCTATCCTTGCCCATCTTTACTCGCATGTATGCCCTTCCTTCTCGCCCCTCTCTTCCCACCCCTTTCCCCTAGCCCGCCTCCATGAGCTCCTTCGTCGAGCTCCACCGAGCTCGACGTGGACCTCCGTCGAGCTCCACGATGGAGCTCACTAGAGCTCCTTCGTGGAGCTCGACGAGATCCATTATAAAGCTCACTAGAGCTCCACGATGGAGCTCGACGAGCTCTAGTGAGCTCCACATCGAGCTCACTAGAGCTCGCGTAGTTCCGTCGAGCTCCATAATGGAGCTCCACGTTGAGCTCGATGGAGTTCCATGAAGGAGCTCCTGGAGTCGGGGCAGGTGGAGAGGAGTGAAAGGTGAGGGCAGACGAGCGACAAAAGACGAGTGAGGGTAGAGGGGGTGAGGGGGAGAGGGGCGAGGGGCTAGGGACTAGAGGTGAGGGGTGAGCTGAGATAATGATATTTGTATTTTCAATAGCCAGCATTCACAATGTCGGCATCTGATTTTAAAAAATCAACAACATGACAATGAGCACCGTTCACAATGATGGGCATTGCCACGCTGTTTACAGATATACTAGTCTAGACATATTTTTAAAATCATCCTTAAATTTTTGATTTTTTGTTTTAAATGTATTATTTATGTACAAAATTGTAATTACAATAAATAGCAAGTCAATTGCCCTTTTAAATTTAGTATTCCGCTTCAGCCAGCCCGCCCCATTCTCTCTGACCTATCTCCCTCATCTGATATACATGCACGTAACTGAATTTTTCTCCGGCTGGGGCTCTGTACATCCTTCACTCTCACTCTCACTCTCACTCTCACTCTCACTCTCTCTCTCATAAGCACAAAGGTAACGTAAAATGGGAGAGGATCACAAGAGTGTAACGAGCGAGTCAAGTTCTCATAATTGTGCTCATCTACTGTTAACGTCAATTTCTGGTTCTGGCAAGTCTGAAGCCAGTGGAAGGCAATTATACTGCCGTAAAGAGAAATCTCTAGGAGTTCTCTGCACTAAGTAATTACTATTACACTTAATTTTTGTTTGACTTATTAATGCTGTTTGTTGTTTTGATATGTTGTGGTAGTTTTTTGAAGTTGTACAATAGGGAAGGGGTGGACTTGATTGGATTAGATGATGCTGCTGCCAGATTGGGTATCTTCTTTATTTGATTCCATTTTTTTCAGTTTCTTTTATTTAATTTTGTTTTCAACAGTAGTTAAGGTGATACCTTTTATTGTCATACTTAAAAATACTCAATTGACAACGACTAAAGTTGATTCCTTTTTCCTATCGCCATTCCTTACTGCACGGTTAAAACTAACAACCTCTCAGTCCTGAAATTAGTAGGCTATTGTGAATAATATAAATTTCGAACTATTGCTTGATAAAATTATCTGGGGAGATTTTAATATTGGTTAACTAGTCAAATATAGGACTTGGAATCTTAATTTTTTCTTAGTTGATTTGAATCTGGAAGGAATGATAGGAACAAACTGGTTGGTAGTCAATTAATAATGCAAACGATCCAATCAAGCTGCAGCTTGCTGGCATGAGTTATGTTATGGTTTTTGAGAAAACAAAATGATATACAAAATGATGTATTTTTTTTTTGTTAGAAATCTATAAGCTGCTAATGAAATTTATAATGTTTGGAATGGAAAACACTCAAATCTATCAATGATAAAAATTTAGCTTTGTCAACATTGTTTCCACCATGGAAGCACGGACACGGCTCCCTACAGCCGTGTCCGCATGTCCGACACCTGGACATGTGGATACAGTAGGGACACGGTACAGACACGGCATATATAAGTGTCCGATACGCCACATGACATATCATTGATCAATCCGTATCTGATTTGCCACGTGGTGTATCGGATGCCATATACATTCCTAGAGTGACCGACATTCGATGACGTCCAGTGACCAACGATGCCCATGCAGTGACGTTGGCCACTCGTCGCAGGCGGCGAGCGTGATTTGAGGGGGGAGGTAGGGGGCAGACGCGATTTGAGGGGGGCGGCAGGGGGCGGGCGTGATTTGAGGGGGGCGGCAAGGGGCGGGAGCGATTTGAGGGGCGCGGTAGGGGGCAGGCGTGATTTGAGGGGGGCAGCAGGGGGCGTGCGCGATTTGAGGGGGGCAGCAGGGGGCGTGCGCGATTTGAGGGGGGAGGCAGGGGGTAGGCGCGATCTGGGGGATGCAGGGCGGGCACAATTCTGTGGGGGGCGTGATTTTTATAAAATAAAATAAAATATTTTTATTTTATTAAAAAAATATTTTTATATAATGTAAGATAATTATAAAATATTATTTTATAAAATAAAATAATTATAAATATTTTCTTATAAAATAAAATACAATATTTTTATTTTATAAAATAAAAAAAATATACATTTATTTTATAAAATAAAATATTTTAATTTAATTTAATTTATTTTATTTTATAAAATACCTAATATTTATAAAAAAAGTAATTTTTATTTTTAATTTTATTTTTTTTATCATGTCGTATCCTAGCCGTATCCGTATTCTAATTTTTTAGAATTTGACGTGTCCGTATATCCTACCGTGCCGTATTCCCGTGTCATATTATACCGTGTCGTATTCCCGTGTCGTATCTTACCGTGTCATATTCCTGTGTCGTATCCTACCGTGTCGTATTCTCGTGTCGTATCCTACCGTGTCGTATTTTCGTGTCATATTTTTGTGTCCGTGTTCGTGTTCATGTCCATGCTTCTTAGGTTTCCATTGGTTTGGGCTGGTAGTTCAATGATTATTCTCAGTAATGATTGTGTTGACATTTTGGTGTATCATTTTTGTGAAACCAACTAAATCAAATAGATTACTTAATTTGTTTGATTGTAAAATAATGCAAATCCGCAATGAATATTTTAAAATGATTTTATTTCCCAGAAATACTAATCAAGCAAACATTAAACTTATCGAGCAATAAATTAACATAGCAAAACTTGTGGGCATGTTGCATCTTTACATGTGTAATGTATTCTTTACTCCTAACTCTTGATGGTCTAGGGTTCAATTCATGCTGATATAATTTGTTTTATGTCAAGATATTTTAATAATATAAATGACATCATAATAAATACTATGCAATAAAGATCTATATGTACATTAACTTGCTGAAAAAAAAATATAGAAGAATACACACATATATGTTGAGGTATTTCACAAGTTGGATACTTCTTTGGAAGAAAAAAAAACTAATAAAATAAATAAAATATATTAGTTACTTACAACATATTTCATCAATGTTGATGAGTATATAGTAGTGTCAAATGAGCTGTGTTGAGCTAATATGATTTATTTTTTTTAGGCCTGCCAGTCCACGTGCCATGCCAAGCATGGTCTATTGGCTTGCTTGTTGCCTGGGTTGTGCTGGGTCATGCTATGTTGGGTCCTAACACACCAGTGCACTAGGAATGGCTTGAATCTAGGTTAGCCTAGGTTCATTTAAAACTAGCTTGAGTTGGCCAATTAGGTTGAAATTGGCATGCATCAATTAATATATCGGGTCATGCTGTGTTGCATCTTTTGTAATATGTAGGTTATAAACTTTGGATCAGCATGGTTTGAGTCATGCTATGGGCTAGCTCCCGCCTATTCTAGTCATGGTTTTGATTGTGTTGGTTGTGCCACATATTAATTTTCATGAGTTGTGCTATGGATTGCCCAACCTAGTTGATACTCATAAAGTATATATCATAAATATTTTGCTGGAAGAAAAGGAAAGATATTTAGTACTCTTAAGTGCTATCATGAATATTTTTGTAATTTGGTCATTGGTAAACATATAAGTTATCATATAATTATCTTGGATATTCTTTTACATATGAAATAATAATCAATCTTGATATGTTTTTTTACTGATGAAATATTAATTAACAATAATGTGTTGAGCTATATGGGCATCACATTAAAGTATTATTGGCATTTGGATTGACAAACATAGCTACTTCAAAAAGTGATTGATTCATTAAAATTTATAATTAAAATATCATAATTTTACTCTAAGCTTAAACACTCAATGTAGAAATTACAGTCTGTTATTTAATTTTTTAGGAGCTAAAATTAATTTAAAAAAAAATATGAAACTTGATGACATTTTTTTTGTTATCGTAGGGGCCTAACTAGAAACCAAGTAAGTATCTACTTGGTTATGTTCATCATCTTTTTTTAAAAATATTATGCCTTAAATTTTTTTTTACATATCTAAAAATTTAAAAAATTATATTTATATGAATTGTCTAAAAGAATCTAAAAAATAATTAATTATTTTAATAATATATATAATATTTTAGTCTAGTAATTATTAGATAATTATTTTTTTTCATAATTTTTATATATGTAGAAGACTTAATTAAAGCATTGATATTTGTGGATAAATTTACACTTAGATCAAATAGTGAGTTGATTGCGATACATCATAAGTCATGACATACTAAGTTAGGATAACATATCTAGATTATACTTTTTTTTAAAAATAAAAATCATGCCTTATAAAAAATAATCTTAATACCCAAAAAGTATTTGAGATATTTCAAATACTTCATTTGAAATTTAGTCTACGAGGATAATTATAATTTTGATATACACAATTAATTATTATTGATAATAAAAATATTAATATATAACACTAATAACATCTATTTTCTTTCTTAGTCACATTGATAAAAATAAGAATAATATGATTTACATCTCCCAAGACAAAAGTAATAATTGTTAAAAAGAAGTGAACCACATCTTAAGAGATTGTTTGTGTTTTAGTCAATAAAAAATTTAATAGTTTATAAATCCTACTTATACTACTTGGGATAGCAAAATATGGTAATTGTTGTATAAATATATTTTTTAAGATCATTATTAGAAATATATTTCACATGAAAATAAGTAAAAATTTATCTATTAGAAATAACAATATAAGATAATAATTTAATAGTAGTCATCTTGAATATAAGAAAAAAATATTTTAATAATTTATATCGTAAGTATGTAAATGCTATTGCTATTAACTTGGTCTTAATCAAAATTAATTTGTCTATTAGGTTCGGGCTTTATGGTATATACTCACATACATCTTACTATAGGTTTACTTGAAGGTTTTTGGTTAATATTTCATGTATCATCAAAAGTAATTATCTATAGTTCATCAAACATAACAAGTTATTATCCTAGATGATTAAAATTTAAATGTCTTAAATAGAGTATTTAATATTTTTAAATTTTTAAGAGAAAATAAAAAATTGAAATATATAATATTAAAATATGAGTAAGAAAATACATATGATAGAGAGTGTTGGGTAGAATATATATTTGTTTTTGTAAAGTAATAAAAAGTGTCAAGTCAACACTTTAAAATGGATCGAATGACATAGTAGATGACTCTTTTGAGAAATATTGTGGACATATTTGTTAACTATATATTTTTAGATTGAGTTCATAAAGCCTTTAAATCTTAATCTATTTTAGGGAGACTCATATTTTGCGTCTCATGAGATATTCTCATTAGAAGTCTTCTCTTCATTTATATGACTAGGAGCATCAAGAAAATTATGATTTAATGAGGCACTAGGAGATATTTCATTACTCTTTTCATGGCTAATCTTTGTAACAACTAGATCATATCACTATAATGTTAGGTGCAAAAATAGGTGTAGTTGTTACCTTGTGAGGAGTAACAACTAGATCTTGTAAAGATCATATCATTATAGTGTTGAAAAGTGTCTTATTTGATTAAATCCTTGTTAATAAACTCATCATCAAAGAATATCTTGTTTGTACTCATAATAATTCTTATGATTTTTGTTGAATAATATTTATATTTTTTTGAGTATTGAAATACTTAATAAATATATACTTAATGACATGTGTAATCATATTTTTTATATTAGGAAAGAGATTTTGATTTGTTGAGGTTTTATTTATTTTTTTTATTATTTATTTTTTTATTTTTTATTTTTAGGATCATTTTATATGTAAGCTGTCCCAAATCATATATGCTTAATATTGTATTTAATTTTATTTCTAGTTAATAAAATTTATTATTTTATCTTCATCTCTTCTTTCCTAATGTTTTCTATTTTTTTCAAAAACATTGTGTTTGGAATGATAATTAGCAACAAAATGGCTAAAATTTTTTGGTAGTGTTGATGACAATATATGCTAGTGTTTGGCGACAGTGATTGTAGTATGACCATATTAATGAGGCAAAAACTCATCTACTATGGATCTTTTTGATGGTTTCATGGTGTATCATGGTCATCAAACTTGTGACAACATGATCATGGTGGTCTAGAAGTTGTTTGCGATGAACTATGATAGACTTAATTTGTTTGGCACTACAGTGCCAGTACAAAATTGTTTTGCCTAAAACCATAATAACTTGTGCAAATTATCTTTGTTTGATATTTATGTCATGTTTGTCATATATTTTTTTTGAGATATAAAAAAATGATTGGAATCATTGCGAAATCACTAGTGATAACTTAATGAAAATGAGGGAAAATATATATTTCATGTGAGTTATGTCAATGTTGATCTGATTTGTAGCTTAAAGTTATATGAGTCATTTATAAAAAAAATTATTTTAGACCGAGACTGATAAGTGGATAATGATTGATGAATAACTACTAATGTGTATATGATGGTTGATTGATTTCAATATTATTAGTGTGTTTGACACTTGTGATACTTGTAAGAAGATTTGAGACTTGACCACATTGATCAATTTTTTAAGAATATTATATATATATGTTGATATTACTTAATCGTTAGCATGCATATTGTTTGATAATGATAAAATAATACATTATGCTATTTAGACATAATTATGTGAAAAGATTGTTGATGTGATACATATGTTGACATGTTAGATAACAATGATGAGATTTGGTCATTAAATTTGTATTATCTTTACATGTATACATTGAGAAAGTAATATGTTATTTTACAAACATATATTTTTGGTGAAAATATATTTTTATTTTTTTTTACAAATTTATTATAGATGATTTAGACATTTATAATTATATCTAAATCAAGTGGAGTATGATCAGTTATAGCCATACTTATTTGAGGTGTGAGGTATATTGAGACAAAAAAGTCTTTTGGGGCTTTAAGGTATAAGATACAATTAAGACACGAGAAAATTATATATTTTACTAATTGTTATTTATAATTTTTATATCTTAATAGAATATAATTAAGTAAAATATATCAAATATAAAAATTAAATATCATTAGTATTTTTCATTAACATAAATATTTAAATTTTTAAAATAAAATAATAAAATTCAAATAATCTAACATATATTCATGTGTTTGTATATATAAATATATATACATTTATATATATACACATGAATATGTATTTGTGTACATAGATATATATACATATACATACACGAATGTGTATGTATATATATAAATATGTATATACCTACCTAAGTATATGTATATATACATGTATATGTATATGTATATACTCATGCATATATGTAGATACACATTCATATATATGTATATACTTTGTGAGGAATGCAAAAATGGATCAAATTGATAGTTACATTACAATTGTTTCTTCTTCAATGTTTTTTTTTGTTCTCATAATATTGTGATAATAAATAATAAATTATTAAAAATTTGTTGTTATAATAATATTTAATTTAATTTTTTATTTATTTTGCATATTTTTTTATTTTTTGGTATCCCATTTGTCTTTTTTATATGAGTTGTCTTTCAAATTAATTTAATTGTGACTTTATTTTTTATTTTATTAATATTGTTTTGTAGTACTGAAAGACGTCAAGAAATATTCTTCTAGGATTGAGCAGTATAGTAATGTTAGAGTTATTTGAATATTATTGATTAACTATTTATTCACTCTTAATTTTATAATTTATTTTTGATCAAATTAAGATTATTTGACTATAATGTTAGAGATATCTTTATTGTAAAATTTAAAAATTATTAGCTAGAAAAATATATTAGAGTTTTCTATCTTGTTCATTAAATTTGTATAAATTATGAATCATTCAACTTGATACAATTGATATTTGAGGATCTAATAGACATAGAGATGTGCTTCAAGTTTAATTTAAATATTTTATCATATTTATTAATGAGTATACATATTTTGTCTGGTTGATTTTTTTCTATTCCATATCATAATTTTTTTATTTTTTAATTATTTTATAAAAAATAAAAAATTAATTAATAAAAATAAAAATATTAATAATAAGATAATATATCAAATATCTTGTGTTAGCACACTCTCATAGAATGAGATTGTGTTAGTACACTTTCATATTCATAGAGGATGAAAAATATCTACTATTGTTGTAAAACAAAATTTTACTTATTCATCAATTATAAGAGCAAGGTCATAGTGGGATGTATGAGGTCCTTTTGATGATTTTAATAGCAGGACTCTTCTTTGGAAACAATTTTCAACAGTTCTCTCTGGTGTTACTTTTTTTTTAATGTGTATATTATATTGAGTTAGTCTTGTTACTAATTGCACATTGTGCCATAGTTGTTAAAGGTGCGCCTCAAGCTCGAGCGCTATGATGATCATGCAAAAGCAACTCGCTCAAGGCAAGGCATGAATATTTCCAAAAGGTGCATGAGGCACCTGAAATCCTCGCCCATGTGTGAGGATTTTTTAAAGGTTGATTGTCACGAGGTGTAAGTATAATATTCTAAGAAACTGCTTTCTTCATATGACCATAACTTGATGATTAGTTTCAATAGGAAGAATCTCAATAAACTATATTGTAGATTGAAAAAAAAATGAAAGGATAATCAAATCAAACTATATGATTTAAAAGACTCAAGTTCATGACTTTTGTTATAATTTTAGATAACTGTGAGCTTTGAGATGAGTGCAAAAAGCAACAATAGCTCCAAATATCTGTGATTAAGTATATGAGATGAGTGTCATAGAAGTACCAATTTCAATTGATTGTCATAAAAAAAAATTAATAACTAGAATCATCTTGCTTCTATATGAATTATGTATTATTTTTTGATATATTGTTTTAATATTGAAGCCCATTGAGAGTATACTCTATTTTTATACTAACAAAAAGGTCATTTCTATAACGTCAACATTAATATTTACTAGATTAAATTAATCTAAGCATTAATTGAGCTTGATATGATAATGTATGTTTTTGGTATTCAGATAGAAAATACTTCAAAGCACATCATCATAAATATCTTCAAATTAAAATCTTCATAAAATATTAATGTGCATAAAATTCTGCCTGTAATACACCGAATAAAATTTAAAATATGCCTCCAAAGTATCATCAACATTAGAATCAATAGTATAAGTGTCGATAGACCATGTCGGAGCTGTAGTAGATAGTGGTGGTGAATGACATAGCAATGCCTGTGCTAACAAGGAAAGATTTAGGTAGTGATAATAAGCTATTGCTATGACTAGGATATTATATTAACATCTTTCCTTTCAATAATAAAAATAACATCATTATCTATAATATGAAATAAATATTCATTTATACACAACCAAATTATTAAGGAACACTTTAACTTCAATGAGCACCAAAACTATATATGCTTTATAAATACATACAAATAAAAAAAATACAAGTACAACACTTAATATTTACATATTTTTTTTTTTCAATTTTATTTCCATGCTAAAAGTAGTTTTCCAGTTTTTTTTTTGTTTTATTTTTCCATTAGCAAACATCAAAAGTGATTCCTGACAGCTTTTATTGTTAATATTTTTATTTGCAGGTGTCGAGCGTCGTCGTATTTATGATGTGGTTAATATATTGGAGAGTGTTGGTGTAAGGTTCATGTTATTTGAAGTCAATATCTTTTGTTATGAAGCATATTTTTGTGCTCCTCTCACCACCTTTTCATATCATTAGTGGCTCCCTTGATTACTTAAAAGCTAAATGTTTTTAGTCGAGACAAAAGGCAAACTATTTGTATTTTAAGTTGAATAGTTTTTGATATTTTGTCAAAGTGCGTATTTAATAAAGGTCTAGAGTTCAATTTTTGATAATTATTTTTGTTGATTTATACAAATTACATTATGGAAAAAAGATCTAAGAACCAATAGTCAATAACTTTTAAACACTAATGGACTCTTTCTAAATGTTTAAGCCTTTTAGGTTGCAGGACTTCTTGATAAATTGGATACTTGGGTTATGTAGGTTGTAACGAGAAAACAGAAGAGTCAATACACATGGAAAGGGTTTGAAGCGATTCCTCATGCTTTAGATATCCTTAGGGTATGGGTATGCTAACTGTTGCTTGTTTTGTATTTTGAGACATCATTTAATTCTTTGCTGCTGTATTACATTACAGGATGATGGTTCAAGACAAAATTTTTGTGCATCTAATGCTTTTAGTTTTGTAAAGGTAATTAGAATTTGTTTTTCTTAAATATATTAACTTTGAACATGCTTCCTTGTGCCTTTTGTGAATTGCACTCCAAATGAGAGTTCGTGGTTGAGTTCTTTGCAATTCACATCTTATTTTTGGTGGACCAATTGGCATCAACCCCCTTTTGTTATTCTCATTCTTTTGTTTTGGCATTGTGATAATTATTCATATTTTTGGAAGTATCTTTTTTTGTAAAGGAAAATAATGATCTAATTTTTTAGGCATTCATTTTGATTGATGGCTTAAAAGAAGGCTCCATATTATATTTAGTCTATATCCTAAGCTAGCCCATCATTTTACTCACTTTGTGTAAACACTTTCTTCACATGCAATTTTGTTTTCCAATGCGGCATGAAGCATTTTTTTTATTTAATATTAATAGTACTTCATTGTTAAAATCTCTATTAGGCTTAATAAAATAAATTCTTAAGAATAGACTCTTTTTAGTAGTTTGATTTGTTTTTGTGAGGCTTCAAATGAAAATGAAGTGGGGAGTCTCTCCAATGCAACACATGATGGGCAATACAAACCTCTGACTTCATCAAAAGGTAGAATATTTAGTTCTTCCTTGCCATTTTGCAAACTCATCAGTGTCTACTATTACTTGATAATCATTCATTTATCAATTCAGATATGAAATTGTGATTCAACGTTTGACATAATTTGATAATGGTTCTTGAATTTCAATCAATGTTTTACAAATTGCCATGGTTATTTTGTTTTAACATGACATTTTTTTTGTTGAAGGCTTGTTTAACATCCTCATCAATTTATGTTTTTGTTGTCAAAAGTTATTTTTACAATAATTATTTTAATTAATCTTTTTAAATTAGTAATGTTTGGCAATATATCATGCTCTAGGATTTTTTTTTGTAAATAAAACATAAAAACATGACTGATTGTTAAATTTGTTACTTTAAAATTAAAGTTGAATACTTGAGTCTTTTTCATAGTGCTTATTATTCTGATAGTGTTCTCACTTAAGCGTGTTTTTTATTAATGGGTGTTCCAAGTATTAGATAAGTTTTAAAGCATTGATATGCTTGTCTGTCACTACTACTGTCATGCATAGTCACCCCCACCATTTTAAGCATGGTCATTGTTTAAGCTGTTAGTTTTTAATATTATTGTTGTTTATCTTAATTGAACAAACTGTATATGGTGAGAAAAACATAAAATTTTGTGTTGTTTGGTCATTGTAAATGGCTGGAGATTCTGATACTTTATGACATAATTATCATAAAGTTGATGAACATAGAGTCATTGGACTTTTGATGAGAACTAGGAAGTGTCCATTGGGCTTTACTGCCTTACAAAGTCCATTGCTCAGCTTGCCTGGCCTAGCATGATCTGCAGCCCAATATAACAAAGGCATACCCAACATGACATGATGTGGAGGCCTGCATGCCATTACTACCCATGCCCGAGCATATGCTATGATTATGTCATGCTCAGGCACTTGTGACTTGTGACTCATATACATGCTGCACTTGTCCGTGGGCCATATTAAACATGAGTCATGCTTGAGTACCCATGATCCGTGAGTTGACCAGTGACTCATATGTAGAGGTGCCAACCGGGCCGGGCCAGCCCGGCATGGGAATATCTCGTGCCCAGGCCTGTGAAGTGCCCAGGTAAGGCTCAACCCATGCCGTGCTGTGCCGAGGCCAATCGGGCCTCATGTCGTGCCTGACCTGGCACGGTTCGGTGGCTCGTGGCACAGCCCGTAGGCACGGTCGGGGTCACTGTTCACACCCAGCCCGACATCCTGCACCCGCAGTTCCGCACCCTCACGAGTCATGGGTCATGGTGGGTTCACTGTGACTCGGGATACTCGGGCCAACGCCAAGCCAAGTGTCCTGTTCCCCTTCCCATAAAAAAGACCGCGGGTCGGGTTCAATCAGACCCGACTTGTGGTCCCCCGACCCGATCCCCCCCCCCCCCCAACGGGCAAAAAAAATAATTTAAATTGTTGTCGTTGGATCTCGCCTCCAATGGCTAAGGGGCACAATCCAACGGCCCTCATGATTTCGCCCCCTAAAAAATTAAAAAAAATGACTTAAAAAAGTTATTTTTTTTAATCTATAAAATCCATCTCCCCTCTCTATAACATTTATGTTTTTCATAAATATTTATTCTCTCAAATCTCACATTTTCTCTCTCAAAAATATTGCTCTTCTCTCTCGGGACTTGGGAAGTCAGGATTTTCTCAATTGGCTTGGTTTTTTGGGAATCTCAACTTGGGTTTTGAATTTTGAGCTAGATTATGGTGCATCGTGCACGTGATCGACCTGACTGCTTTATCGGGTAATTTATTTAAAATTTTTCTTTTCTCTCTCTCTCTCTCCAGTTTCTCTCTCTAGACCTAAAATAGATAAATTTAAAATCAATCATCTTGTCTCTAAATAAGTGACATGATTAAGAAAAATCATAAAAAATGATAAATACTAATGAAACATATTTAAATTTAAAAAATGAAAATATTACACAGAGGTCTGAGGTTACTGAAACTTTGGTTTCTCTAATTGTCTTAACCCAAACTTCTAAAAAATAAAAAACTAGGAGGACTTTTGTAGTTTGGACTTATTTTAATATAATAAAATAAAAAAATATTAGGGGTGAGGAAGAAGAAATGATACAGTACAAATATTATATGAGACTTTTAACATGTAAGAGTTCTTTTGGGACTGGGCACCTTAAGAGGCATGCCGAATTATGCACCAAAAAATATAATCCATTAGATCTTAGGCAAATTCAACTTGTCACTGTATTTTTTGAGACTGGATCGAGTTTAGTCTCAAAGTTTACTCTCTTCATATACTCCAGCGAGTTGGGTAGGGACGACATGACCAGACTTATCACATTGATGGGTCTTCCGATCAGATTTTCGGAAGATTCAAGAGCTGTGCGTATCATGTAGACATATTTTCAGCCTATTTATCGTAGGATTCCTAGGTCCACATCTAGGAATGACATACTAAAATTATATAAGTTAGAAAAATAAAAAATAATTAATGAATTTATGACATATAGTGGAGTGGTGTCCGTGACATCCGATATCTGGACAAGTCACGATGAATCATCTTATGCATGTCTCACCAGCCACTATGTAGATTCTAATTGGTCAATGAATAAAAAAATTTTAGGATTCTCTGAGATTTTTTATCCTCATGATGGCTCGACTATTTTTGAGTATATGATGAAAATCTTTAGGGAATATAAAATTCAAAATAAAATTTTGTATCACATTCGATAACGCATCTAATAATGTAGTTGCGATTAACATGTTTGTTAGGAATATAAGAGATACACCATTATGAGAGATTTTTCATGTTTGATGTATGTGTCACGTGATTAACCTGATTGTTCAAGCGGGTATGAAGGTCTGTTCCCCCGTTTTGGATAATATACGTAATGCGCTAAAATATATTCGCACTCCTTGCAGACAACAATAGTTTGATAGTTTATGTTTGTCTACGAATCTTAAGAAGAAGAAATTCCAATCGGATGTGAGACATCATTGGAATTACACATATCTGATATTAGAATCATATGTTGGATACGAACACGTGATATCCGACTACGTCAATAGTAAGAGTGACGAACTTATTATTGAGGACACTGACTGGGCTTCAGGAATTTCATAAATGAAATTCCTGAAGATTTTTTATGACACGACGAACATGTATTCGTCGATTTATACGCCCACTACTTGTATTATATTCCAGTGCATATGTAACATTAGTAGCATATTTAGGAAGTATCGAGCTGACCCGACACTTAGCCATATGGTTGTAGAGATGAAATCAAGTACTTGAAGTTCTGGTCAACCGTTTCATCTCTTTATTGCCTCGTTGCATGCATGGACCCTAGGGTTAAGGTGGAAGGGGTAGAAAATACCCTGACTTATATTTCCTCGTGCATGAACCTAGAAGAGACACCCGAATGGTTCATTCACGAGAAATTGACCGACCTGTTCACATACTACGATACTAGGTATGGTGGTGGTAGTAGTGAAACTATGATTACGGACATGGATACATTGTTTGGAGATGACAATTTTTCCATTCAGCTAGCGAGGGGGAAATATAGAGGTGGACCATCACATAGGAGCGAGCTTTCTCGGTACTTAGATATCGATTACTGCTCAATCCTATCATATTCTGATACTAAAAATCTTGATATATTATAGTGGTGGAAATCATATGAGTTCACTTTTTTCGTGCTATCTAGGATGACACGGGATCTACTGACTCTTTCGGTGTCGAGCGTAGCATCAGAGTCTGCTTTTTATGTTGCAGTGAACATGATTTTGGATAGGAGATCGAGATTACATTGAGATATTGTTGAGGCATTGACTTGTTTGAAGGATTGAGCATCCACTGTGATAGCGGGGAAGTTGATTGCTGTTGATGATGATCCATATGATACTGATCTTGATGTTGTGGCTGATGATGCTCATGATATGCCGATTGACAATTGATGATGATCTATAGTTTTTTTATTTCAATATTTTGTTTTTTATTGATTGTACGTTTTATTTATACGTTATGTTGAAACTTTAATTTGTTTGGTTCGGATCTTCGGTATATAATGGCTGATTGATCATTTTTTATTTGGTTTGCTTATGTTTTTTTTACTTTTTTATTTTTTTAACATTATTTATTGATTTATTTATTTTTTTGTTTTAATTTTTCATTTAAAGATTTATAACTCTATTATATAATTCTAATACATTTTAAACTAATTTTATTTTACATTATAAAAACAAATTACACTTTGTAAATTTAATAAATTTTAAATAATATTCATAATTCACATTATAAAATTATACAATATCAATACTTTTATATATAATTTTATAATTTATATAATTAAAATAAAAATTAAAACAATTAAATTTTTTTTTAAATTTTTTTTTTCCTAATTTCCTGTCTCGTACAGCTGGGCCAGGCCCGGCTTTTATAAACCGTGCCAGGCCAGGCACGGCACGAAAGCACGGCTGTGCTCTTAAAAAATGGGCCCCGGCCCGGCCCGGCCCGTTTGACACTTCTAGGCACGGCCATGGGTCTGTGCCACATATTGTGCCTCGTGTGCCAGGCATGTGGGCCATGCTTGACACGGCACGGCATAAGCCATGCCATGAGCTGGCACTGCCATTCTCTAGGTATGGTTTTGGACCGTGCAATACTAAGCTTGGGATGACATTTTCATGATGTGTCTCATGTCAGGCTCGGACTACTCGTACCACTTGACACCTAAATGAGGCATTAATATGAAGATCTACATAAAAGACTGAAGAATTTCACTGATAGCATTCCTCGTTATAACAAAGATGTGGATGGTCAAAACTGCTCTGTCTGTTACAGTTATTATGATAAACTGCAGAAGAGGTTGTCTTGTGGAGTAGATTCATGCGCTAGAATTTGCAGATATGGAACATTTTACTGAAGAAAACAGGTGGTTTGGGAGGTTTATTTTTCTCCATGGAGAAGCTGTTGGCTTGGGAGAAAAAGCTTTGTAAAGAAATTAAGGAATACCACAATATTCTCCTACCATAAAGGTGTTGAAGATTGGGCTATGCTGCTTGCTGCTGTAGCCTAAGTTATGAAATCACATTGGAATTCTTACTGCTGTAACCTAGGTTAGGAGTTCAATGGGAATATCTCTCTTTATATATGTGTGAGTGTGGGTGTGGGTGTATGTGTGTGTATGTGGATGCATGCGTGTGTATGTGTGTGCATGTGTGTGTATGAGTGTGCATGTGTGTGTATGTGTGTGCACGTGTGTGTATGTGTGTGCATGTGTCTGTATACATATGTATATATGTGTTTGTATATACATTGTCCTCCAGCTGTGTGAGTTATGCTTATATTACCAGTCTCAAGTTTGGATAAATGAGGAGGTAGTGTTAAGTAGACACCCGATTTTAATAAATTTGTTATGATTTTATTTTGGATCATGAATTATTAATACGTGTTAATGCTAGGAAATTATTTAATTTTAAGTAACACAATTTTGTTTTGAGTGTGACATGGCGAAGACCATTGCGATGCTGCTTGATTGTAGTGTCAAAAAAGAAAGGGTTTTTATATTTTCTTGGATGAATGTGGGTAAAGAAAATATTCCAGATTAATAGGTTTATGGTATGTTCTTGGAACATTGAATTATTAAATGATAAATTCATATAGCTAGTCTAGTTCATAAAATATTAAAATATTAATATATAATATTTTCAAGATACTAAATGATATAGTGAGAAATCTAGAGAGATAGGTAATTATAAGTTTTGGATTATAAATATGAATGATATAGTAAAAATATAAATATGAATGTTGTTAGAATAATTGTGGTTGAAGACTTAAAAGATAAGATTGTAGAGATCAAAATAATTAGTGATAGACTTATATCAATTAAGCTTGTAATATGTAAAGATATCCTAGGTATGGTTAGTTCCTATATTTCAAAAGTAGGACTTAGTAAAAGATTAAATAATTTATTTTTGGAAAGATATAAGTGAATTAGTGTAAAACATAGTAAAAGAAGAAATAATCATTCTTGACAAACTTAATGAACATATAAGAGCAAGTAATATGAATTATTAGAGATACCATAGAGTATTTGAGTATGGAGAAAAGAATAGAATAAAAATAATAATTTTAGATTTTACATTAACATATGATATTTTTATATCTAATACTTACTTTAAAAAGAAAGATAAATACTTAATAACTTTTAAAACTAATTTTAATATGAGTCAAATAAACTTTTTTACATATTAAGAGAATATAATATTATGCAAAAATTATAAAGTAGTACTAGATAAAAATCTAATCACTCAGCTTTGATTAGTTGTAATGAATATGTGTTAAAGTATAATTATAGTCTATAGAGATACTTTAAATAAGTTTTTGAAAATAAAATGATAAAACTTAAAAGGAGAAACAATAGGCATGAAGTGCCGTTGCATAATTTTTCTTTTTGAGTTTGGTATGCATGATAAACTGATTTTTTTTAAAAATCTCTAACTTTCTTCTTGAGCTACTATCGCATATTTTTTTCTAAATAATATTATTTGAATCTTGTCTAATGATGCACACAAGCCACTTATAATTATAAACTTTAATAATGGAACTTTCATATTAAATTTATGAAACTTTAAAATTTATAATTTTAAGTAAAATTTGAAGTTTGAAGATAAAAGGATAATAAATTTAATTTAATTGTATTTATAAATAATGTGTCTAAACTAAAATCATAAAAAAAAATTGTTTTTATCATTGGACAAAAATTTTGATAGTTGGATTATGTCCAATCCAACTATTGCAATGCATTGGGTGGTGCTGGTGCATTGACTAAATATCTATTGTGTTAAAAAATGTGTGTGGGTCATGTAATCTCATCAAAACTAGTTATTTCTAATCTTATTTTTTGAGAGACTCCTGATAAGAATATGCACTTCAGTTTTTCTCATGAGAGATACTATATATGATGGAGATAATTTATCATAGGACACAAAGTAATAGATAGGATATTTAGTGAAAATGTTCCCATAAATTTTTTAAGCAATAGTTAAGTTCAGTTCCTTAGAAACTTTAATCAAAACATGTTTGAGAATATTTATAATTAAGAATATTTATAATTTGGTAAATTAAGAATATTTATAATTTGGTAAATTAAGAATATTTATAATTTGGTTTAAATTTTTATTATCATATTGGAATTTGGGCACACTTGTTTTTTGTCCTTTTTATAATATTTTTTCTCCTGGCATAGATAATTGGTGAAGCTGGGGCATGAGTGTGGAGTTTGATTAAGCGGGAGAATAGGAATTGAGATTTTGTGACTGTCTAGTTTTAAATATGAATTCTAATTGAAGACTCGAAGATACCTCAATCCTGAGTGAATGAAAAAAAAATAGAGGGAAAGATGTCTCAATCCTGGGTCATGACCCATAGGTATTCTTCTTTATGTTTGTATTATGCTTGAGAATACTCTAGTTATAATATCAAAGTTAGCCTTCTCAACTTCAGTAATTCAAATAAAATACCTCATATCAATTTTTTTTAAATGTTCAAATACCATTTTGTTGACTGCGAGGCTCATGAATAGTTTTAGGGATTTGCATTTTCATTTTTTTATGGGAGATACCTTGCTTGATGGAAACAACTTATCATAGGACAAAGTTACAAATATGATGTTCTGTGAAAATAATCATATTTTTCTTTAAAGTAATTTGTAAATTTAGATCTTTAGAAAGTTTATCCAAATATATTTTATAGTGGTGTTACTTGATAAACTTCTAGAATACATAGGATTTAGTTTGGATGTTTAGTATTGCTGTGGTACACATGAATTTTCACCCTTTCAAATATATATATTTTGGTATAGACAATAGGTGAGGCTGCATATAGAGTTTGATTATGTGGGGGAGGCTAGGACTTAAGATTGTGTGTCTGTCTAGTTTCATATGTGGATTCAAATTGAAGATAGAAAGATATCTCAATTTCGAGTATAGAAAAATAGTGAGAAAGATGTCTCATCCTTGGATAAGGATTTGGAACAATCATCCCAGTCTTGATATTGTCTTTGCGATTCCTCTAATCAACTCTAATAACATCATCATATTTTTAAAGTATCTTTATATATAAAAATAATTTATGCACATTCATAAGAATCTATATTTATAATGTTTTTAATTAATTATTTATTTTTACCTTTAATATTTAGCAAACATGGAGCTAAACAAGCAAGCACGGACACGGCTCCCTACAGTCGTGTCCGCGTGTCCGACACCTGGACACGTGGACACGACACGGACACGGCACGGATATGTGTTCGATACGCCACGTGATGTATTGGATGGTTGCGTCGGTAGACAGCAGTCGTATCCATGCCTATAGTGCCCGACGTCCGACGACGGGTGGTCAACGTTGCCACATGGGCGACGTTGGCCATTGGGAGGGGGTGGGCGCGATTTGAGGGTGAGGCAGGGAGCGGACGCGATTTGAGGGGGAGGCAGGAGCAGACACGAATTGAGGGGAGAGGCAGGGGTGGCGCGAATTGAGGGGAGAGGCAGGGGCGGCGCGAATTGAGGGGAGAGGCAGGGGCGGCGCGAATTGAGGGGAGAGGCAGGGGCGGCACGAATTGAGGGGAGAGGCAGGGGCGGCACGAATTGAGGGGAGAGGCAGGGGCGGCGCGAATTGAGGGGAGAGGCAGGGGTGGCGCGAATTGAGGGGAGAGGCAGGGGCGGCGCGAATTGAGGGGAGAGGCAGGGGCGGCGCGAATTGAGGGAAGAGGCAGGGGCGGCGCGAATTGAGGGGAGAGGCAGGGGCGGCGCGAATTGAGGGGAGAGGCAGGGGCGGCGCGAATTGAGGGGAGAGGCAGGGGCGGCACGAATTGAGGGGAGAGGCAGGGGCGGGCGTGTTTGAGGGGGAGGCAGGGGCGGGCGTGTTTGTGTGGGGATGTGCATAAAATAAAATATTTTTATAAAATAAAATAAAATATTTTAATAAAATAAAATAAAATATTTTTATTTTATAAAATAAATAATATTTATTTATTGTATATAATAAAATATTTTAATTTAATTTAATTTAATTTAATGAATTTTATAAAATACTTAATATTTATAATTAATAATTTTTATTTTTATTTTTATTTTTTTTATCATGCCGTATTCTAACCGTATCTGTATCCTAGTTTTTTAGAATTTGCCGTATCCTCGTATCCTGCCGTGTTGTATTCCCGTGTCCGTGTCCGTGCTTCTTAGGAGCTAAATATTACATCATTTCTTTCAGATTCTTGTATTTAATTCTAACCAAATTATTCATGTGAAAAAAATAAATATTCAAAATACTTTATGCATAAAAAACTTAAGTTCAATATGTCTACAAGTAGATATTATAAATAAAAAAATATAAATTGGTGCTCCCATCTATATAGAAAAAATAAAATAAAAAATAAGTATAAACTATAATATTATGTTCAATCTAGTGTGTAAATATCTTAAATATTAAGTTTTGAGGAAAGAAAATTAAATTGATTTTTTTCTAGATATTTGTAAATTTGTCGATTGATTGATTTGTTGTAAGAATATGAATTGTAATAACGATCTCATCTTATTTTTTTTTTTAATAAAAAAGAAATAATTTATCTCAATATATTATTCTGCTTGTAAAAAATTAGATTGAAGGTTATATGTATTAATATTTGATTATTACAGTAAAAAGTAATATGAGAAGTAAATGGATACCTCTGAACTCTGCAAGAATGTACCTGATCCAAAGAATCTCACAAGCTGATAAATGATTGTCATGTTTGTTTTGGACTTAGCCTTTATAATGAATTTCGAAATCATTGTTGATTTTTTTTTTCTTAGACAAAATTGTCTCTAAGATTCTACACATGTACCTTGATAATGATCTGATATCATAAGAAACATTCTGTTTTTTTTTTATTTTTTCAGCACTACTGCCATAAAATGCTACTCACACATAGCCATGATACACAGACCCATTGTGCATTGCACACACTATCATGGATAAAAAATTTACCGTGTTTGCAAACAACCATACGACTCACCCATTGTGCGTTTTTTTACACTCTGACACAGAGCACAACACCACATTAAGTTCCTTCACCCTCAGTATGTGTGCGTTTGCACACTATCAACTTGCATTTGCACACACATTAAGTGCACACACTTGTGCATGTAACACGTGTGTTTGCACATAGCCACATGACTCACCTATTGTGCGTTTGTTTACACTTTGAGACAGGCAGTATGTGTGCACAAATTTACACTTTGAGACAGGCAGTATTGTGCGTTTGCTTTATGGATTGTTCGTTTGTTTGCACATAGACCACTCTGTCTTGCACATATTCAGTATGTGTGCGTTTGCACACTGCCAGCTTGCATTTGCACACACATTATGTGCACACTTGTGCATGTAACACATGTGCGTTTGTTCTATTATAGGCGCACACTATCTTTCTTCTTTCCACTTGAGGTTTGCATGCCTTTAACCTTGATTTGAAATTATATGAAAATGTAAAGAAATAAAATTCTTAATTCATAAAAAACTTAATATCAAATTGTATACAAGTAGATCATATAAATAAAAAAGAATCTAGATTGAGGTAGTTCACATGTTGGTTGTTTCAATTCATAAAGCAAAAAATAAAAAAATAAAAAATGAAAAAAATAAAAAAATAAAAAAATAAAAAAATAAAAAAATAAAAAAATAAAAAAATAAAAAAATAAAAAATAATAAATATAAACTATAACAATTCAAATATTATTGGTGTAACTTATTTGTATTCTTATAATGAAAATTGAAACAATTATAAGCTTATATCTACAAATATATTTATTTTGTCCATTCAATTAAGCCCAATCAACAACTCTCTTGTATTGTGTAAATTACTTAAATTTTTTCATAACCATATGTACTGCATTTAATGTTGATTTTGATCTTATATATGAAGTATTCTAGTTTAATAAAAAATTATTTAGATTGAAAAATTAATGAAAAATATTTAATTAGATTATAAAAAATTTGAATGAAGATTATAAAATATTATGTTTATGTTAATTTGTTTATGTGAGAATTTGTGTGAGGATCATATTACTTAGAAATAAATCTCAAATAATCAATCTTAATTATATCGGAAATATATTTTAATGATGATATTATGTGTTCATATTTATTTTATTTCTATATGCTTATATCATTTTAAGAATATATAAAAATACTGTGATTTATGTGTTATTTTACTGATATCTGATTTAATTTTTAGTACAGAATACTATTCAATTGTCACTGATTAGTCATTTGTCATCATTGATCATTATCTTATACATATTCAATTTTTGATTTCTTCACTATGAAGCACATAATTCTTTCTTAATATTTTTTTCTAAAGGAAAAAGTGTTTACATGGTATATCTTTTATGTGATATTCTTGACAGCTTGTATTTTATCAAAGTATTATTAATTTTGTTATCTTGTTCTAAAATAATATATTATAGGCATCAACAAAATATCATTATTAGTGGTTTTCTTTTGTAGATGAGTTGGATTGTGGTTGAATTGGGTTGATCAACTAAACAATATCCATTTTGTCATCGATGCTAGCTAGAATATATTGCATAAACTGTCCAATTTTTTAGTTATGTTCTGTTGTTATATTGTGACACATCTTCATCCTTGCCTATGAATTATCAATAATCTGTATTTCACTTAATGGAAATAAGTTCTAATTTTTACCTTCTTCCTATCCATGGATGAGACACATCAAACTTTAATTAGAACCTTTATTCAAGAACCAATAGCTTTCACATTCTTGAAGTTGGGATGTAGATGAAGACAATTGAAGAGTGAAATCTTATACAAAATATTATATTTGTAATTTTGTTTCACAATAAGTTATCTTCATCATAGATGATATTTTTTATGAAGACAATTGAAATGCAAGTTCTTAAAATTATTCAAGAGATTCTTGCTTAATTGAATTCATTTTTTTTTGGCGTGATGTATATTTTATAGAAAACAAGAACATGAGAAATTATAGAATTATCAAAAGGAAGAAACATTTATATGAAATATTTATTTCAGTTGTGAAACTCAATTTATTGTGACATTCAAGAATTGAGTTTTTGAAATGGTAAATGGATTACCAAGTAATATTTATCATGTTCTGAAAATATATTTCTTAATGATGATTGAATGAGACTAATATATTAAAATCTACCTAATTTCAAAGAATTATCAACTCTTATAAGATATGAATATCTTGGAAAGTACCATATGGTCTTAAAAATTCTTTTCATGCTTGTTTTTTAAGGTTTGCATTGATGAAGTAGAATGTGATAGGTACCAAAGCCCAATGGAAGAGCCTAACTCAAGACTAGCTTATTAGGTGAAATAACTCATTAAGCTTTATTATCATTTGACACTCTTATGTGGAATTGATGTGTGATTAAATTATTTCATATTCCTTGAGAAATCAACATCCACGAATACATTTACTCTGTGTGGCTCTCATTTTAGCTATCATTCATTTCGGACTCACCTTTAGGGTACTGGGTAGCCTTTTTCAAAGCAATACTTTCCTAGGTAGCCCTTTTCTGTTATGTACTGATATGTACTCAAGTCTAATGGAAGAGCCCAACCCAAAAGACATATCTTATTAGGTGTGAGAATCCATTAAGCTTTACTACCACTTAACACTTTTGTGTGGAACCAATGTAAGATCATTTCATAATGGTTATCCTCATTGCCAATTTGATCATACCTTGTTTGCTAAATTTTCTATAGAAAAAAAATTATTTACTTTTATTATATATGTCAATGAGAGTTTTTATTAGAGATTATAATAAGAATAATAGTTTGAAAAATCTTTTTGGCAAATGATTAAAGATAAAAAATTATGGTATTCTTAAATGAAAATAGATCCTTGAATTCTTGGAGACAAGTATGTCTGAGGGTAAACTTTTTAAATATCATCATGAATTGTTGGACAAAAGATGATATGAATTTGTAATGAAGTTGATATGTATTTACCACACAAGACTTCGTATCAGATTTTTGGTTATCCCAATTAGTAGATTTATTAATAATCTTACTAAAAAACATTATATAGATGTTCTTGTACAATTATTTAGTTTCCTAGACAGAATCTGGAAGAGTTTATTTTCTCATAAAAATCCCAAAGAGAAATTACAAATTCTGATATACATTTGATGCAGACTTGGATCAATTCCCATAAACTGCATATCTGCATCTGATTATTGGTAATATGTCTGGAGAAATTTCATTGTATGCTGTAGCTGAAAGCAAATTGTTGTCAGGTCTATCTGACTTCATATCCTAATCTTATGAAATTTGTGATGACATCTGAATTAAGCTATTATTGGAAAAATCCATGTTTTTTATTAGTACTTTTGTTTTTTTTTTTTTTTGACAATCAATTTGCAATTATTGCCAAAAATCATGTTCATAATAGGGCATTGTCACTCTCTAATGCATAAGAGCTACTTTTAAAACAACCAAAGTTTTCACAAAAGCATTTTTTAGGGTTAGCTTTTTAGAAATGAAGCCCAACCTGTCATACCAATCATCTACAGCCCATCTTAGGCAATGTTATTGTTTTCTCATTCATTAATCATTATCTTATTTTTTGATTTTTTTTTATTCGACTTTATGGGGGGGGGGGATCCTACCTAGTATACTCTTATGTACTTATCTCGTATCATTTTGAGAAAATATGAAAATATCTGATTTATGTGTTAAACATGACATCTGGATTTATACATAAAAATTTGGGCTGACCAGCCAGATATCTGGCTTGAATGCCTGTCCTGCATACCTGATCTAGTTCTATTTCAGGGTGGGCCAGGTACATCTTGAGGGACTGGATTGTCTGGCCCACACCATTTGAGCCAAAACATGGCCTCCCTGGGTTGGGTCTGCTGTGTCTCTCACCTTGATGCACCTGGACTGCATTGGCATGCTGCTGCTTGCAGCAGCTCACCACAACTTCTTGGGTTAACTGGTTAACCCTTGCAGTTGCACATCAGGGCATTTGGTCCTGATGTAACTGGGTCAAAATCCGGGTGAAAATTTACCTGGACGTTAACATTTGCCTTGATGTAACTGAGTTGATGGGCTGGGCCCCATGCTCCAGGGAACTGGGCCAAGCTGCTATATTGGGCTACCTATTTTTCAGGATGGGCCAAGCAACCCAAAAATGGCAGCTTACCCCGATTTATGGGCATGTCCATGTTATAAAGGTGCTCCAAGTTGTTTTTGATTTTATGTGTAAGTTGTTTTTCCAGGTATAGTACATTAATATATATATATATATATATATATATATATATATATCATTGTATTATAATTGTCTAACAGGTAATGCATACTTATTTTTGTGGTTTTTTGAGCTTCATTACTAATTAAATCAATTTATATGTAATTGTCAACTATGATTTCAAGCGTAGGTCTTGAACATTTTCTCAGTCCTACATTAGAAGTGTATGGGCTCACCCATATATTAGTCTGATAATAAAATATTAAAAATGGAATCATAGTTTACAAATACACTTAATGATTGTGATGGTCTGGTGTATGAGCAAGCCATTTTCTAATTGGAAAACAAATTTTAAGCAATGTCATAACGTTTAAGATGCCTATCCTTGGTATGTAGAGGCTTACTTGGCAGTTGTGTTGATGCAGAGAACAAAAGGGAAAAATCACTGGGGGTTCTTACACAGAATTTTGTCAAGCTTTTCCTTTGTACAGATGTAAGTAATTCTTTTAATGTGAATATTTGATTTTTCTATCATTTATTGTTTCTTGATCCTTAATTTGCTCAAGATCTTATTTATAATTCTTAGATAGAGTTTATCACACTAGAAAATGCGGCAGCCACATTGTTAGGTGATGGTCCCAATTCAACAACTATGAGAAGTAAGTCATATGCCCTCTCAACCAGAAAATAACAAATAACAATTTTTTGACATAACTTTTTCAATGCAAATTTGAAGCAAAAGTAAGAAGACTCTATGACATTGCAAATGTCTTTTCATCAATGAATCTGATCGAGAAGGTATCTACCCAAAAAAAACAAGTAATTTTGAGCAATCCTTTTTGTTAATAATGCACCTTCTGAATTTTGTTGCTTGATTACATAGACCCATCACCCAGAGAGCAGAAGACCAGCTTTTAGGTGGTTGGGCTGGGGAGGAAAACTTACCAATGGATCTCTTACCTCTTCAAGTTTGAGAGAATCAAATAAGCGGACCTTTGGAACTGAGATTACAAATTTTGATTTAAAGAGACAGAGGGAAAGTTCCAAAATTGATTGGAAATCAAGTATGCAAGGAAATAATCCAATGGTTATCAGGCCCGTTCCTTTGAAAAGTGACTGCAATGAGAACAAATTATTCAATTATACATGTAGCTCCAAGAGTTTTGTATTTGGCCCATTCACTCCTGTTGGGGAGTCCAAAGAAGGCCATCCAGGAGATATAACTTCACAGAGGATTCCAGACATTGAGAGCTTCACTTCTATGTTTCTTCCTCAATATAGAAATCAAGGTATGGAAAGCATTTATTTGTTTGACTAGCTTTTCTATTTGTTGAGATTTGTTGATTTATGTTTTTGCATTTTTTGTCATGTATTTTCATTTTGTATTCTTAGTAATAATGTATTGCTTGGAATATAAGTGGACTCCATAATTTTTTTTTTCCACTTGTACCCTATTTTTTCAATTCGAACGAAAAGATTAAGTTACTCTTTTTCTTCCTAATATCTGTTAGCAATGTATCAAAAAGATAGTGCTGCTTTAGGTTACTGTAGCTTGTGAAGCATGGGTCCAGTTTGATAATAGTTGTCAGCAGTATGTTCCTAACACTTCTTGATAATGCAATTTCTGTATCATTGTGATTTCGAAATGTGTGGCCTCGTTATTTTATTTGTTCTGTACAGCATGGTTGCAATAATATTTTGTGATTATGATATTTTTTTGTTTCAACATGATTTAGAACACCTTGCTCTGGGCTTCAGTTTTATTTTAAATAGATATGACATCAATTTTGTCTTATATAGTCCTAGCAATTTTGGCAGGTTCATTTTGCTTGCTCAAAATCAGGCAAATACCAAGTCCAAACCAGATCTAGTTGAGTTATATAACCATGCCAGACGGATACCAAGCCCATCAAAAGTGGGTTGACACGCTAGGGCAAGAATGTTGCAGTGTTTTTTTATTTTTGTTATTTTTATATTTATTTTATATTTATGACGAGAACACTCAACCAGCAGGCTGTCAGTGTCATAATAACTTCTCACTGTTATGCATAGGATTTGGAATCTTTGTACATTCATGTTGTTTTATGATTATTAAGGATGAATTGTCTAATTTGTTTACATCATGACCTGGTTTTTATCCAACATGATACCAAAATAAAAAATTTTGCAAATCCTAGAGTTTAGTATAGTGTGCGCCAACCCAATATGTGGAGTAGAGCAGGAATACAGTGTATATGCGTGGCATGGTGCAGCATGTGCAATGAGTGCAGTGTAGGCATACAATGTGGGAGACATCATGGTGCAATGTGTGAAAGCCGTAGATGTGGTGCAGTCTAGGTGTACTGTGTGGGCAAACCTTATACGTAGTGTGGTGTAGATGTACAGTGTGTGTGCGTGGTGTGATGCAGTGTGTGCAATGGCATGTTGAAGTGCAGTGCAGGCATATAGTGTGTGCATTGTAGACATGGTGTAGGTGTTTAGCGTGTGCGTGTGGCATGATTCAATGTTTGCAATGGCATGGTACATTTCCGTCTATGCATATATTGTGTGCAATGCAGACATGGTGCAAATGTACAATGTAGGCATGGTGTATTTTATAGTTGTGGTGGAAAGTAGAGATGTCAAACTGGTTGAGCGGCCTGACCCAGTCCAAAGTCTGGCCCCCTGTATGGGCTGTGGCGGGCTTGATGGGGCTGCCCTTGTGCTGCCCAAGCTGTGCTGTGGGGTGCCTTGGGCCCCCATGCATGCCTGGTGAGACTCTTGGCCTAGATTCATGACCAGCATGACTTGAGCGAGGGCGTGGGCATGAGCATGGCTCGAATCTAGGCATGGACTTGTGCCCCAACATGTACTTGGGCACACCACACAGGCTTAACTCCAGCCCAGACATGGGTTTGTACTCGGGCATGAACTCCACATGAAAGTTTGCCCTAATGGGCTAACATGTCATACTTGGTAGACATGACCTATTTGATATCTCTAATCTAATGACATGATGCAGTATATGCATATATTGTATATACAATGAGTGTTGGGAGAATGATGTGTTGGGCAGTGATTGTGCATGTGCTATTTGGAGTGTAAGCTACTAATGAATTATTGTGGTTTTATTTTATTTTATTTGGATTGCTGTTGGGCCTTTATTGCATATATCATGTTGCTACTATGTGATTTATTTTTGTTATGTTGCTATCTTATATTTTCATTATTCATGATTGTTTTGTACTATTACTATTTTCACCAAGTAGTTGAATATTTGTTTAGATAGGGTAGAGGTGTTAAATGGGCCGTGCCGTGCATAATGCCTTGCTAGGCACGATATGGTGTGAGTGACACCGGCCTAGCACGACACAATGGGCATGGTCGTGCAGACCGTGCCATGTGTAAAAAAATGGCACGTGGCCGATTAATTAAAATTGGCCACGTAGCCACATTGTTTTAAAAATATGAATCACCCCGTGAAGGGGCGGTCAAAATTCGACTAATTCGATCGAATTAAAAAAAAAACTTAAATCAGTCCAAATAATTGTTCGACGAGGTTCTCATCAGGCGATCTCTTGGTTTGATTTACTATGCCGTCGGACTAGTCACATTGGTTGTGTCTGTCCCAGCACGAGGCATAGTTCGTGCCGGCTTAGCATGGCACGAATCGTGCCAAGGGGCAGTCCGGCCTGACCCGAGGCATGATTCCAGACCGTGCAGTGCCGGGCCAGGCACGGCTGAACCGGGCCTTGACAAGGTCATCCTGTCTGTTTAACACTTCTATATTAGAACTATGTCTCAATACAATGCATAGCCTCTTCATAATACAATGCATACATTATCGACAAAATTATCATACTAAAAAAGTTGCGAGTTTTTTTAGAGTAAAGATTGACATTACTACAAATTATTAATAAAAATAGGTTGACTACTAATCTATTCATGAGTCCTTGCATAGCCTCTTCATAATGATCTTTACTGAGAAAGGAATATAAAAAATTCTATATTCAATACTAATATAGAATTGTAATTGACTCAAGTAAAAAATTATATCATTCGTGATTATTTTTTATTTGATGTCATTTTTTTCTCTGTTAATGACATTATAATATGTGATAAAATATTAGTCTTTGAATATGATAATGTCAATCATGATATTTTTTTTCTAAAGTTTTATATATTTAGAAGTTTTCAAATAATTTATTATTTGGTATTTGTATTGCTAAATAATTTAATTCTAATATTATTTTTATTTTATTATTGTTATTATATAGGATTGAAAGATTTGGAGATGATTTTCTTTGATTATAAGCATGATAATTTATATTTATTCTTCCTTACTGTGAAAATTACAAGGTGTGTGAGTGCTATTGATATACTACTAGTATATTCTTAACTTGGTTATCATCTCAAATCAAATTGAAAATTATGTATATTAGCATAAAAAATATATCTAGATTGGATTGTAAGACTTGTTAGATAGGAAAGCATATCAAAGTTTTGTACCTTGTTGGCCATAATATATAAGTAAAGATCTATATGATCGAATTTATTTTTAAAATCGGAAACATTGTAGTAGTAAAACTCAAGATTATGAGATATTTTATGATATTCATTGATTTTTATGCTCGTTATACTTATTTTTTTTCTTTGATATAGATTTTTTTAGTTTGTTCATAAAATGATTCACAATAATTTTAATAGAAATATTAAAAATAGGGAGTAACATTATCTTAGAATAAATATTTGATAGTTTTAATATTTATTCTATTGATCATGTGATTATCTATTTGGTTAAAATAGAGTTGAAGAAATAAAACATAAATATTTGGTTAAAATAATTAATGCACTTCTATTTTAGAAGTATTCAAAGATGATTTTGGAAAGATGTGATTTAATTATTAATTAATTAATTAATTAATCGAATATCTTTTTTAATTTTTTTTATTATGTATTTTTTGGGTTATGTATTTTGGAAATAAATTATTTAATCTCTCATTGTTTTTGTGAGTGATGGGGTTTAGAATAATTCATATATTTATATTATTTATTTTTTTTGTTTATCTTTTATGAGAGCACTCGACATGTGAATTACCTGTACTATACATATATATGTTTGTTTTTGTTTTATGAAGTCTAATGAAAAATCATATTTATTTGTCTATTTTTTTTTCTCTTTCCTATCTTCCCAAATGTTGTCAGAATTTTAGTGAGTTTTGATTGTAACATAGTATCAAAGTTAAATGAAGATAAATCAAGGGTGCCACATGATGTTTAAGATAGCAATGCATCATGAGAATTTTAACTATTTTCTTCATTTCTTTCTTTCAAATTTAATTTTCAGGAGTGGAACTTGTATGCACCAATTTAACATGAGGGTGATATAGTCTTCCCAAATATTATTTATATTATTTTATTATGTTATTATTTTATTATGTTATTATTTATCACAATCATATCATGTTTTTTTTTTAATTTTTTTTTAATTTAATAGGTAGACTTCCCTTATCTATTGACTCAAAATATGAGGGTATTGTGTGTATGTAATTTCATTTCAATTTTAGTTTATTGTTATATTTGCTTATGTGGCTTAAAGTTTAATAGGTTGTTAGGACATCTTTTATGTAATAGTTAAGATAAAACTTATACTTGAGTATTCTCATGTTCATCAATTAAATAATCATGATATCAAATGACCATTACACTCTTCACTAAAACCTATATACTTGAATATTAGGATAAATATTTGACATTTAATTGATGAACATGAGAATAAAGCATGTACTTCACATAGTCATAATCCTTGTGTGTGAAAATGATTGTAAATAATGAATATTGAAGAATTCATGAAACTTGAAGAATTTATGTAACTGAGGCATATTCTCTATAATAGTTCAGTAATATTAATTGGGAAAAAATAATGTATGGCATGTACATGTGCATATTTGAACTTTAATTCAAAATTAATAAAAATGATACATAAAAAATTTGTGAAATAAAATATTATTTTAAATTGAGTGATGATTCTTGAGGGATACACATTTATTGACATGCCCCAAAAAGCAAGCAAAAAGCATGAGTATATTACTAATGATCAATTATGTCTAATCTTGGATAATGTGATACTCAATATTAGAATTATGACTATTTTTATATCAAAAATTTGGGTCACATATTGGTGACTTGTTTTTACATCATTGGTGTGTGTTAACTGCCACACAACCAACCCAACAATAAAATCGATAATGTAAATAGTTAATTACTTGATAAAAAAGCCTAGTACAATATAAAATGATAATTTAATCAAATGTCAAGCTGAATTTTAAAGATATTAGAAAATTAGAAACTTAAATCATAGATAATTTATATTAGATATAGAAGACTTGCGAGATGCAATATACCTGATGTTGTAAAAATATTATTATATAAAATTATAATTTTGGTTTTTTTATTATTCTAAAATGCTATTAGAAAATGTTTTTGATAGTGATTAGGCCAAAATAAAAAATTATTTTTGATTTATTAAAAATTTTGTTGATTTCACATATATATTATTGATTTATATTATCTTATTAATATAAAGATTATAAAATGATATTATATGAGAGTTTAACGCTTAAAATTAGATATTGAAGTTAGACATAGATGTGAATACTATTTGGAATGAATTTATAAACTTTACAAAAAAGATATCTAGAAAAATTATAAGCATGCAAAAAAATATTTTTTTTACATATAGAAATATGATGATGAAAATTGCAAATTCAACAAACAATTAAAAAGAATTATACTTATTTTAAAGAAATGTAGAAGAACATAAATGAAGATACAAAGTTATATAAGAAGATAAAAAAGTAAGGTAAAATAATGAAGAATGACATTAAATTTATGACAAATGATAATTTGTATGATAAATTATAAAGTCAAGAAAAGGAAAATTATATTTATAAGCAGATTTGGATGAGGGAGAGGAAAAGTAGAGATATTAGTCAGGTAAAATATAAAAATAATTAAATTCTAATAAAAGAAGAATATATCAAAGAGAGATGTAATATATATTTTTTTAATCTATTAAATAAGTTCACAAAATTTAGATTTGCATATTAAGTAGTAAAAAATTAAATAATTTTAAATAAATATCCAAGATATGACTAATGGAAGTTAGAGAAACTCTTAAAATAATAATTGTTGGAAAATCTCTCAGGCATGAAGGTATCCTTATTAATGCTTGGAAGGTAATGAGATGAAATGCATGATATTGACTAGGGAGATGTTTAATATTATTAAACAACCTAGTCAATCATATCACACAGTTCAAATACCGATGGATTGGCTGAGACATTCGTTGTGTTGTGCCATACTGGGTTAGATTCATGCTGGGTAAAAAATTGACACGATAAGACTAGACATGATTTAGTGCTTGGCTTGGCTCTGCAGGCAGCACAATAGGCTGTAGCAGATAGGCTGTTATGGTAGACTGGGGCCTAGGCTAGTCAGTTAGCCATTATGGCTAACACAAGTAGTTGGTAACAAGCTTGCTGCCTTAAATTGATAAATTTAATATATATAATATATATATATATATATATATGTATGTATGTATGTATGTATTTATATTAGGTACATGTGTTAAACGGGTTATGTCGGGCTGGCACGGCCCATTTTTTTCAGGTCCGTACGGGCCCTATTGCCGTGCCAGGCTCGACCTGCCGCCCGAAGTCAGCCCAGTTTCGGGCTGGTTCGTGCTGGGATCAGGGGATATGGGTTCCTCTCAAAGCTGAGCGAGTGCTCCTGCTGACCCGCCTGGCTCTTTGCGTTGCCTTTGGGTGTCGTGCTGGGAATCGGGTTGGGCACGGTTTTGAATCCCTACCAGATTGCCGATCCCCAGGGCACGTGTCGGGTTGTACTCCATGTCGTACCCATGTGCCAGGTAGAGGTGTCAAACGTGCTGGCACGGGCCCGACACGGTTCAGTAGTGACCAGGCCAGGCACGACACGCTACAGTGCCGTGCCCCGGCTCGGAGCGGCACGCTACAGTGCTGTGCCAGCCCGTCGTGCTGTGCCTGGCACGTGAGCACGACACGCATGACCATGCACCGCCTTGTGCCCGTCCGGGTTAGACCTCCACAGAAACCGTGCCGGGCCAGGCACGGCATGGTTACTGTACCATGCCGGGCCTAGTCCGGCACGCTAGCTCGGTTGGGCAGCCTAAAATTGGGCTGGGCCAGACAAACATGTTTGACACCTTTAGTGCCAGGCACCCAGTTGTACCTGGCATGACACGCAGTCCTAATTTCTTTGTCACGGCACGACACGAGCCGTGTTGAGAATCTGCCTGGCACGTGCCTAGGCACGATTCTGGACCGTGTTGTGCCTGGCTAGGCACAGCTTAATTGGGCCAGGCTCGGGCTGCCCAGCCCGTTTGACACTTCTAACATTAGGTATATAAATAAAAAAATAAATTTTTAAAATGCAAACTATATTGAACATGTCATTTATGTCAATTCTAAGAAAAATATTAGAAAATACACTTAGGTCTGAATATAGGTGTCAAATGGGCAATGTCATGCCGACACGACTTGATTTTTTATGGCATGATTGAGTCATTTTGTCGTGTCTGACACGGCACAAAATGATTTCTCATGGTATGTTGTGCTGCCGCAACTACATTAATGTTCAACTGGCATGATCTGATTGGCTTGATATATGGTATTTTCGTGCTGATTCGTATCGAGTTGATTTTGGGCTGTGTTGGGTAGTGTCGGTTATGGGCTACCAAAAGGTCCAATTCAAAAATTTTGAAGTTTTTTAAAAAAATATATCAATAAAAGTAAATATTAAAATAATAAAAATTACACTGTATTTTTAATTATTAAATTTAGATGGATGAATTCGATAAATAAAAAATATTTTACATTCAGCTCAAAATATCATATGAAAAATATAATACAATCTAAAATTCAGAATGATAATTTTTTAAAAAATAATGAAATATAAATAATAAGAATTTACTACATAACATGAAATTATAAATATAGTTCATGGGTAGAAGGAAACATAAAAAAATATGCTTGCGAGTCTTCTAATAGTCATGATCAATTTGTGTCTGGAGTATAATAGTGCAATTACAAATAATGATTGTTATATATGATTCTAAATTAGTATTAGTAGTGATCTTAATATTTTTGATGTCTCATGAATATTATTTGCCACTAACTTTTTTGTTGGATATTCATTTTTGAATATTCTTAGTCCTTTAAGCACGTAAGTATTTTTATGATGTCTGGTCATAATCTGAATTTTTTATTTGAAATAACATTGATAGTCACAAAAAAAGTAGACTCTAATTTTATGCTAGATAATAATGAGGTCAATAAATCATTTGTTATCTTAAATAATATGTGATATGTGGATTCATATAATTTTTATAAATTCAAATTATCTAAATTCTTATCATCATATGATAGGATGAAATAATATTTATTAACTATGTTTTGAGATAACTTATTCTTATTCGATGACAACCTCATTACTTGTCTTTAGCTAATTAAATTAAATAGTTATTATCTATGAATATTATATCTATGTTTGTACTTAGAGCTTCTATATAGTTATTATTATACCTAATGTTGCAAAATGTAAATATATTATTTAATTTTTCATAAATCTTATTATCATGTTATTTTTTGTTTGTTTTATGCATGTGAATATGTATGTTAAAATATTTGTAACATTCAAACTTAATTTTATGATCTATACAAGTAGTCAAATAATATATAGTTAGAATGAAGAATTAGTTTTTAAATATTTGATTTTTATCTCAATAATTATAATACTAAATACAAGATGTCCTTTATACTTGTTAAATAATATTGCATATGCACCTAAGCACAATGCAAGTGATAAGAGTATACACAGACAAATACATATTAGTCGTATAATAAAAAATGTTCAAGAATATCAAAAAAAATTAATATCTAACAATTTAAATTGTCAATAATAAGTTTAACACTTTTATTATTGACATAGTTAAATATTATGTATTTGTAATCAACATGTGACTTTAATATCTGTTAAGTATAATTCTAATGGGGTTTAATATTCATTTAAATATTTTTTGGCCAACTGATAAACATATAGTATTAAAATCTTGTTGTCTGTTAGATATCATAAGATATTTAATGAATTTTTTATTTTCTCTAATATGAGAACTAAATTTAATTATTATTTGTACTAATATGTTAATTTTATGATATATACTTAACAAAAAAAATTATACTTAATGGTTCGTCTATAATGATTCTGATAAATATATTAATGATAATATTATTATTTGAAATATTTTTAAATTGTAATACTAAAAATTATATCTTGAATCTCATATGTTCGAAAAATTTTTATTATACACTCATATATTGCAGGACTATCATAAGGATGAAAGATTTGAAAAAATTCTAAATTTTTTTTATTATGTTTTCACTTAAAATTGACATAGTGGTTGGTGTAGAGGTGTCAAACGGCCCGGCCCGGCCCGGCCCATTTTTTTGAGCACGAGCGTGCCTACGTGCCGGGCCAAGCACGACACGGTTTAAAATAGTTGGGCCCAGCACGGCCCGCAGGCACGATGGGCCGTGCAGTGCCTTGCCTGGCCTGCTCGGGCTGGCATATTTGTACGGTTCGGGATTCGGGGGACCGCGGGTCTGGTCTTTTTTGTGGGAGGAGCCATCGCGGGGTCGGGCTCAAGGGACACCCGACACGGGACAAACCCGTGCCGGTGCGCCGTGCCACGGGCCGAACCGTGCCGGGCCAGGCACGACACGGCTCGTGCCTAACCCGTGCACGACACGGGCCCGGGCACGGAATTTTCCCGTGCCGGGCTGGACCGGCCCGGCCCGGTTGACACCTCTAGGTTGATGAGATATTTGAATGATGCATTATTGTGACTAATTAAGATGTCAAATATTATGAACACAATTTTTTTATATTTTATAAATTGGTTAATTATTAATTATTTTTTAAATTTATAATATTTTATTATGTCATTTATATTAGTAGATTTAGGAATTTTAGAATAAATTATTTGAGAAATAAGTCTGTATAATATTCGTTATCTTAGGATAATCTGCAAAACTAATCAGAAGATTTATGATAATAAATTTGGTTATGTATTCTCTCATAAAATTATTACGATAAATGAAATGAATCAATAAAATTGAAGTTGATCCAAATTCAAAGTTATTGCTGCTTAATTGAGTTTATCTATAATTTAATATATTATATTTTTTTGATGTATTGATTGACATACTATACCATTTAAACTGACCAGTGCCATCAGTATTCATATATACACACACACACACACACACACACACACACACACACACACACACACACACACACACACACACACACACACACACACACACACACACACACAATGTTGATTATTGAAGTTAACATTATTTTATATTTTTAGGTAAAGAGTCAAGATCATTGGAGAGAATTTAATTTTGGTCTTAGATCTTTTGGTTGAGTTGTTATTATTATTTATATCTATGTTAAAATCATTTTCATTAAAATTATAATTTATTATTTCTTTATTTTATTTTTTATTCTAACTTTAAAAAATAATAACACAAAATAATAAACAGAAAGCAAATCTGTATTATAACTTTTTGTGTGCAATAATCTATTTTTTTTTTGTACTAGCTCCCGAGCAGACAACATAATAGAAAGGAGAGGAAAATTAAAAATGAGAGAAGAGGAAATAAATTTGAGTAAATATAAAAAAAAATTCTATTTCATTATTAAAAATTATTTTTTTGATTAAAAGTTATATAATTTTTATTATTTTTTTTATTATATATGTTGGGAAGAAATCCAACAACCATTGGATTTCTGTCCAGTAATCTTTATGCAAATGCGACGGCTACAAAAAAGATAAGAAACATATTTTTATATTTTTTTAACGACAAATACATCAATAGGTTTGTGCCCGTCATTGTTGTTGTTAGGGTAGGCAATTCTTGCTTGTTACATTTATGTAATAGGTAAGGGAAGGGGAAGATGAAAGTTGTATTTTTTTTTTAAATTATGACTTGTACCTCTTGCCCCATGCTTGCTTTGATCGTGCCAATGGGACGTGCATCCGTGTTATGGTTGGCTCGAGGCACAGTTGGACTTGACCCAACATGGTATGAGTCATGTCATTGGCCGGCATGACCATGATTCATGCATGGTTCTGAATTGTGTTGTGTGCCTGTGCTGGGCCCGGCGAGGCTATTTCAAGTCATGCATTGTGTCGTGCTTGAGTAGCCTAACCCACTCTTCATCTCTAGGTTTGAAAATATAAAATGAAAGTAAAAAAAAAACTCTAAGGAAATGCATGTCAGTCCAATATTACTATGTTTAGATCACTATCTAAGTATTTTGATATGTCATTCTTATTTGATGAATCTCTCCATTATTTGTCATAGATAATTGAATTAAAAATTCATTATATTTTAATACAATGTTGATCTCCTCACTTGAAAGCTTGTAAAAATAATTATATTTATTTTTATAATATTTAAATATATTATCTAATTGCTCTTGAATCAAATTCTCTGGTTCTTGTAGTTCATTCATACAAGTAAATATGTGTTTTATAATATTTATTGTTCTTTCGACCTTAATTTTGTGATCCATATAAGAAATCAAGGAATAATGAGATAGAATGAAGGATTAATATTTTAAATACTTTATTTTAATCTCAATATATATGACACAAAAATTTAAGTTTCTTTATATTTGTTAAAGAAATTACTAATATTTTATATGCATTTAAGTGCAAATGTGCAATAATGTGATGAGAGTATATATAAACAAATACATATTTATTTTATTATAAAAGATTTTAAAGAATTTTAAAAATAAATTTCATATGTTCTATATGATTTGTTAATTATTATTTTATATATTTTATTATTAACATAGTTGGATATTAAATGTTGTTAATTGACATATGAATCTAACATAAAATATATATAATTTTAATAATGTTTGATATTCACTTGAAATTTTTTTTAGGCATAATAATTTGTATAGAATGTATAATTCTCATAGTCTATAAGATGTCATAATATATTTTAGTATATTATATATATATTCTAGTAAGGAAAAAATTATTTTAAATTAGCTTGCACTATTAGGTTTATTATATGACATATATATCTAACTTAATTAATCTTAGTTAAAAGATACTTTCTAATAGTTCTTACTAGCATATTTATAATAATAATATTATTTGATGTATTATGAAATATTATGTTAAATATTCTATTTTGTATCTCGTATTATCAAAATATTCTCGGCAGATACTCATACATGGTGGAATCATTATGATAATGGTGAATCTCAAGAAACCTAATATTTTTTATTTAATTTTTCACTTAGAATCAACAAAGTGAACAATGATGCATGTACATATATTATTATCATAATAAGTCTAAATGTCAAATGTTGCAAGATCGCTTCATTTTGTATTCTAAGTCTGTAATTGCCAATCAGAGTACTTGTTCGTCAATATTAATTTACTCACAGTCTCATATGACTTATATAATATAAAAAGATAAATAAAAAAAAAATACTTAAAGCTCATTATTATATGATAATTATGATATTTTAATAAAAAAATAGAAAAAAGATTAAACTAAGTATTAATAATTATAAATTTTAATATCTTATATTAAGAAAATTCTAAGATTAATTTTTTTTTTAATTTTTTTAGGATAAAAGTTTAATAGCTATTGGATTTTTGTTCACAACCATTAGATAAAAATTCAATGACTAATAATTTTAAAAATAAATAAATATTTTTATATTTTATTATACTTTTTGACGAAAACATTGGCTTCTTGCCATGTTGTCGCAATGTTGCTCTTGGAAGGCAGCCCGTCAAGGCTATGAGTATGGGTCATTGTGATTGCGCGCAATGACGTGAACAATTTAAATGGGGTGCGTGTATTCTCACGTCCCATTTATTAATATTGTTATAAAATAGGCATGTGTCATGCACCTGCCTAAGTATCATGGGCCATGTTTAACATGACATGAGAGTATATATTTTAATCTCAATATATATGACACAAAAATTTAAGTTTCTTTATATTTGTTAAAGAAATTACTAATATTTTATATGCATTTAAGTGCAAATGTGCAATAATGTGATGAGAGTATATATAAACAAATACATATTTATTTTATTATAAAAGATTTTAAAGAATTTTAAAAATAAATTTCATATGTTCTATATGATTTGTTAATTATTATTTTATATATTTTATTATTAACATAGTTGGATATTAAATGTTGTTAATTGACATATGAATCTAACATAAAATATATATAATTTTAATAATGTTTGATATTCACTTGAAATTTTTTTTAGGCATAATAATTTGTATAGAATGTATAATTCTCATAGTCTATAAGATGTCATAATATATTTTAGTATATTATATATATATTCTAGTAAGGAAAAAATTATTTTAAATTAGCTTGCACTATTAGGTTTATTATATGACATATATATCTAACTTAATTAATCTTAGTTAAAAGATACTTTCTAATAGTTCTTACTAGCATATTTATAATAATAATTTTTATTTGATGTATTATGAAATATTATGTTAAATATTCTATTTTGTATCTCGTATTATCAAAATATTCTCGGCAGATACTCATACATGGTGGAATCATTATGATAATGGTGAATCTCAAGAAACCTAATATTTTTTATTTAATTTTTCACTTAGAATCAACAAAGTGAACAATGATGCATGTACATATATTATTATCATAATAAGTCTAAATGTCAAATGTTGCAAGATCGCTTCATTTTGTATTCTAAGTCTGTAATTGCCAATCAGAGTACTTGTTCGTCAATATTAATTTACTCACAGTCTCATATGACTTATATAATATAAAAAGATAAATAAAAAAAAAATACTTAAAGCTCATTATTATATGATAATTATGATATTTTAATAAAAAAATAGAAAAAAGATTAAACTAAGTATTAATAATTATAAATTTTAATATCTTATATTAAGAAAATTCTAAGATTAATTTTTTTTTTAATTTTTTTAGGATAAAAGTTTAATAGCTATTGGATTTTTGTTCACAACCATTAGATAAAAATTCAATGACTAATAATTTTAAAAATAAATAAATATTTTATATTTTATTATACTTTTTGACGAAAACATTGGCTTCTTGCCATGTTGTCGCAATGTTGCTCTTGGAAGGCAGCCCGTCAAGGCTATGAGTATGGGTCATTGTGATTGCGCGCAATGACGTGAACAATTTAAATGGGGTGCGTGTATTCTCACGTCCCATTTATTAATATTGTTATAAAATAGGCATGTGTCATGCACCTGCCTAAGTATCATGGGCCATGTTTAACATGACATGAGAGTATATATTTTAATCTCAATATATATGACACAAAAATTTAAGTTTCTTTATATTTGTTAAAGAAATTACTAATATTTTATATGCATTTAAGTGCAAATGTGCAATAATGTGATGAGAGTATATATAAACAAATACATATTTATTTTATTATAAAAGATTTTAAAGAATTTTAAAAATAAATTTCATATGTTCTATATGATTTGTTAATTATTATTTTATATATTTTATTATTAACATAGTTGGATATTAAATGTTGTTAATTGACATATGAATCTAACATAAAATATATATAATTTTAATAATGTTTGATATTCACTTGAAATTTTTTTTAGGCATAATAATTTGTATAGAATGTATAATTCTCATAGTCTATAAGATGTCATAATATATTTTAGTATATTATATATATATTCTAGTAAGGAAAAAATTATTTTAAATTAGCTTGCACTATTAGGTTTATTATATGACATATATATCTAACTTAATTAATCTTAGTTAAAAGATACTTTCTAATAGTTCTTACTAGCATATTTATAATAATAATTTTTATTTGATGTATTATGAAATATTATGTTAAATATTCTATTTTGTATCTCGTATTATCAAAATATTCTCGGCAGATACTCATACATGGTGGAATCATTATGATAATGGTGAATCTCAAGAAACCTAATATTTTTTATTTAATTTTTCACTTAGAATCAACAAAGTGAACAATGATGCATGTACATATATTATTATCATAATAAGTCTAAATGTCAAATGTTGCAAGATCGCTTCATTTTGTATTCTAAGTCTGTAATTGCCAATCAGAGTACTTGTTCGTCAATATTAATTTACTCACAGTCTCATATGACTTATATAATATAAAAAGATAAATAAAAAAAAAATACTTAAAGCTCATTATTATATGATAATTATGATATTTTAATAAAAAAATAGAAAAAAGATTAAACTAAGTATTAATAATTATAAATTTTAATATCTTATATTAAGAAAATTCTAAGATTAATTTTTTTTTTAATTTTTTTAGGATAAAAGTTTAATAGCTATTGGATTTTTGTTCACAACCATTAGATAAAAATTCAATGACTAATAATTTTAAAAATAAATAAATATTTTTATATTTTATTATACTTTTTGACGAAAACATTGGCTTCTTGCCATGTTGTCGCAATGTTGCTCTTGGAAGGCAGCCCGTCAAGGCTATGAGTATGGGTCATTGTGATTGCGCGCAATGACGTGAACAATTTAAATGGGGTGCGTGTATTCTCACGTCCCATTTATTAATATTGTTATAAAATAGGCATGTGTCATGCACCTGCCTAAGTATCATGGGCCATGTTTAACATGACATGAGATTGTTCCTCGGGTTGGGCTTGGGTTGCATGACTCAATTTATTTCTAGAAATTTGGAGAATTATACTTGAGTTTAAGTAAAGGTGTCAAATGGATCGTGCCGTGCTGGCACGACCCATTTTTTGGTGGCCTGATTGGGCCACCATGCCGTGCTAGACACGACTTGGTACAGTAGTCGTACTGTGCCAGACACGCCATGACTTGAGTATGGTAGACCCGGCACGACCTGACTCTGAGTAAATTTATGTTGGGTTGTGCTACCATAACGGGCATGCCATCCTTTTTTTTAAATACTACCATAACGGGTAGGAGGGTGTGGTCTGATTGAACCGCACCCGATACCTAGTCCTAGGTCCAAGGATGGGGGATTAGGGCATGCAGGGTAGGGCACGGTTGGTACCTGTGCTACCAAACCATGCTTGTGGGCCATGAACCCGGGTCGTGCTTGGCCCGGCTTTTCCTGGCCTAGCACAACACGAGCCGTTCCTTGGGCGGCCAACACGACTCACGTCCAGGCATGGTTTTGGATCGTGCCGTGCTAGGCTAGGCATGGTTGAATCGGGATGTGTCGTGGGTCATGCGGTCATGCCTTGGCCGTCCGACCCGTTTGACACCCCTAAGGGGCTGTTTGATAAAACACTTAAAATATTTAAACTATTGAAAATGAAAATTTTTAATGGTTTGAAATTTTAAGCATGTTTGATAAAAAAATATTGGGAGCTAAAAATTTAAAATTTTAAGTAAAAAAACATGAAACATATCAAGTAGATAAAGACCTACTTAATATTGAAGTCTAAAAATTTTCAACAATTTTTTTTAAAAAAATTAATAATTTGTCCTTTTTTTTTTTTTATTTTCTCATTCAAGATACAGTTCAGTTTGTGAATCTGTCTTTTCTTCCTCCTTTCTCTGCTTCAATAAATCATAATCCTAACTTTTTTTATGATTAATTTAAGAGAGGAAATAACAAATTAACTAGTTATTCATTAATTTTTATTTTTATATTAAAAATTTAGATAGTTTTAAAGAGTTTAAATTTTATTGGTTATTTTTTAAATATGTTTATTTTTTTTTGATTTATGATTTATTTATGGATATGTTTTTAGAGATTTTATTTTTTTTAATAATTAATAATTGTAGTGAAAAATAAAATATTATTAGACACTCAATTTATTTTGGATAATTTGTAACACAATAATAATAAAGTAAATATGTAAAATACAACATTTTCAGTATTAAACATTTATAATTATCAAATAATATATTTATCTTCATCATTCAATTAATAGTAATTTATTAAATAGTTTTTCAATACAAATTTAATGCTTATAAAAATTAACCTTAATTTTTAGTACTTAATTTTTTCAGTTTTATCAAAAGGGCCATAAGTCAAAAAGATTAATGATTAGTCATAACAATACGAAATACTTGAAATACGAGTTCAATCATATTAAAAATTATAATGATGTGATAATCAAAATGAAAAAAATAATAAGTATTAAATGTCAATCATTTCAAGTAGATAGACTCCATATTAGCTAAAAATAAGGAGATTGGTGAAGATATATCTTATATAGGATTAAGGTCGAATTGATTAAATATATAGTTTCATTAGATATTCTATGTGATATATGCATACAAAATAAATTAAAGAGAGTTTTATTGAATAACTATAAAATTTACCGTGTTATATAAAAGTGAATATTAGGCATCTAATAATAGATATATTCAAAAGATGACGATAGTAGAAATGATAATGATAAAATAAATGTGGTAATTGAGGATAAATTTAGAAATTAAATTATTAGAAAAAAATTAAAATAAACCGTATACATGAAAATATAATTGAGAATCATTTGAGTTGGTTTAGTTATGTATAATACATACTTTGTATTATATCTGTTAGGAAATATGAGATTATCTGGGTGATGGCGGAAAAAAAAATTTTAGATAGTTTTATGAAGATTGGAGTAAAAATTATATATAAGGATTTAATAACTAAAAGTTGACCTTCTGAAAATTGTATCTTAACCTTAGAAAAATTAATAATTTAACTTCATAGGCATTTGTTCTTCATGAAATTTGGATCTTTCCTTTATGAAAAAAATCATATTTAGATGCAATTGAATATTTATTGTGAAGAATGAACAAGATAGAAAACATAGACTAGATAAAATTTAGATATGTTGGAAGGGCCTTTACTAAAATATGTGAGATTAATTATTAGGATATGCTTTTGTAATGATTAAGATGATCTCTATCAGGTTACTTTCATCTCTTGTAGTTTATTGTATGTGGTTGATTTACCATTTGTACATGAATAATATATTTATTCATGATGACCTAAATGATGATGTATATTTGGAGCAACAATTTTGTTTAATAGTTTTATGGAGGACATGTTATGTTTGTAGATAATTAAAAGATTTGTATAGGTTGAAGTAGTCAAGAGAATGTCTTCAATATAAAAATTATCAATTGTGTTATTGATAGACATGCATATTTGGTTGGGGGATTTAGTGTTAGTGATATGCTTTAGAACAATTGTGTAATTATTACTATATTTATAATTCAATAAGAAAGTAACATTTTCATTATCACTTTATATTTTTAACTTGATAATTTATTTCTTTAATAGTTGATTTCATTTTCATATATATCTATCAAGTACATGACTTGATAGTAAAATCCTATATTTGACATAAAATATTATTATTCTAAATTGTCCATGGTCATTCGTTATAGATGGAGAAATAATAAATTAAGACTAATATGGAGGTGATTGATAATCATATTCTACTAATTATTAATATGTGATTTTTGTTGAAAGGAAGATAGAGGAAGATAAAGAAAGAACCACCTATTTCATTACAGAATACTTAAGAAAATATTTTAGAGGGGTATTTATATGTTATAAGAATTAATCTTAATCACACACTTAAGAGGGATATTTATTGGTTTTAAGAATTAATCTTAACCACATAATTTTTAGCTATTAAATTCTCACATAACTCAAACCATTAAATTATCAGCTAACTTTGACTAAGTTTTTATAATAAATTTGATTTTTTTTTTAAATTCAAATCTATTATGTTTCTAGATAAATAAAAATAAGTTTATATTTTAATCTTCTCTCTTAAACTTGATTTCATTACTCTAAGTAAATTTCTTAGCTTGGTATGTCTTCTTTCTTAAGTGGTCTGGTGAGAATATCGGCTAATTGATAATGAGATTTTACGTATTTCAGTAGCACATTCTTCTTCACAATGTATTTTTTAATATAGTGATAATGAGTATCAATGTGTTTACTTCGATCATGGAAAATTAGGTTTTTGGCTAAAGCTATTGTTGACTTGTCCACGAAAATCTTGGTTGACTTTTCTTGTGACATACCTAATTCTTTTAATAGATTCTGAAACCATATTACATGACAAACACAAGAGATAACAACTACCAAGGAAGCATGGATACGGCTCCCTATAGGCGTGTCCGTGTGTCGGACATTCGGACACGTGGGCACGGTACAGACATAGCATGGATACGTGTCCGATACGTCACGTAGTGTATCTTTGATCAATCCGTATCCGATACGTCACGTGGCATTTCGGACGGATGCGTCAGCTACTATATCTATGTCGACAGCGCATGACGACGTCGCCCATTATGGCCAATGACCGATTCTGAGGCGGCACGATTCTGTGGAGGGGGCAGGGGGCGAGCCTGATTTGTGCAGAGGAGGGTGCGATTTGGCGAGGCAGGGGGGGTGGGGGGGGGGGGGTGGGCCTGATTTTTATAAAATAAAAAAAGTATATTTTTATATAATATAAGATTATTATTGAATATAATTTTATAAAATAAGATAATTATAAATATTATCTTATAAAATAAAATAAAGTATAATATTTTAATTTTATAAAAAAAATATATTTATTTAATAAAATAAAATATATTATATTATTTTATAAAATACCTAATATTTATTTATAATAATTTTTATTTTTATTTATTTTATCATGCCGTATCCTTATCCTAATTTTTTTGAATTTGTCGTGTCTCCGTATCCTGTCGTATCGTATCCTCGTGTCCGTATCCGTGTCCGTGCTTCTTAGACAGCTACATACTTTACTTCACATGTGAAATGAGTGACAATTGGTTGTTTTTTTAATGTTTAAGTGTAGGTAGTGTCTCCCATATATAATACAAAATTGGTGGTACTCTTGTGATAATCTATGTCTCTGCTCTAATCATTATAGTTATACCCAACAAACTAGTAATTATCACAAACAGAATAATACAAACCGAAGTCTGTTGTATTTTTTATATAATGGAATATTTTATTTGCTGCCTTCCAATGAATTATTGTTGGATTTTCCATGTTTCGACTAATGACTCCAACCGCATAAAAAATATCTTGCCTTGTACATATTAGGTAGTACAAACTTTCTACCAAGATTTTATAGAGAGTGGGATCTATCTTATCTTTTTTTTTATGCTTGGACAACTTGATTCTGTATTCTATTGATATTCCAATTGGATTAGAATTAATCGCTAACTTCTTAAGCACATCTTTAGCATAGTCTTCTTGAGTGATTAAGATCCATTTCTCTTCTTGCTTAATTTTAATGCCGAGGTAGTAAGACATAAACCCAATGTTAGTCATCTTGAACTTAGGGGTGTCAAATGGGCCAGCCGGGCTAGCCCGACCCATTTTTAGGTGGTCTAATCGGGCTACCGTGCTGTCCTGGCATGACATGACTTCATCACAGTTGGCCCAGCATGACCCATTGGCCTGGTTGTGATGAAGCCGGGCCAGGTCGTGCCTTGACAGGCTGGTTCAGGCTCATTCTGGTCGTATTTGGGGTGGGGTTCAGCCGTTTGAGCCGGGTTCAGGCCTAGTTTGGGCCGTTTAGAAAATTTTTAATCTAGAATTCAAAATTATTAAAAAATTTAAATTTTAATCATTTATTACTTAAATAGTTTATAGTTAATTGTTAAATTAAAATAAATAAATTAATTATTTAATTTTTATTTTATTAAATCAAATAAAATATAAAGTATAGGATAATAAACAACTAAAATTTAAAAACTAATAGTGTTTGAATTAATAAAACTAAAACATTAATAGAAATCAATGCAAACCACAAAAAAACATAACTGAAGATTTAGGCCTCAAAGTAAAATGACAAAAAAAATAAACAAAGATAATGTCAATCCAAAAAAGATAAATGAAAATGAATAATATCATCAGTATTACATGCTACAACATATAATCAATGATGATATTAGTATTAGTGTTTCAATTATCATCAATATCTCACAAATCATCAACAACTAACTTCTCTATTTTACTTGCAGTCTCATTACGATCTTGAATGCCCAAGCATGAATCTTTTTAATCTTTTATGCATGTTAATGCCTCAATAATATATGAGCGTAATCTGGATCTCATATCTGAAATCACATTCATTGTAATAGAAAAAGTAGATTTCGATGCTATGTTCGACATTAGAGGAATCAGTAGATCAGTATCTAAGTACCCAGTCAACTCACTCTTATTTGATGGTTCACCCCATCATTTTTTCCTCGCTATCTGAATGAAAAAGTCATTATCTCTGAATATGATATATATGTTCGTACTCGGAGCCTCACCACCATCATCATACTTAGTATCGTAGTATGTAAAGAGCTCAGTCAATACCTCAATCAAAACATCTTAAAAATAAAAAATTAGAAGATAATCAGTAATTTGGACTCATTTTAATATAATAAAATAAAAAAATATTAGCGGTGAAGAAGAATCGGTACACGGTAAATATTATAAACAAATTTTAAGCTGTAAAAGTTCATGTGAGACTGAACACCTTAAGAGGTATGCCGACCTATTCACCAAAAAATATAATATATTAGATCCTAGGTAAATCCAACTCAGCGATGAATTTTTTGAGGCTGGATCCAGTTCAGTCTCAAAGTTTACTCCCTTTATATACTACAATGAGTTAGAGAGGGAAGATATGACCAAATTGATCACTATGATGGGTCTTCCGATTAGGTTTTCAGCGGATCCAAGGGTAGTCAGTATCATGCAAATATATTTTTAGCCTGCATATCATAAGATTCCTAGGTTCATATCTAGGAATAATATACTAAAATATTATAAGTTATAAAAAGAAAATAATAATTAATGAATTTAGTGAATATAGTGGAGTAATGTCTATGACGTCCAATATTTGAACTAATCACGATGATACTTCTTATGCATGTCTTGTCGGTCATTATCTGTATTCTAAATAGATACTAAATAAAAAAAATATTAGGATTCTCTGAGATTCTCCATCCTAATGATAATCCGATAATTTTTGAGTACTTAATGAAAATCTTTAGAGAATGTAAAATTCTAAATGAAATATTTTGTATCACATTTAATAATGTATCTAATAATGAAATAATGATTAACATGTTTGTTTGGAATATTAAAAATAAACTATTATGAGAGATTTTTCATGTTAGATACATGTGTCACGTTATTAACCTGATAGTACAAGCGATGATGAAGGTATATCCCCTCGCTTTAGAAAAAATATAACTCACTAAAATATATTCGCACGCCTCGTAGACAACAAAAGTTCGGCAGTCTCTGTTTGTTCGTGAGTCTAAAGAAGAAGAAATTCTAATCGGATATGAGACACCGTTGGAATTACATATACCTTATGTTGGATTCATATGTTGGATATAAATATGTGATATCTGACTATGTCAATAGTAAGAGTGACGAACTTATTATTGACGATATTGACTAGGCTACAAGAATTTTATTTATGAAATTCTTGAAGATTTTTTATAACACGATAAATATGTGTTCGTCAGTTTATACTCTCATGACTTGTATTGTACTCAAGTTTATATACAACATTAGTAACATGTTCAGGAAGTTTTGAGATGACCCGACACTTAACAATATGATCGTAGAGATGAAAACCAAGTATTTAAAGTACTAATCTACTATTATATCTCTTTATTATTTGGCTGCCTGTATGGACCATAAGGTTAAGGTAGAATGAGTAGAGAATATTTTGATATACATATTCTCATGCATGAACTAGGAAGACCTACTTGAAGGGTTCATTCATGAGAAGTTGACTGAGCTATTTACATATTACGATATTAGGTATGATGATAGTAATAGTGAGACTCTGATTATGGACATAAATACCATATTCGGAGATGATTTTTTCATTCAGGTAACAAGGGGGAAATGATGAGGTGGACCGTCGAATATGAGCAAGCTGTCTTGGTACTTAAATATAAATTACTGCTCAATCCTATTATATTCTAAAAAATAAGAATTTTGATATTTTATAGTAGTGGAAATCATATGAGTCCACCTATCCCATGCTATCTAAGATGACATGATATTTACCGACTCTTCTAGTGTCGAACGTAATATCGGAGTCTGTTTTTTCTGTTATAGTGAATGTTATTTCGGATAGAAGATCCAAATTACGGCTAGATATTGTTGAGATATTAGTATACATGAAAGATTGAGAGGATTCGAGCTTGGGTATCTATGATCGTGCTGGGACTGCAACAAAAGTGGATGCGTTAGTTGCTGATGATGCTCCGTGTGATATTAATATTGATGTCGATTTGATGATTGATAACATAAATGATTGACTGATTGAGACACTGATGTCTGATATTTATTTTATATCATTATTTATCATATGCTATAATGCTGTCTGTTGATAATATTTTTTTTTTTGATTTACTCATTTATATTTATATTATCTGTCTTTGTTTATTTTTTTTGTCATATTAATTTGAGTTAGTGGCTTGATTTTTGAATATAAATTATTTGTGATTTATATTGGTTTGTATTAATATTTATATTTTATTAATTAAGACACCATTAGTTTTTAAATTTTAGTTATTTATTATACTAAACTTTATGTTTTATTAAATTTAATAAAATACAATTTAAAAAATTAATTATTTATTTGTAATTTAATCATTAACTATTAACTAAAAATTATTTGAGTAATTAAATATTAATAATTAAATAATTAGATTTTAAATTTTATAATATTTTTAATATTATGTATTAAAATAATTAAAAATTTTTAAATTGGCCTGAATTAGGCCCAAACCTGGCCTAATGAGCAAAACCCGACCTCCTACCCTGCCCGAATGGGCTAGAATTAGTCAATTTAGGCCCAATCCGGCACGGCTTCATCATAGTAGGGCAGTGATGGGCTAGTTGTGATGAAGCCATGTCGGGCCAGACATGACAAGATGGTTTGGTTGGGCCACCTAAAATCAGTCGGCCTGGCTCGCCCTGTCTCGACCCGACTTATTTGACGCCTCTACTCTTATATCACTTTGTTGGAAGGAAGATGAAAAAAGATGAAAAAAAACCACACTCTACGAAAGAACATTTAAGAAAATACTATAAGTTTTTTTTTGAATGAATAAAATATAAGTACAAGAGGGATATTTATAGGTTATAAGAATTAATCTCAAACGCATAATTCTAAGCTAATAAATTCTCACATAACTAAAGTCATTAAATTCTCACTTAACTATGATAAAGCTTTTATAATAGTTTAAATTTTTTTTAAAATTCAAATCTTACTTTTAAATAAATTAAAACAAGTTTATATTTCAACATGATTATTTATATTAGTCTATCAAGTACGTGACTTGGTAGTAAAATCTTATATTTGACATAAAATATTATTATTCTAAATTGTCTATGATCATTCATTATTGATGAAAAAATAATAATTATTGGTGAATATGTGATTTTAACATGGTAATTAAGGCTAGTATGGAAGTGATTGATAATTATGTTCTACTAATTATTAATATTTGATTTTAAGTTAACTCAAAAGTACATATTAGTGAATATTGCACTAGATCAATTCACCATGAGAATACTATATGAATTATAAGTTATAAGTATTTCTCATCATAATAATAGTTTTTTTTTTGTCATCGACCTAGCATTATTTTATGTCTATATGAGCTTTACATTTTGACACAATCAATATATTTTGTAATATAGTGATAATATGATTACAATTGGAAATATAATAAATCATATAGAGGAACATGAGAGTAGAGGTGTCAACTGGGCCGGGCCGGCATGGCACGAGGCACGGCACGATTCGGTCATTCCTGGGCTGGCCCGGCACAATTCGGTCGTTCCTGGGCTGGCCCGGCACGATTCGGTCGTTCCTGGGCTTTCCCGGCACAGAAATTTTTTTAAAATAATTAGGGTTACGGGGCGCCGAACCCCTAATTTTTTTTAAAATTAGAGTTTCAGAAGCGTCCAAATCATATATTTTTTTAAAATTAGGGGTTCAGCGAGACGGTGCGTGCCGAAACACTAATTTTTTTTTTAATTTAGAGTTTCGCCTGACCTGGTCGAACCCGGTGGATCGTGTCGTGGGCCAGTGCCGGGCTAAACTCCACAAAAGCGTGCTGGGCCAGACACGGCACGGTACAGTAACCGTGCCGTGCCTGACCCGGCACGAAAACATAGTCGGACCTGAAAAAAATGGTACGGGCCGGCTTGGCACGTCCCATTTGACATCTCTACATGAGAGGATGAAAGATATTAGTCTGTCTTTTTAGAGAGAGATCCTTAGGTTCCTTGAAAAGTGTGAATATGAATGTATGATTTGTTCAGATGTATTAATAAGAGTATTAATGTTATTCGTATTATCATTTCACATGGAAATTAAAAAATTGCATAATTGAATTTTGTAAGGATGACTTATTCAATGCCTTGTGTTATATCAGGATATCGTGAGATAAAAAACTATAATATTTATTATGAATTAAGTTAATGTCTGCGTGTGCTTGGGTTGTGCCATGCAGACGTGCACAACCAACCATGTGACGGGCTCATTAAAAAATCTGCCACGTGTACCAAGCATGGTGGGGTTTTTACAAAAAATGTATTTTTTTTAAATAGATTTGGCAGGTGGCGCACGAGCCAAATAATCTGCACCCTTTTCCATGTCCATGGTCCTGTGTCATGGTACCCCTTGGCCTAGCACGACACAAGTAGTGCCTCAGGCTGCCACTACACGAGCCATGCCTCGGGCTACCACGACATGAGCCATGCCTCGGGTTGACACAACCCGAGTCTAGGCACAGTTCTAGACCGCGTCATTTTGGGCCACGCTGGAAGTGTCAAATGGGCCAGTTTGATTTATTAATTATTATGTTACTAATTTTATTATTAACATAATTAGGTATCAAATATTAATAGCAAACATATGAATCTAACATAAGATATATATAATTTTAAAAATGTTTGACATTAGTTTGTAATTTTTTTAGGTAATCTGACTTATATAAAATGAAACTCTTGTAGTCTTTTGTATCTCTTAATATATTTTCGTACATTTCATTTATATTTTAATGTAGGAGAAATTATTTTTAATTTGGTTTATACTATTATATTTATTATGTGACATATATATTTAATATGAAAATTTTTATTAAGAAATTATTTTTAATAATTTTTATGAATATTTTATAGTAATACAATTATTTGACGTATTATTACATAATATGCTAAATTTTAATATTTTTTTTGAGTATCTATTTGAGATCATACATCATGAGGATGTATGATATCAAAAATTCTTAATATTTTTTTAAGTTTTACTTAAAATTAACAAAGTGAGTGATGATTTGACTAAATTGATATCGTGATTAATTCAAATATATGACATCATGGAAACCATTTATTTAGTGTTCTATGGTCATTAAATACTATTTTTTATTTTATCATTTTATATTACATCATTTTTACTATTTGATTTATGGATCCTATGATACACATGCTTAATGTATATGTGCGTAAGACATAGTCTAGGTTATTTTAAAAATTAAATTGAAAGATTCATGCTAATAATGAAATTAGTCATATCTTCATTTGTAAAATAATAGTAAATAAATGAGATCAGTAAACATAAAGTTGATCTTTATTGAAAGATTTTATCGCTCATATTCAGTTGGGTTTACCTAGGATGTAATAATTTTTATTTTTTGTATATTATTTAGTATCTTTTAAGATTTTTAATATTACTAATACTCCAATAGATATATATTTTTTATAATATAAATATTAACTACATATTTTTTGATATTTTTAAAATTTTTATTTTTAATTATCTTAAAGTAAGTTTATCCTATTAATATTCATTCATTCTTAAATATTTTAGTTGTATGGGTTAAGGGTGACCAATAATTGAAAGATAACTTAGACTTGTTTTTTTGGTTAGGTTGTTATGTATCTTAATGTCTTTATTTTCATAATATTCATTATTATTTATTTTTAAAATTTGCTATTTATAGACTTTTGATTATGAGATGATTATATTTTATTTACTAATGTTAAGAATATTAGATTGGTGATTATATCTAAAAATTATTGGCTCATGATTTACTGGTTGGACTGGTGGCCGGATCCAGGCTGTTATTGAATCAGTGATTTCATACATATATTTTATATATTATTAAAATATAAAATAATTTTTAAAAATTATACATACAAATATATAGATGAAAATATGGATAAATATAAATATATGTTACTTGAATTTATAAATATATCCTAAATAACAATAAAATATCAATAATAATAAACAAATTATTCAATATTCATGAAAACTTTTGGAAAAAATTTTAAAATATATAAAATAAATAAAAAAATATATTAAATTATTTTGTAAGTATAATTTACATAGAATTTATTTAATTTAATACATTCAGTAATCTAAAATAAATAATGATATATATAAAATAATTTTTTAATATTTTTATTTTTATGTTTAATTATCATATAAATGATATAAACAAGTTTTTTTTTGGAATATTATAATGCTATTTTGTATATTTTAGTAATTAACTACATAAGATATTAAATAAAATAATTAGGAATAATTAATTTCTTAAAATATTATTTTAAAAAGCATGCAGCTTAAAAATTTTATATGCAAGTAAAAAAAAAAAAAAAAAATCTAAGTTATTGAGGTGGTAATTGGGATATTTTGTAACTTTCAGGTCATGAGCTCTATTTCTATATGACATCACTAATTTCATTTTAAGTGGGAGTATAATTTGGGTTAGTTTCCTAAAAATTAGCTGGTTCTTTTGGTCCACCAATTTGATTGCTGGTCTTGCCTGTTTGTTCATAGTTCTATTGAATGCCGGCTCAATTGGTAGAACTCGACTGATCCGCAATCAGGTTAACAGTTGGAGCGGTCTGACCGGCTGGTCTAATTTTAATTTTTTCATTCATGTTATTTATGTTATACTAGACAAAAATAACTCAAAAAAAAGCATGTGTACCTTCAAGCTATGTGACCAACAAATCCATAATCACCAAGACTCTAATTAGAAAACTCGTCCACCAATATTAATTTATTCATAATCAGTAATAATCTTAGTTTTAATATGATTTAATATTTATATTATATAAAACTATAAATAAGAAAACACTTAAAGTTTTGGCTTGCTATTATATGATAATTCTGATATAAGAGAGAGAAATAGAGATTAAGTTATAATTTAAGTATGAAAAAATATAAATATTAATATTTTTTTTATATAAAATTTTTAAGATTAAAAAATAAGTTTTTTATTTTTTTTTATATTTGTTTAGGATAGAGGTCTAATAACCATTAGATTTATGTCCATAGATATTGTAAGAATTCTAGTGACTTAAATAATTATAAAAAAAAATTTATCGATAGAACATTGATGAGTCGGTGACTTGTTGGAAGGCAACCATTGTTGTGAATAGTTTCCTGCAAATTTAACATAATGACCAAGCTCATGTGGTACCTCATCAACATATTATTATTAAGTCCACGACTTTATAATAATACCAATTTATCTCTCATGTTTCTCTAAAGCATTTAATATCTTTTATATTTTAATCAATCAATATATTAATTATCATACGTATATTTATATTAAGTTATGAAGACCATAAATACGAGTCATTGATAATCTCTCGCTCAATTTATATAATGCTCGTGTAATTTTTCAATAAGTTTTGTACGAATGAAATTCTTAATTATTATTTGCTCTTTATGAGTTATTTATATTTTAAAATCTGTGTTGAGTCATAATGGACCAAAGGGATGTCCATCCTAGGATGTGACCTTTATTAGGCAACGTCCTTGTGTACTACTAAAATAACAATTAGTACCATCTGATTTGAAATAATCTATAATCACTAGTAGGTTTTTTGACTACTATATTTAAACAACTATCTAAGTTTCATTGGATACTTTTACTTTCATTCAAAGAGATTATCCTTCGGCCACAATGATGGTAAGAAGAGTCTTTACATCCATATTGATTTTGTAGACTATCTCTGATATCATTTGTTATGGGCCAAGAGTTTCAATGCAATGACACATTCCATGAGGAACTGTATCAACAAATTATCAGGGGTTTGGTCTTCGTGCAATGCCAATCATCATACATGTACATATCATGCACACAGTTTCCACATCACACTGTCTCTTGTACACATGCACATAGAATATTTAGCACTATCTCTCTATAGGGTGTGCAAATCTTAATTCTGATATCATGATAAAAGGCAACTCAAAACACGAATAATATTTTCCACAATAAACTGAAGTGAAACTCACCTATTTAAAGCAACAGAAAACTATTAGGGCAGCTCATATATTGGGTTCTATCATAAAAATAAAATACTAAAAAAAATTAAAGAATTGTGACATGTTCTAACATACTAATATATTATTCCTCTATTCTCTTGTTCAAAATAGTGTAGTGCATTCATCATTATAATCAAGTACTTCTGTAGCACCTCTAGATCACTTTACACTGCGCTTCAATAGAGATATAAAATGCTTATCTTTTTTTTCACTTTACCCCGACAATGTACAATGTCTGTAGCTCATTTTTCATTCAAGCTTAACACTGAGATAGTGCACCACTTGCGAGGAATGCCTTTGCTTTTCACTTAAAACTCTTTTAACAAAAAATCATTTTTGAGGGAGTTGGGACAAATTTTTTTTATCATTGACTATCATACATTTATCATTAGATCTATTCTTTTATCCAAGCCTGGGACTGGCCACCATGACAGAAATGAGAAATTATGGCTGGTAGAATTTATGCACCATATAAAATAAATGTTTTCATTTCATTATATCTCACAAAATGCATGTATGTTATACTAAATTAAAAGAAAAGAATTTATCATTAGACAATGTACAATGTCTGTAGCTCATTTTTCATTTCATTATATCATTGATTACTCTAGTTTATGATAATGATTTGAAATATATTCTTTAAACCCTAAGATATGGAATATATATGGTGCCCTCTAGATGGATTTGATGGTGAAATATATTAGTAAGCTTTCCCATATATTTGACTTAAATTTCTTTTCTTTTAATGTTATTATAGTTTTTATTAATTTTTTTTTTATAAGTTCACTTCAAATGGTAAGATTTTTCTCAATGATATTCATAAAGTTCCTGCTTGTTTCAAGCTGATTTTTTTCTTTTATCAGTTCAATCATTCTTGTGTTTGAGGTAATAGTCTTGGTTACAAAATCTTAAATCTTTTTTTTCATATGAATACACTGAATTTTTATTCTCATATAGAGCTGCTCAACCTATCATTTCATTGGAAAGTTAATAATTATTGTTGTAGGTAGAGTTTACTAAACTGATTCTATCATACTAGCTACCTTGAAAATCAAGTGTATGCACTCATAATAAGTTTTTCAATCTGTATTTTTTCTTTTTGTTTATTTGTTTGAGAATGGTATGCAGTATTAAGATTTAATTTAATAATTATAGCATGTTGCAACATTTGTAGAAGTCTTATTTAATAGTTTTAAGCCTGCATAGGTTTTGCTTTAGATTCTTAAAGTAGTAAAAAAAAAATTGATAGTTGTGTGTAAATCTGGTGGCAGCTCTTAGTGATCTTTTTAGTCATTACAAGGAGGCATGGAGATCATGGTATGTTGAAGTTGCTGAAAAAGAAAGGCAATAGAAGGATCCTAAATTCGTGGTGCATCAAGCAAATGTGAAGGAAATGAGCTGATAGCCTCCATGAGGCGATATGATTATTGCTATGTTCTTGTCTTCTACATGCTGACCACTGTTGCTTGCTGAATGTTGTGTTTGTCTTCTGTATCTGAGTATCATGATTTTTTATTGGAAATTGACTAATTATCTAAAATTTAGGAAAAATTTTGTTCTTTTAATGGTTGACTTTTCATAAAATTTTTATTATACAAAGTAGAAAACCTGGCCCAACTATCTTCCTGTTAGGCTGATGCCTTGTGTGCCAAACAAATTGCTGGCCTGGAGACCTATCCCTAGCATTAGGCCTTTTGCACCAGCTAGCATATGAATGTGTCCCTGGACACCATCTGAGGTTATGCAAAGGAATGTTTTTCATTAATATTGGACAATGTGCGACAGTGGAAGGCTTGTTTTTCAATTTCCTGTTGAGTATGGCCGGGGGAACAATGATAACTGAGTTTGATTGACTACAAATTTAAATTTTCATTCAAATTTTTTAAAAAAATAGTTCCCCTTCACGAATCCTTGATTGATTCTCTTTCTGCTGGAAATTGTTTTGGATGAAAAAGGTAGTGGGTTGATGTCCAATGATAGAAACAAAACTGTTGAAGATTCAAAAGGTAGTATAAGCTTCATGAATTATTTTTGGTTTCTGAATCACTATAGCTACCAGGGAATGAACTATATATACTAGATTGTTGCATGTCAATATAACATTGAATGGGAATGACATAAAGGTTGTGTTTGATGAATTAGTAACAAATAATCTTGTGCCACATCAAAAGGTTGGAAGGCTAGAAAATGTCAAAATGCTTAATCAACATGAAGTTCACTTTGTGTAAATAGCATATCTAATATATGACAACTTATGTCCTTATAACTAAAAATTCAGAGGATTAATGACAACCCACCCCTTGATAATGATGGATGTCGTTTGATGATTGTATAATTGGATGACATTAGAATGGTTTTGGGTCTCAAGTTTTTAATTCAAGCAAGGCATTAATTCGTTGCATTTATCTAACCGTGTTCCCATTGAATTTGATAGGGAGTTCACCAGAAATTCATCGTTGTTAGATTGTCTTGCAGCAAAAATTAAGAATCAAAATGTGACCTAACTTGGTAGAGATAAGACAAAATCGTAGAAGCCCTTATAATTGTCATGGCAATAGAAACATTAATTATTGCTAATAAAACAAGATTATTGGAAGCATGACTTCTCATCGTGTTATATATAGGCTGCAAAATGAAGTTGGAATTGGTAGCACAACCTCCTTCCTACCCAAGCCAAGCAACAAATATTCTGACTAGATTTCATGGAATTGAAAACACAAATTAATGAGGTATTAGATATTAGTTTTACTCAATTATCAAATGCACATGACGAATCACCAAAATTCTTTCACAGGAAACAAGATGATTTACTTTAGATGGGAATCTATTTCTAGGATTTTAATGAGAATCAAGAAAAATGAATGCTTAGTTTTCAAAATATTACATTTATCCAACAAGTTGGACTAGCATTTTTATTTTGCAAAATTGGATTTGCATTTTGGTTATTAGTAAGGATTTCCAAGGGAAGGCCAAAAATATGTGTTGCAAACTGTCTTTTGAATTCCTTGCAATGCCATTCAGGTTAACGAATATCTTTGCAATATTTAGTAACCTAATAAAAGTATCTTACGAATACTTTGATGCCTATGTGATATTGTATGCAACTAAATTTTGTTGAAACATGTTAATAATTTGAGAAGTGTCCATGTGGAGAAATAACTTACTTTAGATGAAGTTAGATTAATGTGAGTTTTGCCAATGAAAGGTTATGTTTCTTTCTTTCCTAGATTTAGCTAACAATTTTTGCAGCTTGGGAAGAGATGTCCATGAATGGTGAGCACTCTCACAAACTATTTAAAAAGATGTGTTAAAGACAATCAATTTTATCTAGAAAGAAATAGTTTCCAGCTTTTGGCTTACCATTTGATGTTCTTATGATTGCCTAATATAGAAACATTGGAGGCATGGTGCTATAGAAGGGGCTTCCATTTCCTTTGAAAGTCAAATCTTAAAAAGATAGAACAATGATAACATAAAAAATGAATGACTATAATGGTTCATTGCATGTAGGCATTACTTGCTGGAGATAAATTATTATGATGAAGGTTGTCATTATAGTTATATGATGATGCATGAGGCCTGAAAATAGGAGTCTATACCTAAAACCAAGATGGATAACAATTATATCTAGTGCCAACAAGGATGTTATCCTTATTCATATATATTTTCTGAAAGATGACATGTTGTATGCATGAGGTAATAGACTACAGCCTACATTGTAATTATGGGAATAGAACTTAGAAGTTATTAATGGAGACTCATGATCTTCAATGAACATGTTACTCAACCATTGAGAGGTTGATCCTATTTGAAAATGTATTTTGGATGATGTCCTATTGCATGCATGACACAATAAGCTACATGTCCTTGTGAGAGAGGGACTACGGCAAGAGTTTTTAAGGGAATTATCATTCTGTCGTCCATCAATGGGTTAGTTACCCAAACATGGAAAAAATGTGTGCCTTATATCCAAATTTTATTTTTGGTCAAATATGGTATGTCATTGAGCAATATGTATGCACTTGTCATGCATGCTATCTTGACTAAATGGAGAAACAAAAATGGCTTCTTTGACTATAGCATATTCTTGACAATTCATTGGACTAACTATCTATATATGTCATTACTAGAATATTAATAGTGGAATGAAATTCATTTTGTTTGTGGTTAATTGCTTCTTAAAGTATGTAATATTTATGGGCAACACCACATGCTTGAAAAGTAAATGTGCAATATAATTATTCTTTAAGTTATGAATTCATTTTGAGTGCCTAAAGCTATTGTGAGAGATAAAGATATAAATTTTAGTAGAATGTTCTATAATTATTAATTCAACTAATGGGATGTGAGTTGAAAATTTCATATAGTCAATCAATCATAGTCGATTGACTGGAGGAAGTGAATCAATGCCAAACTTTAGGAATACATGTGGTATTATTGTTATGACGAGCTAGAAAAATCAGGCAAGTGTACTTGATCCTCCCAAGTTTTGATACAATATTAAAAATTCATATGCTACAAGGATGGATATTATGGAGTTCATAGTTTATGCATCTAAGCTAAGTGCCCTGCAACATAGTAGTGGCTTCAATGTTTCACAATAGAGGAAAACTTGTGCAAACAAGAAAGTGAGATTCATGGAATTTGAATTTTAAGATAGAGTATTGTTCAAATTACATCCTCATATTTTGGAAAAAGTCATTAATATGAGATACTAGGAAGGCATACTAATAAAAATATTATGGTGTATTTGAAGTCGCAAAAGAGTCATGAATTATATATTAACAACTCAAGTTTTCAGCATGAATGAAGATGCCTCTTGTGTTTCATGCACATTTTCTATTAATATTCTATTGAAGATATCAACTTAAGTTAAGAAACACATCTTCTACTTTTGTTCAAGCCAACTAGTGATCCACCTCAATCACTATTGATGTATCTGAATAATAAACTTGTTAAATACATAATATTAGATAGGCCACTCACTTTGGTAGATTATTGCCACTCCTTGATGACTTTGAGGCTGCTTCAATGCCCTAGGAATATGATCTTAGTCTGTCCAAAGGGACATTTCTCTTTTAGGTGATTCTTCCCGTCAAATTATACCCCACGATTCCACGATCAAAAGACTATATCCCACGATCAAAGTATACCATTAGTCATCTAATCATGGGGTTGAATAACTCATTCTGGAGGGTGCATAACATGATATGGGCAATTGGCTAATCCAAAAGGCATAACAAAATCAAACATCCATTGATTAGTGAAGTTGCTTGTCACACATGTTATCTTTGACTCATCTCTTTTTGTTGATAACATCACAATTACAGATCCAAATTTGATTAGTATATTTTCTTATTTATTGGGATAAAGTCAGTTTTTGGACCACCTTTTCTAACTAGATAGTGAGCTATCACATAACAATGAATACTAACTTAAAGTGGCCGAGAATGAGTATGATTGGAACAAAAAAAGGTATGATTCCAATGTGACATAGAAATATATTGCCCATGATCTTGTTGTCGATTCATTAGTTTTACCTCGGCTAGCTACCGAGTGATAGGAAATATCAATGGTTAGGATAAATCCACAATGCAATTGACTTTGAAATTTTATACAAACCACAAGAGAGAGAATAATCACATTCATATACTAATAGGATTCACCCAAAAGAGGGGGAGTGGCGAAATGAGAGAGCACACAAGCAAAATGCACTTTTTTTTTGTTATTCTTTATTTTATAGTATTATAATAGCCCATTTACTAATCACTTAACTATTAAATGTGAGTTTAAGTAAATGTAGTTGCAATAACATATTCAATGTCATGGAATCTAATCAGTCGTGATAATATATTTCCTGTCATGACAATAGGAAAGATATCTATTAAGTATCTCAGTAACAAATAGAATTGTAACAATATATTTTCATGTCATGAGACTACTTTAGTCACGACAACATTTTCATGTTGTGATAACAACTTGTTTTGTGACCTAAATGATAAGGTCATGACAAGTTATGTAGAACATTGGTGCAATCATGACGCAAAAGAACCACATCATGACATCAACATGTCATGATGCCTATTCTTTAGTTATGACTTTTTTTTTCACCTGAGCGATCTTACAAAATCCCATCTAATGTATGAGCAAATCCCAATATCCTCTTACTTAGTGAATACTTCCTCAATCATGTCTTATATGTGCACCACTGAAACTTCTCAATGCTCACAACTTTCATCATGTAGTCTGCATAATTTGCCTCCGTATCAACTCTTTCTTGTTGAATGAAGTTATTCTTGACTTATTCTATAATAAAATAGTTCTATATATTGTTATTTTTTGCTTGTGCATGAAATATTAGATTTGTTGCTAAGTAAATAACATGTTGACTATCATACCAAGCCTCAAGTTTTTCTGCTCAAAGTCAAGCTTTGCATATAGTTGCCTAACCAAATGGCTTCCTCACTTGCCTAAGTAAGAGCCATGTACTTTATCTTCGTTGATGACAAAGCTAAATTGACTATGACGTACTCAACTAGCTTATTAATCCATGATACAAGCTAAATATAAATCTGTTTGTATATTTTCTAGTATCCACATTTCTACTCTAATCAATATCCATAACACTACTAATTTCAAAGATATCTCCATTGATGTTTCCACCAAACTAAAAAATAAGATCAGAAGTCCCACCAAGATACATAAGCACTCTTTTCACTACATTCTAGGTTGTCCATAAATCTACTGAGAACTTTCACTGTATATGAAATGTTATGTATTACACACATCATAGTATACAACAAATTGTTGACTACACTAGCATATGAAACATAGCTCATTTCTTCTTTTTGTCCCATGTAGATGGGTAGTGTTGAATTAATTAAGTGTACTAATTAATTTATAGTCAGACATATTGAACTTTTGGAGTACTCCTTCAATATACTTATACTGCTCGAAGATAAAATAACCCATTCCTTCAATCGCTTGCAACTTGTATCCCCAAAATATTTTTTGCTTTCTAGATATTAGTCATATCAAACTTTCCTACAAGTCATTACTTTACATTATCGATTATCTTCTTTTTATTTCCAATTAGAAGCTTATCATCCACATATAGAGTAAGGATCATAAAATTAGTGCCCAAACTCTTTATGTCTACATAGTGATCTATCTTGCTTCTTCTGAAACACAATTGAAGGATGTAATTATCAAATTTCTAGTACCACGTCCTTAGAGATTATTTTAGACTATATATGAACTTCTCTATCTTACATATCAAGTCCTCATTCTATTTTTTCTTGTATGCATCCAGTTGTCACATGAAAATCTCTTCCTCTAGGTCATTATGAAGAAAAGATGTCTTCCCATCCAGCTCTTCCACATCTAAATCATATCAAGCTACTATAACTAGAACCATCTGAATGGAGTTAATCTTGGCCACTAAGGAGAAGACTTTGTCATTATCTACTTCCTCAATCTGAGAATAATTTTTGGATATCAATCATCCTTTGCACTTTTTAAGATTACCATCAATATTGATTTTGTACTTGAACACCCACTTGCATCTTATTGCTCTTTGACCCTTAGCTAACTTCACAAGCTTCCAGGTGTTAGTATCTTATAGAGATTTTATCTCTTCTTCCATGTCTTAGTCCCACTACTTTGATTCCCTAGAGGCTATGATTTTCTCCATAGTGTCTAAATCATCCATGTGGTTTCATGATATGCATTCTAGATATCTAATTGGTGAGTTTCTGAACCTTGTAGACCTTCTTAGTTTGGGTTCGAACTCCACAACTTTCCCATTAGACTCATCATACACTGATGAAACTAAAATTATACTCTTCATTTCTTCTTCATGATTCTGAATCACAACTTCACACTTTGTTGCTAGAATATTGTCCAAGTCACGACACCATAATTCCATGCTATGATCTCATTTCTTCAAGTCGTGGCTTTGAGGAAAGCCTTGACTATCTTTCATGTCATGATTTTGAGGAGAGTCACAATAATTAGCCTACTCCTTAGAATCCTTGAATAATATATTTATGAAATAAAAGACTATTTTGGTCTCCTTGTTTCATAGCTTGTAATCTTTGACACTATCCTTGTAGCCAATGAACATATACTTTATAGATTTGAAGTTAAGCTTATTCCTTTTCTCTCTTGGTACATGTGCATATGCATCCCATTTAAAGACTTAGAGGTAAACTACATTTGACTTTTTCCCATTAAACACTTCAAATGGAGTATGTCCCATCACAATAGATGTGCGAGTATGGTTTTTTAGGTAGTACGTTGTGACAATAAATTCTATCTAAAACTTTGGCTTCAAGCTTACTTAGCTTCTCATACATCTCACTTTCTCAATCAATGTTTTGTTTAGTATTTCAGCTACTTCATTGTGTTGGGGTGTCATTCTAATTGTGAATTGCCTCACAATCCCTTGCTTGGCACAAAGTCGATTCACTAGAAAATATTAAGCCTTATTATTTGTGCACAACATTTTTATTTTCTTGTTGAAAAAATTCCTGACCATCACCTTAAACTTCTTCATCACCTCAGACTTCTTCTGAATAACATATACTCAAATATATCTAGATAAATAATTGACAAACAATACGTAGTACCTCAATTTCCTAAGTGATGCCCTATTGTTTCTTCAAATAAATCATTATATATCAAATCTAACACTACCATTGCTCTAGTGGCTATTAACTTGAATTTCACATTCTTTTATTTTTTATATAAATAGTCTTTAGGAAATCCAAACCTTTGCAAGGAATTTAAAACACTTTCCAACATGTTGTTTGAGGATGCAACAATTAGATGTCTCTCATTAATGTGCCCATGTTCCCGATACTAAAATATTGTGAATATTCAACAATAGCTTCCTTCCCACATGTTGAAGGGCCTTTAGAAAATAGAGTTATGACTCTAGTTTTTCAAGTCTCAACACCATCTCAATTGAGATGTGATTTGACCTTGTCATGATCTCTAGTGGCTTTTGCCTTATGTTCTCTAGGATTCACATGCTTGCTATGAAATTTCTTCCTCTTAGTGGTATCCTCATTTTTTAAAATAATGGAGTCACTATTAAAACTAGGGATGATCATAGTTGTCAGCTTGTATAGTGATCCAACCTTCATTCCTTGAGCAATGAACCTTGCTCCACAAGTTACTTTATCTGACATGTCATCAAAAGTGAAAAGCAAGCATGCAACTATCAGCAAACCAACTGAGATGAGGTTTATACTGAGACCTAAATTACACATCACACTTAGGAGGTTCTTCACAATTCTATCATGCATTATCATCTTCATTTTCCCATCATTTATAATATTAATAGTAGAGTTAATGTTCATATATACTTTTCACCATCATGATTCTCATAGTCATAAGACTATTTTTGATGTGGAGTCATGTGATACGAGGGTTCAAAATCAATGAACCATGTGTCCTCATAAGTGTGGGCAACACATGTAGCTACAAAGTAGATGTCTCCACTAGATTTCACCATCTTCATTGAGTCATTTCTATCATTTTTAGCCTTAGAAATATCTCCTTGGTAATTATTGTGACCTTGATAATTTGTGAAATTATTAGGAATATGTTATGTTCCAAAACTTAATTAGGTGAGACTCTCATATTACTAGTCTTAAAAGTATATATGTTATATAAGTAGTAAAGTGAGCTTTTATTTAGATATCAATCCTTTATGGATTATGTAATAGTTCAATCAACCAATAATAAACTAACCACTACTCTAGTTGAAAGTATAAAATTAAGGTTTTGATAAGACTCTTAGAATCTATGGTTGATCATTTATTATGTATGATTGACTATCTAAATAGCTTTGTTGTTATTATGTTTGGTGACAAAATAAAAGTTGTACTATTATGAAATTTTTCTAGTGCCCTAATGGCATACAAGATAATTATCGACTATTTATCATCTCCAATAATGATCCTCTCATAGCTGTCCCATTGATATGTTACCTTTGAAATATATATATTATTCCTACTCAAGAATTATTCACAAGTTCATACCTTTTAGACCACTCATCAACTACTATTGATGATTATTTTATATATGTATTCTTATTCTCCAACATCATATGTCATAAATACATGAATTGATATGATATTAAAATTATTAGTACATTTGATTTGATAAGCATCATACTCATATAATTAACATATATTCTCCCTAAAATCTCATTGTATGAGTCATAAAATAAAAAGTAACTCATAGTACTATTATGATCTTATTACTCACCTCCATTCACACATGTCTTATGACTTATTTATCACAATCTACAATCATGAGACCCACATGCTAAAAGTAAAATCCTTAGAATAATAATATATAAACTCACATAGCAATTGAGAGTCAGTTCTTCTAGATATGTACAATAGATTAGCTTATAAAAGTAACTATGTTTTTGGTTTCGTAAACTTCATACTCACATGATCAAACTTACTTTAATATCAAGTTTTGATGTATAGGTTTATCTCGCATATCATGATTAGAAGAACTATCATTTCTTTTCTATCATTATATATGAGTGTGCTTTGTAGCTTACCTATCATTATCTATCATGATAATATGTACAAACTCATAAATAGTAAAATTCTAATTTCAGTTTTATATAAATACCATATTCATCTATAACCAAACTATTATATATTCCTAATATAAAAAATTATTAATTATCTATTCATGAATATAATATTATTAATCATAAACCTTAATTTATCTTGACATTAGGAAGAAATTAAAATGAGATAATTTGAAATATATCACATGAAATATTGGGTTCCTATTGATAGTTTCAAAAGTATCTAGGAATCAAACCCTAAACTCACAATTATCATTCATGTGCCACAGAATTTCCCCTAGGTGGGAATCAAAATTTATGCTCTTCCTTAGGGTTTATACTTATACCTTATTTTGTCTATTTACTCTTGAATTTCCCCTAAGTTTGGGCAAATTTATGCTTCCCAAACCCTAGTATTTTTTATATTTCGCATGCCCTCAAATTATATTTGTTTTCTCCTCATTTTGTACTTTTATACTCGAATGATCAGGTACAATGTTTAAGTGGAAAATCATAGCACTGAGAAATACAATGACTTTGGTTTTTTGTCTCTATAACATAAAGTTGTAATACTGGGAATGCACTATGATTTTGATATCTTTCTTGCTTCAGATTACTAATATGCTAGGAATGACTATGATTTGTGTACCCCATCTATGTAACACAAGTTGTGGTAATAGGAATGAGTCATACCTTTGATCACTATCTTGCATTAAAATGCTATGACACTTGGAATGGTCATAATTGTTCATTTCATCTATGTAACACACAATCATAATATTGGGAATAACTACATATTATGTATTTCATCTTTGTTAACACAAAGTCAATACTTAGAATGAGTCATGACTTCAGTCATTTCTCAAGAGCAAAAAGTCATGAAGCTAAAATTGGCATGTGGCTCATGTAAATACTCTTTGAAATTTTCTGTAGCTAAAAGGCATGACACTAGAGAAGTACCAAAGCTTTTGCCTTGGTCTTGGTGGCTCTATAATGAGGAAGTTGCAATACTAGAGGATGATGTGTCATTAAACACTATTAGGATACTTAGTTCCTACAATATAAAATTAACTTCCTGAGCCATAAAAAAAATATTATGAGCTAGTATGGCTACAACTCCAAAAAATTTTATAGTCAAAGAGAATGTATTGCATAATAAAATGATTGCATCAATGAGATAATAAAGTTATGTCGAATGAAGATTTTTATGATTATATGTTCAAAGATTTAATTAAGAGTGAGTACCAAAAGTACCTTATAAGCTTAGTGAAGTATAACATAGTCATAACATAAGGAATATTATAACTTTACATAACATTTTACTCCCCTCCTACTCACCAAATCCATCAAGTCTCATATTTCACTCAAAAACCACAAAATTTTACTAATATTTATCATAATCCATCAAAATTATTATTTAGTAAAATAGTTATATTTTATGTACTTTTTTTATACAAAAATATTATGCATAGTCACTAAAATAACTAATATTATTCAGCATTTAGCATACCAAACAACTTCACATACTAAAATAATTACTCATCCCCAAGAAATTACTTCCCTCTACAAAAATATTGACTTTCTAAATATCTATTTAAAATAACTATGTTTGAGTGTCATAGTATCTAGATTAATAGAGCTACTTCTTTTTGTACATATGTAAATGAGTCATGGTAGGGTTTGAGTTCCATGACTAAATTCTGTGGGTGCAAAAATTGTGTAAAATGATATGTATGAGTGAGTACATTTATTTTATCAAACATGTAGAAAAAAAATTCTCAGTTTGACCATCAACGAGTTGTTATCTCTATCATTGATCTCATCTGTCCATGCTAACTTCATTGTATAATCTCTCACTTTCTTTTTTTTTCCCAAACTTTTTTTAATGTTGGATCATAATATATGTTTTTTTAGAGCTTCCTTCAATTCTTTTTTTTTCCTAGGATGTCATAACTTTTTGGATTGTCTTGACTTCATCCTTCCTGGATGCAACGACTTCATCCTTCCTGGATGAAACGGCTTCATCCTTCCTGGATGCAACAACTTCATCCTTCCTGGATGCAACGACTTCATCCTTCTTAGATGTCACAATGACTTCATTTCTTTCCTAAGTATCTTTAGAATTATTATTAAAATCATGTCTTCCATTATCATTTCATCAGCCAATAGCTAGGATTATACCTTAGCTTTCACTATAAATATATTCTTTCAATTCTCTGCATTATTTCTTCTTATAGTTATGAAGAGAATTTAGACATTTTGCTATTATTTTCTATCTCTTTGGAGTAATCTTCTTTGGACCCATATGAAGTTGTGACTTTGAAGAATGCCACAACTTCATAGCAATTGTTCTTCTCAATCTTAGTTTTATTTTCATAGATGCATAATTCTTATATCTCATATTCCTCATCTTCATTGCACCAAATAATTTTCTACAAAATCTTACCACATAATGTCTATAATTTATTACCTTGATGTGTAGAGAAAGTAATCTATCATCTAATAATCTTTCTCATCATTATTTGGACTCTGCATGCTTTTGTAAATCACTCATTCTTTACCTTTACAAAATATGAATTCTCTATTTTTGAAGTAAATGAGGGCTTGTCTAGTGGCTAAAAATGATAATTCCAAAATCATTGGAGCATGTTGGTCTTCCTTCATATCCAACACCACATAAATCATAGGAAAAATAAATACACAAACCTTAACCAATATATCTTTAATAATATATGTTGGGTGCTTATATTTTTCCATATATTCATAGTTTCACATGACTCAAATGTTTTCTTACTACTAATGATAATCTTCATGAATTTCACTTAAGAAAAAATATTGATAAACTTTTTAAGCTATTCATCTAACTTTCTCTTTCTAAAATGTTGTAGAAAAAGAAGGTTTACTCCTTCTTATGTTACCATTGTGGGGTTGAGTTGGACATTCTAGTCATTGGGTACCATGTCTTTGGAAAATACGTGTTGGGGTTGCAACTTTCAAAAATGTCATAGTAGGAGTAGTGACTTTTGAAAAAGTCATGACACTATTAGTTCTAACTCTCTTTATTTCATCTTCCTCCATTTTTAGCTCCTCAATCTCTTTTCAACTCCTAAGTATATTTGGTGAGCACTTTTTTGAGTTTGTCTTAGTATCACTCGATAGTTTATTAATGTTCTTTTCTTTTATTAATAATGTTAATTTTTCATTTTTGATTCTCTATACTCCTCTTGAAGATCATTTCCTCCTTTTGTCTAGGTCAATAATTTTATTAATTTCTCATTGATGAAAAACTTTTTTTACCATTTGAATATTAGTGTTGCAAACTTAATCCTTCTTGAATATTATGTTCCATGGAATTATTCCCAAATTTTTTAGGACTTATCTCACATTATATTACCCATTTTCATAGTCTCAATATACAAAAATTTCATGATTTCTATTGTTTAGATGGTTGTGTGTGGGGATATTAGTATTTTCTTTGCAAACTTTTGGCCCCACCCACTTGATCAATAGGGTCAAAATTTTCCATTTCTTATGGTTGCAAAATAACAATTTCACTCATTCTTTTGTGCTTCTTTACTCTGGCTTTCAACTTTTTAAGAAATACTTTCATCTTTATCTCCATCATGGAAAATCTATCTAAATAATATAATTTTTTGGATGCATTATTCATAATCGACTCACATGATGCTGCATCAATGGTGCACATCATCATGTGGTTCAGCCCATTATAGAAGGGTTGGACTTGGAAATACAATTCAAACTCATAACTATTAGGTAATTTGAGGTGATAATAACTTTGAGAGAAAAACATATATAAATTCATCCTAACTCTCAATGAAGCCTCAATATGATACTTGAACCTACATGCTTTGTCTTTTAAAGAAAATGAGAATAAAAATAACATGATGGTATTCATACTAACTCTATTCATTTAAACTATGTCACGTAACTCTAGAAATCTCACAACATGCCCATTCAAGTCACTTGAATCTTAGAGTAGCAGTCCATCATAGTAGGCTGCCAATTATCTCCCAATGTGTGATGATGGTTTGACTATTGGAAAGCTTGGCCATCAACCCCTTAGGCCTCTCTATAATTGTTAGTTCCTTTTATCTTCTCTTTCTCAACTTGATGTCTAAAGATTGCTCTTCTAGTTATTTTAATCTCTAGGTTCAAAGGTATTACCTCAGTCCTAAAGTTCTTGTTCATAAATTTGGTTGCTACAAAATATAAATAAAAAAAAATAATCAACCAAATGATACAAATAAGTAACACAAGACAAACAATATAAATCCAAACACAAAAAGAATACAATGTTATTCAAACTACTAAATATAGAATTATTATTTTTTTAAGAATAGTTATGTCAACTAAAGTTAACTAACCAAACTAAATAATCTCTAGCAATAAAGTAAAAACTTATTATGACTTTATTATATTATCTAATTTTTAGGATTAGACAATGTCCCAAAAGCTTGTTGAGACATTTCAATCAACTAATGTTGAGTCTACTATTATTCTCGTTGAAAAGATAAAATTGAGTTTTTGGTAAGACTCTTAGATTCTAGGATTGGTCCATTTCATTTAGCATTATGACTTGTCTAAATATCTTGGTTACTATTCTGCTTAATTATAGGATGTAAGTTGTACTATTATAAAAACACCTTAATGCCCTAATGACGTATAAGGTGGTTATTAATTATTGAGACCTTCTCAATGATGGTTCTCTCATAGTTATCTCTTTGGTACTTTACCACAAAAATGTTAAATCATTTCTACTCTAGGGTAATTCATAAGCTCGTACTTTTAGGCAACTCATCAACTACCCCTTATTGATTACTTTAAATATATATTTTTATTCTCTAACATATCGTATCATAAAGATATAAATTGACGTGATATTAAAAATATATATACTTTTGACTTCATAAGTACCATACTCATACAATTAACAAACACTATCCCTCAATTCTTACTAGTAGGATTTATATGATAAAAAATAACTCACAAGACTATCACCACCTTATGAGTCACCTCTACTCATACATGTCTTGTGGATTACTTATGACTATATACCATGATAACATATGACTTTCACACTAAAGGTGAAACCCTTATGATAATATTCTATAAAACATTCACATCAATTGAAGGTTAATTTTTCTAAGATATACACAATGAATTGGCTTATAAAAGTAATTGTGTTTTTGGCTTCGTAAGTTCTATACTTGTTTGATTAAATTTACCTCAATGTTAGGTTTTATGTATAGGTTTGTGTCATGTATTATGATTGCAAGAGTTTTCACTTCATACTATTACGCATGATTATACATCATGGCTTACCTATTATTATCCACCATAATAATATGCACAAACTCACTAATAGTAAAATTTTAATTTTATTAATTAAGCTCTGTGTCATCAATTTATAATCTAACTACAATACAATCCAAACATAATATTTTTTAATTAAGTATCCATCATATGAAATAAAATATATCAATCCTAAATATCAATTTAGCTTGATATTGGGGTGAAATTCACACAAAGTAATTTGAAATATTTTTCATGAAATTTATGTTCCAATGACAACTCTCAAGAGTATTTAGAAATCAAACCTTAACCAATAATTCTTATTTGTGTGCCTCAGATTTTTCCCTAGGTAGGAGTTGAAATTCACACCCCTTTCTTAGAGTTTATATTTGTGTCTTGAGTTGTCTCTTTGCTCATGAATCATTCTCAGGGTTGGGTAAATTTGTGCACCCCTTTTTTTCTCTTTCTCATGCCCTCGAATGATATTCATTTTCTTCTTTTCTTGCACTTTTATACTTGAATGACTGAGTATGATTTTTGAATAGAAAGTCACAATACTAAGGAATGGTGTGGCTTTGACATTTCATCTCTATTACAAAAAGTCATGACAATGGGAATGAACTATGATTTTTGTTTTTTTCTTACTTTACATTACCACAATGTTGAGAATGCCCATAGCTTGTGTATTTCACCTCTATAGCACTAAGTTTTAGTATTAGGAATGAGTCATATCTTTGATCTCTCTCTTGCATTAGATTGCATTGATGATGGGAATGCCCATGACTATTCATTTCTTCTCTATAACATGAAGTTGCAATGTTAAGAATAATTACAATTTATGTATTTCATCTTTGTAATCCAAAGTCATGGCATTGAGAATGAGCTATGACTTTAGTCATTTCTCAAGAGCAAAAAATCATAGCCCTAGAAATGACTATGATTAAGGAAATAATTTTTGGAACTCTCTATAGCTAAAAGTTGTCACACTGAATGATCTTCATGGATTTTACCTCAGTCTTGGCAGCTCTACAATAAGAAAGTCATAATATTGGAGGATGCCATGACTTTTAGCATTAATGAGATACATTATTTCTGTGATGTAAAATTAATATCATAGTCATAAAGATATTATGGGCGAGCATGAGTGTAACTCTGAGAAAGTTTCGTAGCTAAAAAAATATGTTACACAATAAAATAATTGTGTCACATGAGGTGGTAGAGTCATGGAGCATGAAGTAAAACAAATTTATAAGCTATTTTTGTAGAACTTCGACTAAGAATTAATGCCAAAATAACTCTATAAGCTCAATGAGGTAAAACAAAATCATAAGATAAAAAATGTTATAATTTTACATGAATTTTTGATTTCTTCCAACTCAACAAGTCCACCAAGTCTTACATTTCATACAAAAACTAAATTTTAATACTATTCATTATAATTCATCAAAACTATAATTTAGTAAAATAGTTACATTTAAGACCCATTTTTATGTAAAAAAATCATACATATTTCTAAAATAATTAGTATTATTTGTAGAGGTGTCAAACGGGCCGGGCCGGCCCGGCCCGGCATGAGGCACGGCACGGTTCGGCCGTGCCTGGGCCGGCCCGGCACGATAAAAAAACGTGCCCGGGCCCGTGCCGGGCCCGTCCGCACGAACCACGTGCCGGGCCGTGCCTTGGCACAGCACGTCGGCCCGCGTGCCTGAGTCGTGACTCGTGAGTCGCGACTCACGAGTCACGAGTCACGAGTCACGACTCACGGTCACGACTCACTGAGTCGTGACTCGTGACCCAACCGGGCCCCGCCCCCGGTAAAAAGACCGCGGGTCGGGTCCAAACAGACCCGCCCCGCCCCGCCTGCCCTGCCTTGCCGTGCGCCCGTGCCCGAGCGGGCCGGCACGGCACGGCACGGCCTTGCCGTGCCCACGGGCCGTGCCGTGCCCGAATTTTAAAAACCGTGCCGTGCCGGGCACGGCACGGTACAGTGACCGTGCCGTGCCCGGCACGGCACGGCAGCACGGCTGGGCACGTGAAAAACGGGCCGTGCCGTGCTGGGCCGGCCCGTTTGACACCTCTAATTATTTGATATTTGGCATATCAAGCAGTAGTCCCTTCTAAAGTGCCATAGCATACCGCATTTATAGTACTTGAATTTGGACTTTTATACACTCTTAGACCTTCCTCTAAATTATGGTTTCCTTGCTGACCGAGGGGAGCTATTTTCATCAGTTCTACATCTCACAAGCAACACTTCGCTTGAGGATTCTTCCATATTCTACCTCTTCATGTGCTTAGACAAGAGAGTTGCAATCGCACTCCCATATGTCAACTTTGACAACCTAGTACAAATGGTGAGAATTATCTTATCCCATGAATTCAACAGTAAACAAAGCATCATTACCACCCTATTATCATTATCGATTTCATAGCTTATTGACATAAACTCATTGGCCAATGTGTTGAACTCGTGTAGGTAATTAGAGAAAGATACTTCATTCTTCATATGTAGATTGTACAACTTCTTCCTAAAGAATATTTGATTGACAAGTGACTTTCTCTAATAGAGATTCTTTAGTGTTAATCGCAATCCTTGTGCCATTTTTCTCCCATGACATTCAGAAGTACAAAGTCATCTAAGTATAGCTGAATCATGCCTCTATCTCTTTGGTTTAGCTTTTCTCATTCACCAATAATAGTTGACATCAATTATACTTCTTTACCACTAACAAACAAATTTGAATTCTTGATGTGGACCAAAAATTCCTATCCATCAATAAATCTTATATTTTCAACTTCTAGAGTTAAAAATCTTTGCTTGAAAATTTTTTTATCTCCAATCTCATTGACTCAAACATTATATAGTTTTTTTAATATATCATGCAAACAAACCTTCAAGATAAACTGCCTATGATACAAAATGTCAGATATCATGAAGGCTAACCTACCTTTGATACCAAATGTCATTGCATCACTAGGGCTAATAAGCTCTAATGCCAAATGTCAGGTTCAAAACCAAGAAATGGTCGATGCCAATGTGAAGGAAAAATGTATTTTTTTCAGATCTTGTCATCAATTCACTAATTCTACCTTGCTCACCACGCGTTGCAATAAATTTCAATTCTTAGGGTAGATCCATGACATGATTGATGCCCATATTATATATGAGCTATAAGAGAGAAAACAAGCACACTCATATTCATAATGGGATTCACACAAAAGAAGGAGAGCATGGTAGAGAGAGAGAGAGCACCCAAGAAAATCACTTTTATTTTCTTTTGTTATTCTATATTCTATCTTATTATAACAACCCTTTACAAATCACTTAAATACTAAATGTGAATATAGTTAAATAAAGCTGTGACAATGTATTTAATGTCACAAGGTCAAACCAATCATGATAGTATATTTCCTTTCACGGAAACAAAGCCGATAACTATTTAGTGTCTCAATAACAAATGCACGACAACATGTTTCTAAGTTGCAAGATCACTTCAATCATGACAATATGTTTCATGTCGTGATAATGACTTATGTTATGACCCAAAGGATAAAGGCATGACTTTCACAAGTTTAGCAGAACATTGATGTAGTCTTGACATAGAATAACCATGTCATGACATCAACATGTCATGATACCTATTCTTTATATAGCGACATCCTTTTCTTCAATAGCTATCTTCCAAGATGTCATATGATGTATGAGTCAATCCTAACAATGAGTACCTTAAAATGATCTTAGCTCATTCACATTGGTAGATGCTTGCCACTCTTGTTAAAGACTAAGTGGTGTTTTTTTATGTTTCATGAATTTCAAGAAAATATTCTATATTCACAAGAGAAGGCATTTACTCTCATATCGTATGGTGATCCACCTATGTCACTATTGAAGTACCATGTTGGTATCTAACAATATTCATAATAAGTTCATAATGAACATGTGTTAGTTGATACATAATCTTGATAGCATACTTATTGCATATATAATATTAGATAAGTCATGGTGAGATATAATAGAATTCAAATTATGTTTTGATAAAGTAATGTATTAGTCATATTCATATCTTCTTTCCCTAATTTATTATTTATTATGAGTGGGTTCCAATGTTGTTGCAATCATTTATTCTAAATGGTACAAGAATGGTAATATATATTTATTTTGAAATATAAAAAATTAATCTTTCGTTTGATAAAATTCCATTTCAAGAAAATTGTGCAACAAGCCCAAATCTATCATTTCAAACATCATCATCACACCTTCTTTGAATTTTTTAATCATTTATTCACTACTCCTTGTATATATATGAGATCATCCACATATATAGAATTTATGAGCATATTCTCCCATTGATTCTTGATTTAAACATTTGAATAACTTTTACTCCTAAAATTATATTCAATGAAGTAATTATCAATTTTGTTGCATAATACTTAGAGGTGTCAAACGGACTGGGCAGTCGGGCTCAGCTTGAGGCATGACCCGACTTAGCCATGCCTAGCTCAACATGACACGGTCCATAATCATGCTTGGGCTCATGTTGGGCTGGCTTGAGGCATGGCTCGTGCTGTGCTGGGCTAGCTCGAGGCATGACTAATTGACTCGTGCCATGTCATGCCAAGCTAACTCGGGCCTAATGCCGAGCTAGGCACAACTCGATACACTAGCCTGAAGGTACTGTTCTTCGGCATGACCTGGACCATGCCCCGCCCCCTGGCATCGTATGGCTGGAGCTCAGATCTCGAGCCTCGGGCTAGTATTCGGGTGATGGGCTTGGTCTACATCTGAACTCTGAATGATCAAACCCAACCGCCCTAACTTTTCTTTCCTACACATTCCAGAAGCCAAAACTTCTAGAATTTGTGACCGCTGGGTTAGTTCGATGGTCAAACTGACCCAATGGTAAAAAAATCAGATGACTATCATGATTCTGCCCATTTAAATTATAAAAAAAATAAAAAAAAAATAAAAAAATGAATTTTTATAAATTATATTTTTAAAATCTATATATATATTTCATCTCATTCTCAGATATATATCCATTTTATCTTTCTCTCTCTCTCTCTCGTATCATCTCTCTTCTCTTGTTTCTTTCTCTCTCATTCCTTTTAATTTTGACTCTCTAGACTCATGTGCGAATTGCTAATTGCGGTGTAGATATCATAAATCAAACGAGATTTTACAAATTATGAGTATTATTTTTTAAATTTTGTTTAGTTTAGTTTTTATTTTATTTTATTTTAGTTAAAAGTTGTAGTTTAATAAATATAAATTAATATTTAATTTTAAAAACAAAATTTACAATATAATTACTAAACTAATTAAACATTAAAATGATAAATAGTAATTTTAATGACGATAACAAAATTAATTTAAACATAAATATAGAAAATTTTAATATGGATAACGATAACCCTACGGAAAGGTTCGAGGCCACCGAAACTTTGTTTTCTCTGGTGACCTCGACCAAAACATCTAAAAAAACTTAGAAGAAAATCAATAGGTTGGACTTACTTTAATATTATACAACATAAAAATATTAGTTGTGCCGATTAAGAATCGGCACAATGCAAATATTGTAAAAAAATATGAACATATAAGAGTTCATGTGGAACTAGACACCTTGAGAGACATACCAAATAATAAACATAAAAATATGGTATATTAGATCATAGGAAAACCCAACTCAGCTGTGGGGTCTTTGAGGTCGGATCTAATTTAGCCTCTATGTTGTGCCCCTTTATATACCACAATGAGTTAGAGAGGGAAAGCATGACCAAACTAATCACCATGATGGGTCTTCCAATTAAAATTTTGAAGGATCCAAGGTTAGTCAATATCATGCAGACATATTTTTAGCCTGCATATCATAGAATTCCTAAGTCCACATCTAGGAATGACATACTAAAATACTATAACTTAGAAAAAAAAATAATAATTAATGAATTTAGGGAATATAGTGGAGTGGTGTCCATGACATCCGATATCTAGACTAGTCACGATGATGCATCTTATGCATATTTCACCGCTCACTAAGTAGATTCTAAATAGATACTAAATAAAAAAAATATTAGGATTCTCAAAGAATTTTCATCCTTATGATGTCCCGAGCATTTATGAGTGCATGATGAGAATCTTTAGAGAATATAATATTCAAAATAAAATATATTTTATTACATTCGATAATCCATCTAACAATGGAGTAGTCATTAACATTTTTGTTAGGACTATTAGAGACGGGCTATTAGGATAGATTTTTCAAATTAGATGCAAGTGTCATGTCATTAATCTCATAGTACAAGCGGGAATAAAGGTTATTTTCCATACTTTAAAAAATATATGTAACTCACTAAAATTTCTTCGTATGCCTCGCAGACAACATGAGTTTGCTAGTATATGTTTGTCTATGAGTCTAAAGAAGAAGAAATTCCAATCGGATGTGAGACACCATTAGAATTACACATACCTGATTTAAAAGTCATGTATTGGATATGAACACGTGATATCTAACTACGTCAATAGTAAAAGTGACAAACTTATTATTGATGACACTAATTAGGCTACATGAATTTCATTTATGAAATTCTTGAAGATTTGTTATGACATGAAAAACATGTGTTCTTCAATTTATACTCCCACGACTCGCATTGCACTTAAGTGCATATGTAATATTAGTAGCATATTTAAGATGTTTAGAGATGACCCAACATTTAATGACTTGGTTGTAGACTTGGAAACCAAATACTTAAAGTACTGGTCCACCATTCCATCTCTTTATTTCTGCTTGCTTGTATGGACCATAGGATTAAGACATGAGGGATAAAGAATGTTTTCACATACATATCCTCGTGCATGAACCAAGAATATCAACCTAAAGGGTTCATTCACAAGAAGTTGTTTGAACTATTTACAAACTATGATACTAGGTATAATGGTAGTTATTATTAGACTTTGGGTACGAACATAGATACTATATTCAGAGACGATGACTTCTCCATTCAAGTAGCGAGACGAGGTGAACCATCAAATAGGAGCGAGCTGTCTTAGTACTTAGATACCGATTACTACTCAATCCTATTATATACTGATAATAAGAACTTTAATATTTTATAGTGGTGAAAATCATATGAGTCCACCAATCCCATGTTGTTTAAGATGACACATGATCTACTAACTTCTCTAGTATTGGGCATACCATCAGAGTTTACTTTTTCTATTGTAGTGAATGTGATTTCAGATAGGAGATCGAGATTATGGTAAAATATTGTTGATGCATTAGCATGCACGAAGGATTGAGAGGATTCGAGCTTGGACACTCAGGATCGTGCTGGCAATGCAACAAAAGTGGAGGAGTTAGTTGTTGATGATAATCTGTGAGATATTGATAACTACTGAGATTGAGTCTACTGTACTGCCTATAGCCTACCACTAGTGATACTATCATATGCTTACGAGAGTGATCAATTTTGGATTGTCTTTGCCTATTTATTTTCGTCACCTAAGCTTACTGTTTTTATTATTATTTTGTTCTTTATTTATTCGGACACTTATAGGATTAATATTATATGTTTCTGAGTTTATCTTTGATGTATTGATTTTTTTTTCTTTTAATGATTTAATTTTTCTTTATTATTTTGTAATTTATACATATTTTTAGTTGTGAGATGTAACGTTTGACTTGTGATAGTAATTTTATTTTTTTGTTGTAATAATTTAATTAATTAATTAATTAAATAATTAAATAATTTAGTATTAAAATTTAAATTTTAATATATAGTTGAAGTTTGAGATGAACCAATTCCAAATGGGCCGAAACGGCATGACCCGATACATCCTTGTATGTCCCGACACATCCCGGCACGAGCCGACATGACCCGACACAACCCAGCATGACCCAGAAATTCTAGGCATGACCCAGTCTGAATCGGGTATGGGCCGTTGTGGCTGTTTGTGCCGGGCCAATAGCTTGCCATGCCTAGCATGACACGACTTCAGCAAAGCTAGCCCCACACGGCCTACTATCCTAGTTTGTAACTTTTTTTTGGGTCGGGACGTGCATGGAGTTCCCAAATTGGACCCGTTTGGGCCGGGTTCTGGCAAGGTTTAGGTCGTTTGGAATATTGTTAATCCCAAATTCAAAATTATTAAAAAATTTAATTTTTAATACTAAAATTAAAATAAATAAATAAATAATTAATTAATTTTTAATTAATAATTTAATAAAGCATAACTAAAATCTAAAAACTACCAAACAATATTTAACAACTAACAACTCACAACTAAAAACACATAAAAAGTACAAAATAATAATCTAAAAACTACCTCGTCATGGCACGACATGAGCCATACCGAGAGCCAGCCCGACATGAGTCTAGGCACGGTTCTGTATAATGTTGTGCCAAGCTTGGCACGACCAAGTCGGGCCGGGCCCAACTACCCTACCCATTTGACACCTCTAAATGGGCCACCAAAAATCAGGTCGGCCCGGCCCGTCTGACACCTCTGATAATACTCAAGATGATTTCTATAATCTATACATATTTTTTTTTAAACTTTAAAACTTTATATTATTTTCCATCAACCTCAAACTCTCATGATTAAGGTATACATATTTCTTCTTTAAGATAACTATTTTTTTACATATTAATAATTAGCTTCTAGTTATTGATTAAGAAACTATCATATACTTTTAACTGAGTTATATCCTACACGAATATCTTTTGGGTTTTCTCATCAAGATTTTTTTTTCTTTTTTTTCATGCATTCGTAACATACACAATAAAATAATTTGAGATTATTTGTTAATTATATTTCACCACTACAAGCTTTGGTGTTCTATCTAAACATATTTTTTGGATACCTATCCAGAAAATAAACTTATGTATAAATTACTTTTGTCGAGAAGGATTTGAGAATTTATTCTGTTTCAATTAAGTATTCATCTTAAACAAAAAACTTCTATTTTTTTCCTTCATACCAGATTGTTTAGGAGCATAACTAATAGTAATATGGTATTCTACTAACTCATCATCTCATAATTTGTTAGTGTTTAGAGTTTCATTCATGCCTTTATTACTAACTCATTATCTTTGATGACAAAGCCATGAGGCATCTTTTCTATGTACATAACTACTACTTTATTATATAACTATTAGATGGTAAAATATTTATTCTTCATCTTTTCTACATAGGCTATATTAGTTTTGTTATTGTAGATTGGACAAGTATCTCAATTAAAAAGAAGTGAAAATGTCATTATCTATCAAATTTTCATCACCATCACTTAGTAAATTTTGTTTCAAGCTAAGAAATAGTATGACATTTTGGATATATCTTGTGTCAATTTTCATGTTAATAAATATCATTTTTCTTCTTGTTGCTTCCACTATAGTACTATTTCTTAATTTTAATTGGAATTTATTAAATATATCAATTTTGTTGAATATGCTAGCATCACATGCTATATGATTGCTGCAAGCACTATCAATATACCACTTATTCAATCCATTGGCTAAGTGACATAAAATATTAAAGTAGAATTACCATCATGATCTTTATAGAAACTTGTCTCATGATTTTTTTTTTTGTAATAGCATATGCTTTTTGCATGCCCAAATTTTTTATAGTTGCTGCACTATGGTTTATTTCTAAACTAACAATCTGTTTCACAATGGTTAGTGATTTTACAAATATCACATAAAAAAATTTTTAGCTAATTTTATTTTGTAGGATACTCACAATTCCAAGAACTTTTTTGATATTTCATCTTTGGGGATTTCATGACTTTATTTTTTACTTAAGATTTTAAAGTTTTTTTAATAAATGCATTTTCATATTTATTTTCTTCTATTTATTTAAAAGGCCTCTAGTGAATTGATCAATACAAATACTAATTTTGATATTCTCATACAATCTCTAGTCTTTTTATGTGGAATAATAGCTCCATAACTTATTGATCAATTCTTTTAAAAAATTCGAATAATTCTATGACTATATAAAAATATTCTCATACAATATTGGACTCCATGATTTTGTTATTCTCCAAAACTCATCTAAAACATTGTAAATTAATAACTTAAATTTTTCGACACTATGAAATTCTTTTGTTGGATTTTTCAGGTTTCTTTTTATGTTTTGGCATCAATGAATCTAGGAAAAAACTTCTTAAAAAATGCTTGCTGCAAGATGAATAATGTCTTTGAATTTTCTCATTGCTTTTTTTTTTTAAATCTTTTTTTTTGTTTGCAGATAGGGATATTAGATCTTAAAAAAATATATCATTTCATCATTGATTGTTTTCTATTAGTCAACGAACATATGCATGTTTGAATCTTTATGTTAAACTAATCTAAAAGACTAGCATTGAAAATAGCAATTTATAAATTCATAAAACATGTCATTGTAAAGATGACCCCTCCAGGCAAAACTAATATCTCTTAGCTATCAAAAATGTGCATTTAGGATATCATCAACATGCCATGCAATGCAATGGAATAGCTAATATTAGACAAAATAACATGATCCTCAAATAATAATAATGAAGGTAAGTCTTTTCTCAAAATATAACTATAATCTACAACCCCACCAAATAATATTTTTACTATTTATGAGGTAGTAATCTTTTTTTCAAGTTTTTTGAATTGTTATTAGTATAAGGGATGCATGGAAATCTTCATAGCATCGGCTACTCATTCCATATTTAACCGTAGATATATCTCACTCTCTTTCTCTCTCTCTCTCATCAACAGTAAATTAAATAGAAAAAGATAGAAATACTCCATGATGAGTTATGGTCTGAAAAAAATTCAATAGAATGAGAAGGGAATAAAATGTTTTAAGAAATACTTCATGCACAAATCAATGTCATCACATTTTACCGTGTTTGCATCAAAGACTTAAAAATCAGAGGTATTCATCTTGAAATTTTTCCTAGTGGTAGTTAGCACTGAGGGCCAATTGATTTATTGTGCCAACCACACCATTTATTGTGGTAGTGCTAGAAGTATTGGGATCAATAGTAAAACACTTAAGATTTTAGTTATTGTTGTCATGGATTGAAGTGTGTAGGGAAATAAATTCGTTGTAGTTCTCATAGATGGGAGAGGTGAATTCACTATTTTAATAATGATGTTTCACTTACTTTAAGTGTTTATAGTTGCCTAAGCAACCATTCATTGTAGTTTTCAAGATTTTCTTCTTCTGCATTCATGGAATCACAAACATAGCATCTTCATCACAACTTTGTTAATGACAACAATGGTAGATTAGATGACTCATAACTAGAAAAGTTAACTTGTTCTATCTCATGAGATCTCTCGGATGAAATCCACTTCATTCTGGTGATGGTGGTCAGATTTGACAAAAAAGATTAAGCTTGCAAATTAACTACAGTTCTAAATGAAAGAGAAAGTGAATATTGACAAGAAGAGTTAAGCTTGTAAATATTTAGAATATTGATAAGGCGACGTGAAAAGAGAAAGAGAAGAAGAGAGTTGAATTCATTCATAAGAGTTTGTGAACAATCATAATTATAAACATCTACACTTCTTATTTTTTCCAGTGTTTGAAAAAATATGACGGAACAAAAATTTCAGAATACTCTTTATTTTCATAACTTGCAAAAATTCTTCCATGGTAAACTTCCCAAGTGCTTACAAACAATTTTTCAATGTTAGATTTCCAGAAGGCTTCTTTTTTGTCACATGTGCTAGTATTATATCTTTCAGTGACAAAGTTTCATAAGGTTTCTCCTTTTCTTAAGTGATTACAAAAAATTCTTCACTAACAGTTACTAAAGGTTTTTCTATTTCACTAGTGTTTTCAAAAAACAATTTAGTGACAATTCCTAAGGCTTATCTTTTCACAAGATCTTGCAAAAATTTTGGTAAAACTATCCAACATCAAGAGGCTGATTTATTTCACATCTATAAAAATATCTTGAGAAATTGCTTCATCTCTAGAATGCTTCCTTTTACACAAATTGTAATATTTTGCAAAACGTCAAAACTACTTTTATTGTTCACAACTACATGTGAAGTTTGATATTGTAATGACAAAATTTCCATTTCCTCCAACCTTAACCAAATCAAAAAAAATAACATATTCCATATACTTTATCTTCTATCAACAAACAAATTCACATATAAATGTTTCAAATCTCTATTTTTCTTCTTTTCAACCTCCATTTTCTTCTACTAAAAAATTTCTTGTTTATTATTTTTACTTGTTGTTTTCTATTTTCTTTTCTTTTTTTTTTCCTAAAAAACAAATGAAACCACACACAATAGAAATAATGGCATTATCTTACTATTTAGATAGAAATCAACATTTATTACATGTTTCTAAAACAATTTTGTGGGTTGATTGCTCATGCCTTGGATCCCCATGCATGCCTTGGGGCCTTTTGGCCTAGAATCATTATCAGACATGACTTGAGCAAAGGCATGGGCATGAATGGAGCCTTGGCACAAGCATGGCTCGAATCTAGGCATGGACTTGCACTCCAACATGTACCTGAGCACTTGCACAACTCTAGTCTAGACATGGGTTCGTAGTTAGGCATGAACTCTACATGAAAGTTTTTTCTAATGGGCTAACATGTCATGCTTGCTAGACAAAATCCATTTGACATCTCTAATATAATGACATGATGTAGTGCATGCATATATTGTAGGTACAATGAGTGTCGTGAGCATGATATTGTGATGTGTGGTGATTGTGCATGTGCTATGTGGGATATAAGCTACTAACAAATCATTGTGGTTTTGTTTTATTTTCTTTGGGTTACTATTGTGCCTTTATTGCATATAATATGTTGCTATTATGTGGTTTACTTTTGTTACGTTGCTATTGTGTATTTTTAGTACTCATGATTGTTTTGTACTACTTCTATTTTCATTGGGCAGTCTAATATTTGTCTAGATAATATAAATAGAAATCTAATGAAGAAATTTCTCATACTACTTACTAGGAGACAAAGGGGATACCAGGTGAGGTTGATGCATGGTAGAATATTCTTAGTACAATGTAGACATTATGTAAAAGTGGTTCATACTAGAGAGTTTGGAGTTTTCTTAGAGTGGAGACTAAAAGTACTACAAATAATTGAGAAAAATAGGTGATTGCTAAATCTATTCATGAATCCTCACATAGTCCCTTCATAATGATCCTTATTGAGAAAGGAATATATAGAATTCTTTGTTTATAAGACTACAACAAATATTTCATATTTTTTAGATACTATAATACTCACAATTAATCATTTTGCATTTTTTGTAATCAACTAATAACTAAACAATTACAATATTTTTAATCATTCTTTATTTATTATCTTTTTTATTTTATCTCTTAATGTCATTATAACACATGATAAAATATCTTAAGTCTTTTATTTTTTGTTGGCTATCTTGCTAAACAATTTAATTCTAATATTATTTTTTTTATTGTTGTTATTTTAAATGATTGAAAGATTTTGGGGATAATTTTTTTTTGTTATAAGTAGGATAATTTGCATTTTTCTTTCCTACTATTAGGAAACCTAAAAGGTGTGTGAGTGCTAATGATACATTATATTATATTCTTAACATGGTTATCATCTCTAATCAAATTGAAAATTTTATATATTAGTATAAAGGATATATCTAGGATTGGATTACAAGACCATTTAGAAAGGAAATCATATCATAATGTTCTACTTCACTGCCTATAATTATATAAGTAAAGACCTATTTGATCGAATGTATTAGTATGTTTGAGGATATAGTAATATTAAAATTTGAGATGACTTGAAATATTTTGTGATATTCATTGATCATTATAGTCGTTATACTTGTTTTTTTTTCAATATAGATTTCATATTTTTCTTATTTTTTGGTTTGTTCATAAGATAATTCAAAATTAATTTAATATAAATATCAAAATTAAAGAGTGACATTGTTTTAGAGAACATGTTTGATAGTTTTAATATTTATTATTTTGATCATGAGATCATTCATCACTTTTTTTATGCTAGCACACCTTGATAAAATAGAGTTGAAGAAATGAAAAAAATAAATATTTAGTTAAGATAGTTAATACACTTCTATAGTAGAAGTATTTAAAGGTGATTTTGGTGAAATGTGATTTTTATTAGTAACACATCAATTAATTGAATGTCTTCTTTAGTTATTTTCTATTGTATACTTTTTAATGTCTTAAATCTCGGAAATATATTATTTAATTAACCTCTTATTAATTTTATGAGTGGGACATTTAGAATAATTTATAGATTTATGTTTGTTTTTCTTTCTTGTTTATATTGTACGGGAGTATTTGACATGTGAACTACCTCTACTATACATATATAGGTTTATTTTTTTTTTGAAGTTTAATAAAAAAACATCTTTATTTTTTGTATTCTCTCTCTACCTCTCTCTCTTTCTTCTTTTCTCTCTCTCTCTCTCTCTCTCCCCCTCCTATCCTCCATGTCTTACCAAATATTTCTAGAATTCTAATGAATTTTGATTGTAACATGGTGTCAAACATAAATGGAGGGTGTAGTGATTTAGGATAATAGTTCATCATGAGAATATCAACAACATACTTCATTTCTTTCCTCCAAATTTAGTGTTTTGGGTTTTTATGCACCAATTTGAAAAGAGGGTGTAGTGGTTTACAATAATATTATTTTATGTCTTTTCTTTTTTTAATATTTATTATTTAATTATGTTATTATTTATGAGAGCACCCAATAAGTGGACTTCCCTAATCCATTGACCCATTATATAAGGGTATTGTCTACCAGTAATTTCAATCACCATTGCCTTATTTGGTTTGCATAATATTTTTACAATTCATTCTTTATTTTATTAGAGGAGTTAAGAGTCACCCAAGTGACATATTTAATTTAGAGAGATGACGAGTTAAGAATCACTCCGATGACATATTTTTAGCCACTATCTAAAGCAACTACTAGATGGCATGTCTATTTTTTTGATTATATATGTATATAATATTCTTATTAGAGATATGACAAGTTAAGAATCATTCAACTTAAAGAGTATATTTTGTCACATTTTCAGATGAAAAATTTTGTGAAGCTTAGATTGTTTTTTGAGAATGAGAAGATTTATGATAATAGAAATTATATTATGATAAACAGATATGCCTTTTATGTTTTTTTAGGGGTTGATCTTTTAGGTTATTCTCTAGCAGATGTTTGTATTGAGCCATATACTATACTTTTATTTGATGTTGACCATATAATTGACTCGATGATTACACATATGAGAATTGTAGAAAAGATCAGTTTGTGTTTTTTATTAGATCATATATAATTTATGTAAATGATATAGTTAATTTTTTTTAGCTTTTCCTCATCAAGCTAATCTTGATGTAGTTCTTCGATATATTTAGATACATGACAATTCTCTATGGCTTGGTATATCATTTAGTAATCATGGATATATTTCACTAGTTGGATATTTAGTTTCTAATTAGACACCAATTTTCATAAATAGGAGATCTACAACACGTTATCATATTTTTTCTTTCAGGTAATTTTGTTTCTTTAAAAAATAAGACAACCAATAATGGATCAACTAATAGTATATATTCATATAATAGATCAACTAACCAGCATATTTATGAAATCCTTGTAAGTATCTCAACCTATCACTTTTTTCTTTAAATTTGATGTTTTTATATTTATACACCATTTTGATTAAAAATATTGTAGTATTTATTTATTTTTGTGTTTCATATATTAGTTATATTTTATGATGAGAGTGCCCAACCATTTTGATAAAGAATATTATGCTCATTGATTGCAACTATCAATTGACCACATCTATGAACATAATGGTCAAATGATCATTGCACTCTTCACTAAAACCTATATACATGAATATTAGGATACATATTTCACATTAAATTGATGAATGCGAGAATAAGGTATGTACTCTACATAGTTATAATCCTTGTGTATGTGAAAATGGTTGTAAATAATGAATATGAATATAAAAATCTTAACTTTTCTTTAATTTATGAAGGCTAGAGAGAAAATAATGATTATATTGAAGAATTCATATATATTGTTAACACCAAAGTTAAGAAATTTACTAAATTGTGAAGATTATAGATTGATAAGCTTATGCAACACAGTCTATAAAATCTTGACAAGATTATTACAAAAAAGGCTAAGTAATGTATTACCTAAAATTATCTCAGAGAAACAAACATGCTTTATAAAGGATATACTTATGATTGAAAACATAAGACTAGCAGATGAGATGATGAAAGAATTAAGATCCAAAAATAGAGGACACAATCTGATCTTCAAATTGGATCTTTCTAAGACATTTAATAGAGTATAATGGAACACCCTATGTTTTATCATGTGAATAATGAGTATTGCTGAATCAGTGATTGATTTAGCATGTAGATGTGTCTTAAGCACTTAGATTAAAATCCTCATAATTGGGTAGATTTGTGGGGATTTCAGACTGATAAGAGGCTTAAGAGAAGGAGACCCACCCTCTTCTACTCTCTTTAATATTTATTTAGTAACCTTGATAGTAAATATCAAAAAAAGAATGCATGAGAGGAAAATATTAACATATTATCACCCAAAAAAATATGTCCATTGTTCCATGTTTAGCATATCCAGATGATGTTATTGTATTTACATATGGCAGTAGAAAATCCTTGGAAAACATGATGCTTTTATTTCAGATGATGGAGGAGGAAATCAGACAAATATTGAATAAAAAGAAATGGCAATATATAATTTCGACAAAGGCTATGGAAAGGGTATCTTAAAAAATAAAAAGGGTCACATGATTCACCCAAATAAAAGGGGTTGTTTTGTACTTGGGATGCCTAATATACGAAGAGAGATTAAAAATAAAATATCTGAGTTTTATTATGCATAAGCTAAAAAAAAGTGGCAGGTTGGAAGGAGGATCTCCTAAACTTTGGAGGCATAATAACTCTCGTTAATCATGTGCTTCATAGCACATTAATTCATAACTTCATGGTGGTCCAACCCCCAAAGTAACTAATTAAAAAGTTGGAAAATTATCTGGCCTACATACTCTGGAATAAGAAAACTAGAAAATCAAAAATTCATTAGAAAAAAATGAAAAGATTTATGTTTCCCGAAGGAAAAAAAAGGTTTAGGACTCACTAGCTAAAATATAATGGCTAGATCATGAGCATGTAAAAGATGATGGAGACTAAAAGAAAATGAGAGTTTATGGGCACACTACATGATAGCAAAATATTATGTGGAAAACAACACAAATAAAGATATCAGAAAGAAAAAAGCATCGCAAACATGGAAGAAAATGAGGGTGCAAAGAGAACTGATGGAAGCTCACTCGAAGCTCACCAAGAAAGGATGGAAATAGACTCCAAACCCCAATGAGGCCTTCTCAATAAGATCAGCAAAATAAATTGTCAAAAATAAAAAAAAATACACATCCAACTCAAAAAAATGGCCTAGGAGAATGATGTTCCACAAAAATTGCTTGCTTTTATGTGGACAATACTTTTAAAGGCCATACTAGTGGATGTTCTAATTCAGACAAATGGTATTAAGCTAGCCTCTAAATGTGAATGTTACGCACACAACATTGAAAATATCAATCAATTATTTTCATAGGAAAGAATAGAAAAAGAGGTATGGAAGCATATAAAAAAAGAATTGCAAATCAAAAATAGCAATTCTACCCTAAATAAAAGATTGCATCATGGAGCAAAGCCTCCAAAAACAATAAAACTCATGTCTCACGAATAATATCCTGCATGTAGTGATTTGGTGCATTCGGAAGGCAAGGAACAAGAGTAGATATGAAGGTTTTCAAATGCAAAGTTAAAACATCATTAAAGAGATTAGGAGGGAAATAAGCAATATATCAGTTGGCTATTTAACAAATATACGAAAAAGTGAAGAACATAGTTATTTGAGAGTTAGGTGGAAGCTGTCGATTAAACAGGCAAAGATAGGGTAGCAATTTGCACAAAATGGAATAGGCCACCAGTTGGTAAAGTTTGATTAAACATGAATGGAAGTTTCAATAGAGAAATGGGAGCGGGAGACAAAGGAGGAGCTTTAAGGGACTCGGATGGAAATATAATCTTAGCATTCTTCATTAGCTGCCAAGTAAGCTCAACACTTCAAGCAGAATTGCACGTGCTAAAGAAAGGCCTACATCTATGCAAAATGGAAAACATAAGGGACATCATGGTTTGTGTAGATTCTAAGCTCTTAGTAGAATTGGTAAATGGGAAAATAGAGATGTGGAAATATGAGGAAGAAGTAGATGATTAATGTACTAATAAACGAGATGAGAAGCAAAATTTCACACATATTTAGGAAAACAAATGCCCTAGTAGACAAACTAGCTAGAGAAGGCATCAAAGAGGGATGATAGGTGTATGAAAAGGACATCCCAGTAAGATTCAAAGGGTTGGTATCTTTAGATAGAATAGGTTTTCCATATGTTATGAAAGACAAATGAAAGAAGTAATGGGCAAGCCGGTTTCATGTGGTTTTCTAATAAATAGTATCATGTGTATGCTTTATGTTTGTAGTGTAGTGTGGTATACTATATTTCAAAAAAAAGTTGGAGAACAAAAATTTCACAGGTACTGGGGTATGCCTCATGTTTATAGTGTACTGACAAGTGACAGGTATGAACATCTTATTTGTGCACATACATTTGAGCTAGCAGCAAAACCACACATGCACTAAGGTATGAATTAAGCTAGAATAATGGGGAGAAGACTGAAGGTAGTATAGGGTCCAGTAGTGTATGAACATAGTGTGTAGTAGATACACATGCATGCATATATCTATAGTATATGTGCTAGTAGTTAAGTAAGAGTTTGTAGGAAAACGATACTGTAGAGGTATGGGAAAAGGGACATGGCTAAAGATTAGCAAGCAGAAATGAAGATTCATATACATTGATGCAAATAAGCATACACAAGCTAGGGCATGGGTACAAGCTCTGGCAGAATGGGGCTTTTATATGAGCAGGAGCTGGAAAAAAGTGTATATAATGTAGGTAGGAAGTATTTTTTTGTAGGTATGTGAAGAGCCAAGTTGGAACAAATAGAGGCAAAGTTTATGGGCAATGAAGGAAACAACTAGTAGAAGAAGGGGATAGAAGACTCAAACACAAAGAAACTTATCAAATGAAAATTATTTTTTAGATTTGAAATATACTGCTGTAAATGTAATTAGAGGGCATGGGATAGAAGGGGAAATGGGTAGAGATGTATGCGGTATGGCATGTTTGATGCATGTGGAATGGCATGTCTGTATATGAGTAGGTGCTGGAAAACAAATGTATAGAATTGCAAGTAGGAGGCAATTTCCGTAGGTATGTGAAGTGCCAAGATGGAATAAATGGAGGCAAAGGATATGGTCGGCGAAAGTAGTAGAGAGAAGACTCTAGTACAAGGATTTTCAAATTAAAATTGTATTTAGAATTGAGCTACTCTACTTTACTGTAAAAGCAACAAAAAGGGTAGGGGATAGAAGGGGAAATGAGTAGAGATGTATATAGAATGACATGTATATTTTGGGATTATTGTGGCCGATGTAGGGATGATGCTATGAAGGGAAAAGGAGCACAACAAAGGGAATAAAAGAAGAAAAAAAGTGGGCAGAGAAAGAAAGATGAGATGGATAGAGACAGAGGGTATAAGAGACACTTCAATGTAGAGAAAGAGCTGGGAGTAATCAAGGCCTAACAGAAATAGAGGAGGAATAGAGGATGCGAGAAAAGACACCTTGGTAGTTTAGAAACACGGCTAAATAAAAGCCTTATAAGTCTATGAAATTTAATGTTTAATTATCTTGTATATAGAGAAGAATAAAAATAAGAATAAGAAAAAAATAAAGAATTAGAAGAAGAATAATAATAATAATAATAGGAATACGAAGAAGAAAAATGAGAATAAGAAGAAAAAGAAGAAAGAGAAGAAAGAGAAGAGAGAGAAGAGAGAGAAGAGAGAAGAGAGAGAAGAGAGAGAAGAGAGAAGAGAGAGAAGAGAGAGAAGAGAGAGAAGAGAGAAGAAAGAGAAGAAAAAGAAGAAAAAGAATAAAAAGAATAAAAAGAATAAAACGAAGAAAAAGAGGAAGAAGAAAAAGAATAAGAAGAATAATAATATGAAGATGAAGAATAATAAAAAAAGAGGTAGATCATGATTTAGAAGAAGAAGAAGAAGAAGGTGAAGAAAAATAAGAAAAGAAAAATGAAAAAGAAGAAGAGAAAAACAAAGAAGAACAATAATAAGAACAATAAGAAGAATAATAAGAAAAAGAAGAAGATTAATAAGAACAAGAAGAAGAGGAAGAGGAGGAGGTGGAAGAAGATGATGAAGGAAAGAGGAAGAAAAAGTAGAAGAAGAAGAATAAGAAGAATAGGAAGAAGAAGAGAAGGAAGAAGAAGAGAAGGAAGAAGAAGATGAGGAGGAAGAAAAAAAAGTAGAAAAGGAAGAAGAAGAAGTAGAAGAGAAAGATAAAGAAGTAGAAGAGGAAGAAGAAGAAGTAGTAGATGAGGAAGAAGAAAAAGTAGTAGAAGAGGAAGAAGAAGAAGAAGAAGAAGAGGAGGAAGAGGAAAAAGAATAAAAGGAGGAGGAGGAAGAAGAAGAAGAAGAAGAAGAAGAGGAGGAAGAGGAAGAAGAATAAAAGGAGGAGGAGGAGGAAAAAGAAGAAGAAGAAGAGGAAGAAGAAGATAATGAAGAGGAAGATGAAAATAATGAAGTGGAAGAAGAAGAAAAAATATAAGAAGAAGAAAAAGAAAGAGAAGAAGATGATAATAGTAAAAATAAGAAGAAGAAATATAAAAAGAAGAGTAAGATAAAGAAAAAGAAGAAGATATAGAAAAAAAAGATGAATAAGTGGAAGAAGTGGAAGAAGTAGAAGAAGATGATGATGAAAAAGAAGAGGAAGAAGAAGAAGAAGAAGAAGAAGAGGAAGAAGAAAAAAATGACAAGGAAGAAGAAGAAGAGATGAATGATGAAGAAATAATAAAAAAAGATGATGAGTAAGAAGAAGAAAAAGAAGAAAAAGAAGAAGAGGAATAAGAAGAAGACGAAGAAGAAGAGGAATAAGAAGAAGAAGAAGAAGAAGAAGAGGAATAAGAAGAAGAAGAAGAGGAAGAAGAAGAAGAAGAAGAAGTAAAAGAAGAAAAGTAAAAAGAATAAGAAGAAGAAGTGGTAGACGAATAAGAAGAAGAAGAGAATGAATAAGGAGAATAAGAAGCAGAGGAAGAAAAAGAAGAAGAATAAAAAAAGAGGAAGGAGTAGAAGAAGTAAAATAAGAATAGGAATAAGAAGAAGAAGAAGAGGAGGAGGAAGAAGAAGATGAAGAAGAGGAAGAGGAAGAAGATGAAGAGGAAGAGGAAGAAGAAGAAGAAGAAGAAGAAGAAGAAGAGGAAGAAAAAGAAGAAGAAGAAGAAGAATAAGAGGAAGATAAAGAAGGAGAAGAAAAAGAAGAAGAGGAAGAAGAAGAGGAAGAAGAAGAAGAAGAAGAGGAGGAGGAAGAAGAAGAAGAAGAAGCGAAAGAAGAATAATAAGAACAAGAATAGAAAGAAGAAGAAGTAGAGGAAGAAGAAAAAGGAGAAGAAGAAGAAAAAAAAAGAGGAAGAGGAAGAAGAAGAAGAAGAAGAAAAAAAAAGAAGAGGAAGAGGAAGAAGAAGAAGAAGAAAAAAAAGATGATGAAGAAAAATATAAAGAAGAAGTAGTAGTAGAAGAAGAAGAAGCAGAGGAAGAAAAAGATAAAGAAGAAGAAGAAGAGAAAGAAGAAGATGAAGAAGAATAAGAAGAAGAAGTAAAAAAATAAGAAGAAGTAGAAGAAGAAGAAGTATTAGAAGTAGAAAAAGAAGAAAAAGAAGAAAAAGAGGAAGAAGTAGAAGAAGAAGAGGAGGAGAAAGAAAAGGAAAATGATGAAGAAGAATAAAAAATTAAGAATAAGAACAATAAGAGGAAGAAGAATAAGAAGAAGAGGGAGAAGAAGAAGAGGAATAGAAAGAATAAGAAAATGAAAATAACAAGAAGAAGAAATAGACATAGAAGAAGAAATAGTAGTAGAAGAAGAAGATGATGATGAAGAATAAAAAAAAGGATGATCATGAAGTAGTAAAAAAGGAAGAAGAATAAGAAGTTATAGAAGAGGAAGAAAAAGAAGAATAATAAGCTGAAGAAGAGGTACAATAAGAAAAAGAAGAAGAAAAGAAGAAAAATAAAAAATTTTCGGTTTTTTTTCAAAAAAAAACGCTCTCAATTCTAGAGAGAGAAAATTTCACTTTCTAGAGAGAGAAAATCGCCATTTCTGTTTATTTCAAGCTATATTCAAGCTCAAAATGGAGCAAAGGGATCAATTATCAAATAAGAAGTCCTTTGCTTCAATTTTAAAAGAGCCCGCGCTTGCCCCTCCAACTTTCGGTAACAAAAACGGGAACTCTATAGTTTTTTTCTCTTCTGAAGAAATTCAGAGACTTGTAGAGCCTTTCGACTACACGTTAGTCGGGAAATTCTCCCATGGCAGACCTCGAGCACATGATTTACAGTCATTTATCATTTCCTTGAAGTTTAAAGGTAAGGTGAAGTTCGCCGAGTTTGATGCGAAGCACGTGATTCTGCAATGTCATATGGCAGACGACTTTTATCGTTTATGGCTAAGGGGACTGTGGCAAGTAAGTGGTTATCCCATGCGAATTTTGAAGTGGACAATGAACTTCAGTCCAAACGAGGAAGCTCCTATAGCCCTGGTATGGTTTTCATTACCTAATTTACCATTATTTATGTATAACAAGCATTCTCTATCTCCATCTCTTCCTGTCTGGGAAAACTAATGCTAAGGGACGAGGTAACAGCCTCTATGACAAGGCTCAATAATGCTAGGGTATGCGTAGAATGCAATGTATTAGCACAACCTCCAAGCAAAATCTGGATAGGCAGTGTAGAAGGAGACACTGGGTTCTGGCAGCCTGTAACTCCAGAGAACTTGCCACACTACTGCCTAGCATGTAATAGATTAGGCCATAATAAAGAAAATTGTAGGAAAGGAGTAGAAGAGAAGGGGAAGAATGCTATAGTAAGGAAGGCATGGGTTAGGAAGGTGGACCTGAAAGTAGATGGTGAAGAGATGTAGGGAAGGAAAGAATTACTTGAGATAACTCAAGGAAATCCATGGGGGAGTTTGGAACAGAAAGGGGGCAGTATTAGGAAAACATAAATGTTAGAGGAGGTAGGAGAAAGCTACTTAGTGGAAGAAATGGAGGAAAATTCAGAAGGGGGTGAAGAGGGAGAGAAAGAAGGGGGTTGGGAGGAAGTGAAAGTGAAGAGGAAGGGGGGAAAGAGGTACAAACCTAGAAGGGTTCTGAAGGAGAAGCAAGAGGACTTCAACTGGATTGATTATGATGTTCTGGACTTTCCAGAAGAGGATTCTGATGTGCACAGTTGTCCTCAATTAGGTGTTAAAGAGGAAAATGGGGAGGAGGATTTAGGAAAAATAAAAGATGATTTAGATATGTATGAAGAGGATTGGGAGAAGCTAACTAGAGATAAAGCTATAGAGGTTATAAAAATAATGGCCATGCACCTCGGGCAACAGGTAAAATACAGCCAAATTATGCAGGTTACTCCTAATATACATAAACCCTCAAGAAACATGAAGAAGCATTTAAATAGAACGTACGAGTCTAAATGCACAACAAGGGCTCAAGCAAAATCTACCCTTAATGGATAGATGTCTTTATTGGAATATTAGAGGGGTGGCGAATAACCCCTTGATAAATAGACTAAAACACTTAATAAAAATTCATAAAATTCTTTTGATAACTATAGCTGAACCAATGATTCAGAAAGATCAACTAAGCAAATATACAAAACTATTAGGATTTAATAACGCTTATGCAAACATAAATGGTAAAATATGGGTTACGTGGCATAATTATATGAATATTATAATTATAAAAGACACAGAACAGGTAATCCACCTTAAAACAAATGTAAACACGAAGGAAATAATCTCGGTAGTATATGCTAAAAATAATAAAAAAGATAGATTAGATTTATGGAAGGAAATGCGGGATATAACGCTAAAAGACACCCCATGGATTATTGGAGGAGATTTTAATGTAATTAGAAGTGAAAGAAAAAAGAGGAGGAAAAAACCCTGATACTTCAGCTATGACACACTTTAATGATATGATATTCAATACAAATCTGATGGAAGTTAAATATATAGGCTCAAGTTTTACTTGGTGTAATAACTGGTGGAAAAGAGGAGCAATATGGGCTAGGTTAGATAGAGTTCTGTGTAATCCGAAATGGATAGCCACACAAGGGGTCACAGGGATTAGACACTTGAATAGAACCTGTTCGGACCATTGCCCTTTGCTTATCTCTATTCACAAGAATCAGTATAAAATAGGTAATTTTTATTTTCAAAATATGTGGGTAAAACACCCAGAATTTGAAAAGGTGGTGAGAGAGACCTGGTCAGAGCCTGCCATCGGAAAGCCTATGCAAGTAATAACGAACAAGCTATATAGATTAAAAAATTGTTTAAAAACATGAAATAAAGAGGTTTTTGGAAATTTGAATCATAATATTAAGGCGGCAGAGGAAGCAGTGGGAAAATTAGAATTAGAATATGATAATTCTCAAAATGAAGAAATTAGAAATGAATTAAGTAAAGCTAAAGGTAAACTGAGGCTTAGATTACATATGGAAGAAATATTTTGGAAACAGCATGCAAAAATTAAATGGCTCAAGGATGGTGATAAAAATACTAAGTTTTTTCATAATATGTGCAAAATTAAAACTAATACAAATAAGATTAAAGGAATTAGAACTGAAGAGGGAGTATAGGTGGAAGAAGATAGAAAGCTAGAATTCATTTTTGATGATTTCTTTAAGAATCATCTATCTGGCTCGATAAAGCATGAATGAGACTCTTTAATAAAAGAAATTAAAGCTTCCATTACAGATGAGCAAAACCATAACCTAGAAATGATTCCGGAAGAAGAAGAGGTGAAAAATGCTATTTTTAGCCTAGATAAGGACAGTGCAGCAGGACCAGATGGTTGGAATAACTATTTCTTCCATACTAGTTGGAATATTCTTAAAAATGACCTTGTTCCTGCAGTTGCAAGTTTTTTTGTAGGTGCAGATATTCCCAAGGCATGGGCTAACTCATTTATTGTGTTAATTCCAACAAAAGAATAACCGCAAAAATGTGAAGATTATAGGCCTATCAGCTTATGCAATGCTATTTATAAAATCTTAGGGAAAATAATACAAAGCAGGCTAAGTAATATCCTTCCAGAAATAATATCCCAAAAGCAAACGGGCTTTGTCAAGAATAGGCTAATGATTGAAAATATAAAATTGGCTTCTGAAATGATGAGAGATATTGCGATGAAAACAAGAGGGAATAATCTAGTAGTAAAACTGGATCTATCTAAAGCTTTCGATAGAGTAGAATGGGACATACTCTCCTTTGTAATGAGAAAGTTTGGTTTTTCCGAAAGATGCATTTATTTAATTCATAGATGTGTCACAAGCGTATGGGTTAAAGTCATTGTGAATGGAAATACATGACAATAATTTAAGCCTAAAATGAGTCTAAGGCAAGGGGACCCATTATCTCCTTTGCTATTTGACATTTATTTAGAGCTACTGATTTGTAATTTAAACAAAAAAATGATAGGAGGTAAGATTATCTCTTTTAGGCAGCCTAAAAAAACCCCTAGAATAGGCTGCCTAGCATACGCGGATGATCTCATAATTTTCACAAATGCGAGTGCAAGTTCGCTAATGAATCTTATGGATCTCTTGCAAACTTTTGAGGTAGAAACGGGTCAAGTAGTAAATAAAAAGAAAAGTCAGTTTTTATTAGCAAAAAAAACCACGGAAAAAGTTGCAATCAAGGTCAAAAACATTACCGGCTTTATTCAAAGTAAAGTGGCATTAATGTACTTAGGTTGCCCTATATATGAGGGTCGCCTGAGAGACAATTATTTATCTTGTTTACAAGATAAATTTAGAAGGAAAATAGCGGGCTGGAAAGAGGAACTATTAGGCTTCGGAGGGAGGATTACTCTAATCTCTCACATTCTGCAAAGCACTATGGTACATATTTTATCAGTTATTCATCCTCCCAAGAGATTTATTAGAAAACTAGAAATGGAAATGGCTAACTTTTTATGGGGCAAAAAAGAAGGAAGGTTAAAGCTTCACTGGAAAAACTGGAAGGATATATGTTATCCTAAAGAGGAAGTAGGCTTGGGTTTAACTAGCCTACAGGACTTAGCAACAGCATGGGACTGTAAAGGGTGCTGGCGGCTAAAGGAAGGGGACAGCCTGTGGGCGAAGTACATGAGAGCAAAATATGAAGGAGATAAGATTAGAAGCTTGAAGAAGGCCTCAAACATTTGGAAATCACTGAAAAAATAGAAAGAATTAATAGAATCACACTCGATTTTGAAAAAGAGTGGATGGAAATGGACACTGAACCCACAAGAGAATTTCACTTTAAAATCAGCAAAAGAACTGGTAAGAAAGAAAAAACCAATGCAAGCGATATTTATATGGGCTTGGAAAACAGATATCCCACAAAAAATGAGCTCGCTTGCATGAAAAGTACTTGTCAATGCTATTCCAGTCGATAGTAATGTTCAAAGAAAAGGAGTAAAAATGGCATCAATATGTGACTGCTTTCATGAAGCAGTAGAATCTACAGATCATTTATTCGCTGAAGGGAAGATTACAACAGACGTTTGGAGAGAGCTAGAGGAATTAAATTATATAAGTAGTAATCATGAAGGACTAGAAGAAAAAATTAAAAAATGGGGAAGAAAAACCTCAAAAACCCTGTTAGAAACTGGCTAATTCGAAACCTCCCGCATGTAATCATTTGGTGTCTATGGAAAGCTAAGAATAAAAGTAGATTTGAAGGAATTAAGATGAATCTAGTTGAAATTCTAAAAGATATTAAAAAAGAGATCAGTTATTTATCTAATATAAAACCGATAAAAGTTGAGAATTTAGAAATAAATAGAGAAGTTACAAATATATGGTCTCTAACTATCAATAAGAGTTAGACATATAGGGCAAGGAGTATAAGCTGGAATAAACTTCCTGTGGGAAAATTATCTCTCAATATGGATGGTAGCTTTAATAGAGATATAGGTGTAGCAGGAGGAGGAGGGGTAATAAGAGACTCACAAGGATATATCATGAAAGCTTTCACTCTTTTTGGAAAAGCTTCCTCAGCACTCCATGCAGAAATTATTGCATTAAGTAAGGGACTACATATTTGTAAAGAACTAGGTTTTAACAACCTTCAAATTCAGGTTGACTCAATGTTTCTAGTTGACTTAGTCTCAAAAAGAATATTGTTATGAAAGCATGAAGAGGAAATTGAGATAATAATAAATCTAATAAATGAATTAGATGCGAATATCTCACATATTTACAGGGAGGCAAATGCAGTAGCAGACTGTCTTGCTAAAATAGGAATGACTCAAAAAGAACACGAATACGATGAGAAATCTATGCCAGACAAATTAAAATGCTTGGCAAGGCTAGATAAATTGGCTTTTCCTTATCTAAGAGTTAAAAGGAAAAATAAATAAATAAAATGAAAATTTAGAAATTTAATTAAAAACGTTAAATATTTGAAAATGATCAAGGGTTTAGTGGGGTATATGATTCAGCGAGGAGGATCTGTTTCTGCAGAAAACTAAGCTTAATGGATATTTTTGCTTTGTAGTTTGTTTTCTGTCTTTCTTAGCAGCAAGGGCAGGAAGTAGAAGGATCCGGAAAATTTTCAAGTGCATGTGTTAATGTTCAGAGTCTGTATTAATTTTTTGTTATTTTATTTATGCTACTCTGGATGTGTTATAATGTGTGGATATGTTGTGGTCTGAATTGGGCTGTGTCTGTGTTAATTTAAAGTTTTCATAAGTTCATAGAAATAGATAGAGTCTGTCAGATGCTTGGGAGAGGCTTTAAAACTGTGGTATGAAAGCTTTAGCATGAAAGCAACTAGTGAAAGCTGCTACTGAATGGAATGCTGTGGTGAAAGTGCTGTGCTGATGTGAAAGCTGCTGTGGTGAAAGCTATCGTGAGGACATGAAAGCTGCTATGCTAATGTTAAAACCATTGTGCTGCTTTAAGAGGCTACTGGAATGAAGGCTGGTATCAAGGCCATTGGAAGGAGGGATGCTGGATTGAAAGCTGTTGAGGAAGGCTGCCAAAAGCTGCTGGAATAAAGGCTGCCAAAAAAGCTGTTGGAATGAAGGTTGCTGAAAAAGCTGCTGGAATATAGGCTGTAGAAAAAGCTACTGGAATGAATGCTGCTGACAAAGCGACTGAAATGAAGGATGCTGAAAAATCTAAGTTAACAGAATAATAGAAAATCGGCTGCCCAGGCTAGGGGAGCAACAGAAAATTGCAAAAATGGGAGCGCATTGGTTTATTAAAGCTCCAAGACATGATCAACACACTCCAGGAGAAGTAAAGCAGCAGGTTTGAGCATTCGCAAATTGGCAGAAAGGACAATAAGGTAGATACAGTTGAGCACTCAAAGGCAAGTATAGAAATTGAATGAAGGCATCAAAAGATCAATAGAGCATCAAAGTTCTTCACGAAGCAACTTAATCAAAAACAAGAACAGAAAAATAAAAAAGACTTGTTAAACTATTTTAGGTTAGCTAAAGACCAATGTATTTTATTTGAAATTAAATAGGATAGGAAAGGGTGTATGAGGGACAAGGGTAGACTTAGATTGTACAAATGGTATTCCTCCGCCAAAAGAGAGGGTTAAAATTAATAAACAAAAATTTAAAAAAAAAAGAAAAAAGAAAAAGAAGAAGCAGAAAATGAAGAAGAAGAAGAGAAAGAGTATAAAGAAGAAGATTAAGTGGAACAAGAAGAAAATGAAGCAAATGAAGAGGAAGAAGAAGAAGAAGAAGAAGTAGAAGAAGAAGTAGAAGAAGAGGAAGAAGGAGAAGAAGAAGAGGAAGATGAAAAAGAAGAGGAAGAAGATGATGATGATGAAGTAGAACAAGAAGAAAAAGAGGAGGAGGAGGAAGTGGAGGGAAAAGAAGAATAAGAAGAAGAAGATAATTAAAAGAATGAAGAAGGAGAAGCTGAAGAAAAAGAAGAAGAAGATCAAGAAGAAGACAAAAAAAATAATAGGAATAAGAAGAATAATAATAATAATAATTAGAAGAAGCAGTAGAAGAAGATTAAGATAAGGTAGAAGAAAAAGAATAGGAGGAAGAAGTAGAAGAAGAAAAAGATGAAGAAAAGTAGGAAGAAAAAGAAGAAGATGAAGTTGAAGAATAAGTTTAATATGAAGAAAAAGAAGAAAAGGAATAAGAAGAAGAATATGATAATGAAGAAGAAGAAGAAGAAGAAGAATATGATGATGAAGAGGAAGAAGAAAAGAAGAAGAAGAAGAAGAAGAAAATAAGAAGAAGAAGGTGAAGAAGAAGTTGGTGAAGAAGAAGAAGCAGAAAAAGAAGAAGAAGAAGAAGAGGACAAAGTAGTAGAAGAAGAAGAGGAAAAAAAAAGAAGAAGAAAAAAATATATAATGAGGAAGAAGAAGAAGAATAATAATAATAATATTAAGAAGAAGAACAAGAAGAAATAGAGGAAGAAGAAGAAGAGGAAGAGTAAGAAGAAGAAGAATACGAAGAAGAAGAAGAATACGAAGAAGAAGAAGAGAAGGAGTAAGAAGTATTTAAAAGAAAAAAGGAAAAAATAAAAAGCAGAAGAAATGAAATTAGAAGTAGAAGAGGAAGAAGAAGTAGAGGAAGAAGAATAAGAGGAGGAGAAGAAGATGAAGTGGAGAAGATGAAGACGAAGAAAAAGAAGATGTAGATGAAGAAGTTAAAGAAAAAGAAGAACAAGAACAAGAACATGTGAAAGAAGAAGAAAATTAGTAGAGGAATAAGAAGAAGAAAAAGATAAAGAAGAAGGGAAGAAGAAGAAGAGAGAATAAAAAAATGTGAAAGAAGAAAAAGGGAAAAATGAAAGAGAGGAAGAAGAACTAGAAGAAGAAGAAGAAGAAGAGAAAGAAGAAGTATTAGAAAAAAAATATTGGAAAAAGAAGAAGAGGAAGAAGAAGAAGAAAAGGTGGAAGAAGAAGAGAAAGTAAAAGAAGAGGAATAAGAATACGATGAAGAAGAAGAATAAGAAGTGGAAGAAGAAAAAGAATAAGAGGAAAACTAGAAAAATAAGAAGAAGAAGAAAGATAATAGGAAGTAGAAGAAGATGAAAAAGAAGAACAAGAGGAAGAAGAAGAATATGAAGAATAAGAAGGAAATGTAAAAGAAGAGAAATAAGAAGAAGTAGATTAGGGGTGGGGGGAGGAAGAAAAGAAGGAGAAGAAGATGAAAAAGATGAAAAAAAAACAGAATAGGAAGAAGAAGAATAGGATAGAGAAGACAAGACAAAAAAATACGAAGAGGAAGAATAAAAAGGAAAAAAATGAATAGAAAGAAGAAGACGAAGAGTAAGAAGAAGAAGTAGAAGAAGAACAAGATAATAAAGAAGAATAATAAATGAAAAGGGGAATAAAAAGAAGAGAAAGAAATTAAAAAAGGATCAAGAAGAAGACCAAATGAAAATGGGAATAAGAAGAAAAGAAAGAAGAAGAAGGGGAAGAAGAAGAAGAAGAAAAGGAGGAAGAAGACGAAAAAGAAGAAGAGGACGAAGAAGAAGAATAAGTGAAATAAAAAGTAGAAAAGGAAGAAGGAGAAGAGGTAAAAGAAGAAGAGGTAGAAGAAGAAGAGGAAGAAGAAGAATATGAAAAAAAAAGATGAGGAAGATGAAGTATCGGAAGAAAAAGTTGATGATGAAAAAGAGGCGGAAGAAAAAGAGAAAGAAGAAGTAGAGAAAGAAGAAGATGATGAATAGGAAGATGAGAAAGAAGAAGCAACGGAAGAAGAAGAATAAGAAGATGAGGAAGAAAAAGTTGAAGAACAAGAAGTGGAGAAAGAAGAAGTAGATGAAGAAAAAGAAGAGAAAGAAGAAAAAGGGGAAGATGAAGAAGAAGAGGAAGAAGAAGGGGAAAAATAATAAGAGGAAGAAGAAGGGGAAAAATAAGAAGAGGAAGAAGGGGAAAAATAAGAAGAGGAAGAAGGGGAAAAATAAGAAGAGGAAGAAGAAGAAGAAGAAAAAGAGGATGAAGAATAAGGGAAGAAGAAGAACAACAACAAGAAGGCAAGGAAGAAGAAGAAGAGGAAGATGATAAACAAAATAAGATAGAAAAGAAACAAGTAGAAGAAGAAGGATGAGAGGAAGAAATGAAAAATGTAGAAGAAGATGATGAAGAAAAAGAGAAAAAGAAGAAGAAGAATAATAATAATAATAATAATAATAATAATAATAAATGGAGAAGTGGAAGATGAAGAAAAGTAAGAAATGAAGAAGAAGATGGGGAAGAAGAAGAAAATGAAGAACAAAAAGATGAAAAAGAAGAGGAAGTAGAAAAAGAATAAAAAGAAGAATTAGAATAAAGGAAAAAGAAGAATAAAGGAAGAAAAAGAAGAGGAATAAGGAAAATAAAAATTTGAAAAAGAAGAGTAAGAAGAAGAAGAGAAAGAAGTAGAAGCTAAAAAATAATAAATGGAATAAAAAAAGTAGAAGGAGAATAAGATGAAATATATGAATTAGAATAGAATTGGAAGTAGAAGAAGAGGCAGGATAAAAATAAGCGGAAGTAAAAGAAGAGGAAGAAGAAGAATAAGAACAAAAAGAACTTTAAAATGAAGAAGTGAGAGAATATGAAGATGAAGTATATGTAGATGAATAACATGAACAAGTAGGAAAAGAATAGAAGAAGAAAAAGAAGAAGAAGTGAAATAAAAAGAAGAAGAAGTGAAATAAAAAGAAGAATAGAAAAATGAAGAAGAGTAAAAATAAAAAGATGAATAAGTAGAAGTAGAAGAAGAAGAAGAGGAAAAAGAAGAAGAAGAATATGAAAAATAAGAAGCGGAAGAAGAAAAAGAAGAAAAAGAAGAACAAGAGGAAGAGATAGAAAATAATATGAAAAAAAAGAAGGGGTAGAAAAGTAGGGGAAGAAGCAAAAGTGAAACAATAAGAAAGAGGAAGAAGAAGAGGAGAAAGAAGAAAGAGAATAATAAGAAGAATAAAAGGAAGAGGAAGAAGAAAATTGAGAAGAGGAAGAAGAAAATTGAGAAGATGAAGAAGAAAATTGAGAAGAGGAAAAGAAAATTGAGTAGAGGAAGAAGAAAATTGAGAAGCGGAAGAAGAAAATTGAGAAGTGTAAGAAGAATAAGAGGACAAAAAAGACAAAAGAAAAAGAATTGGTAGAAGAAGAATAGGAATAAGATGAAGGGGAAGTAGAAGAAAAGAAAGAGGAAGAAGAAGTGTAAGAAGAAGAGGAGGAGGAGGAGGAGGAAGAAGAAGAAGAAGAATAGAACAAGAAGAAGAAGAAAAGGAATAGATGAAGAGGAGGAGGAGGAATAAAAGAAGAAACAGAAGAAGAGGAAGAAGAAGATGTGAAAGAAGATGGAGATGAAAAAGAAAAAGAGGAATAGGTAGAAGAGGAAGAAGAAGAAGAGGAAAATGAAGAAGCAGAATAATAAGATGTGGATGAAGAAGACAAGGATGAATAAGAAGAGGAAGAAGAAGAACATGAAGAAGAAGAAGAAGAGCAAGAATAAGAAGAGGTGAAAAAAAATAAAAACAAGATGAAGAGGAAGAATAAGAAGGGAAATAAGAAGAAAAAGAAAATGGGGAAAAGAAAACGAAGGAAAATAAGTAGAACAAAAAGAAGAGGGAAAAGAAGAAAAGAAAGAAGAAGAAGAAGAAGAAGAAGAAGAAGAAAAATAAGAAGAAAAATAGTAGGAATAAGATGAAGAAGAAGATGGAGAAGAAGATGAAGAAGGGAAAGGAGAAGAAGAATAATAATAATATTTTTGACATGAATAAAAAAAAGAGAAGAGGAAAAAGAAGATGAAGAGGACAAATAAGATAAGAAACAAAAAGAAGATGAAGAAGAAAAGAGGAATAAGAAAAATAGGAAAAAAAAAGTAGAGTAAAAAGAAGAAGAGGTAGAAGAACAAGAGTAAGAATAAGAAGATCAAAAGAAAATGCAGAATAAGAAGAAGAGAAATAAGAAGAATAAAAAGATGAAGAAGGAGAAGAATAAGAGGAAAAAGAAGAAGAGGAAAAAAGGAATAGAAAAAGTAGAAAAAGTTAAATAATAAGAACTGAAAAAGAAGAAGAACAAGAGAAAAAAGAAGAAGTGGAAGAAAAAGGAGCTGAATAAAAAGAAGTGGAAGAAAAAGAAGAGGAATAAGAATAAGAAGAATAAGAAGAAGACCAAAATAAGAAAAGGAAGACCAAATGATGAAAAAGAAAAAAAATTGTTAGAAGAAGATGATGAAGAAGATGATGAGGAAGAAGAAAAAAAAGAAAAGGAAAAATAAGAAGAGGAAGAAGAAAAGAAGAATAGGAGGAAGAACAAGAAGAGAAAGAAGAAGAAAAAAGAAGAAGAAGAAGTGGCAGAAGATTGAGAGGAAGAAGAAGAAGAAGAGAAAGAAGAAGAAGAATAGAAGGAACAAGAAGAAGATAAAAATAATGATGATGATGATGATAAAGAGGAACAAGAAGAAAAAGAAGAGAAAAGAGAAGAAGATGATGAAGAAGAGGCTGAAGAAGAAGAGGAAGAAGAAGAAGAAGAAGAGGAAGAAGAAGTTGAAGAAAAAGAAGAAGGAGATGATGATGATGAAGAATATGAAGAAGAAGAAGAAGAAAAAGAGTATGAAATACTAACATAAGAACATGATAAAGAAGAAGAACAAGAGGAAGTGGAAGAAAAAGAAGAGGAGGAAGAGGATGAATGAGTAGAGTAAGTAGGAGTAGAAAAATAAGTAGAAGCAGAAGAAGGGCAAGAGAAAGAAGGAAAATTGGAAGAACAATAAGAGGAAAAAGAAGAAGAAGTTGAGGTAGAAGAAAAAGAAGTGGAAAAAAAGAAATGGAATAAGAAGAAGGTGAAGAAGATGGAGAGGCAGAAGAAGAATATGAAGAAGTAGAAGAGGAAGACAAAATGTGGAAGAAGTAAATAGGAAGAAAAAGAAGAAGTAGAAAAAAGAACCAAATATAGAAGAAGATGAAGAAGAAAAAGAATAGAGTGAAGAATAAGAGGAAGAAGAATAAGAAGAGTAAGAAGCATAAAAAATTACAATGAGAAAGAAGAAAAATATAAAGAAGAAAAAGAGGAAGAAGCGGATAATGATTAAGAAGAAGAGAAAGAATAAGAAGAAGAAGATAAAAAAGTAGAAGAAGAAGATGATGATGATGATGAGGAAGAAGGGGTAGAAGAATAAGTAGAAGAAAAAGAGGATGAGAAGAAGAAGAGTAAGAAAAAGAAGAATGAGAACAAGAAGAAGAATAAAAGAAGAAAGAGAAGAAGATGAAGAAGAAGAAGAGAAGAAAAAGAAGAAGAGGAAGAAGAATAAGAGAAGAAAGAGAAGAAGAGGAAGAAGAATAAGAGAAGAAAGAGAAGAAGAAGAAGAAGAAGAGGTAGAAAAAAAGAAAAAGTGGATGAAGAAAAATAGGAAAAAGAGGTATATGTAGATGAGGAAGAATAAGAAGTGGTAGAAGAAGAAGTAGAGGAAGAAGAAGAACAGTAATAAGAATAAGAGGAAGAAGAAGAAGAGAATTAAAAATTAGAGGAAAAAGAAGATGTGAAAGAAGAAGAATGAGGAAGAAGTAAAAGAGGAAGAAGAAGAAGAAGTTGAAGAAAAAGAAGAGGAAGAAGAAGAAGAAGAGGAATAAGAAGAAGATGATGATGATGATAAATAAGAATAGTAAGAAAAAGAAAAGAAAGGAAAAAATATAAATAAGAAAAATAAGACGAAGAAAAATATGATGAAATAGAATAAGAAATGTACGAAGAAGAAGAGTATAAAGAAGAAGTGGAAAAAGAAGATGCAAAAGAGGAAGAATAGGAAGAAATACAATAGGAACAAGAATAAGGGGAATAAGAAGTTGAATAAAAGGATGAGGAGGAAGAAGAATAGGAAGGAAATTAAGAGAGAAGAATTGGAGTAAGAAGAAGAAGAGGGAAAACAATAAGAAGAGGAAGAAGAAAATAAAGAAGAAGAAGAATAATAATAATAATAATAATAAGAGGAAGAAGAAGAAGAAGAAGAAGAGTAAAATGAAATTGAGGAATAAGAAGCATTTGAAGAAGAAACATTGGAAGAAGAAGAAGAGGAAGAATAAGAAGAAGAAAATTAATAAGAAGTAGAGAAAGAAGAAGAAAAAGAAGAATAATATTAAAATAAAAATAAGAAGAAAAGGATGAAGAAGTAGAGAAAGAATAAGAAGATGAAAAAAGAAGAAGAAGAGTAATAAAAAAAATAAAAAGAAGAAAGTGAAGAAGAAGAAGATGATGATGATGATGAAGAAAAAAAGGAAAAAGAAGGTGTGAAATATCGAACAAAAAAAATAAAAAAATGAATTATTAAATAATATGGTTTTTCTAGAAAATAGGCAAAATAGTAATTTTGCTATAATCAAAAAAATCTGAATAATATTTAGAACCCTTATGATAAATCCACTTCACTATAGAATTCTTCTTGGGACATATAGCTTTGGTGACAAAATTTTGTCAAATTCTAACAAAGTCAATGTTTAGTCATTTTTTTATTTAATTGTATTCTTATTATTATAATAATAAAATAAAGAAAATGGGTAAAATAAAAGAGGCATTTATTTTTTTTAGTATTAACTAACTATTCTTGAGTTAGAATAAAATATTCCAAGAATAAAAGCTACTCTACGCAACGAGAGCTTCGTATTAATATCAAAATTTCAAAGTTTCGGTAAAATATTATGAGCGATAGTGATTTTCACTTATTAGAATTTCTTTCTATTTAATAACCATAAATGATCGTGGTTTATATTTCAATTTTTATAAATTAAATTATGAATGGTTTATTAATGAAAATTTTGGTGTTTAGTTTACTAAAATATATTGTAGTGTTAATTGTGTTTGGCTAGTTATAATTGTGCTTGAAATATGCTTTAAATTTAAATGACATATTTTTATTTCATATGTATGGGAACATCCCAAATAAATGGGTGGGTGCATGATTTATATATATATATATATATATATATAATGGTATAATGGATATTATTTATGAGAACTCTAATTGGGACAACATCCATACTGAGTTACCTGGTATTATTTTTTAGAGTATGTCCAAATATATATATATATATGTGTGTGTGTGTGTGTGTGTGTGTGTGTGTGTGTGTGTGTGTGTGTGTGTGTGTGTGTGTTTAAGAGACACATCCTAGTGGCATGAAGATGTATAGTGATCTTCATCGTAAATATTACTAGAATAGGTTGAAGAGACACATTGGGGATTTTGTTCGAAGATATCTCACATGTCAACAGAAAAAGGTTGAGCATCAGAGGCCAACAGGGTTACTCTAGCCTTTGGAGGTAGCAGAGTAGAAGTGAGAGCATATCATGATGAATTTTATGAATCCCTTGCCAAGGATATCATGAAAACATTATGGTATGTGGGTGATAGTGGACCAGCTTACAAAGGCATCACATTTTCTAGAGGGTGGATGACCCTCACAGGGGAGGAATTGTGTAGTTTATACATATAAGATATTGTTTGATTAAATGGAGTGGTAGCAAGGATTGAGATCCTAGATTTATTACTCATTTTTAGAATAGTTTCCAGAAAGAAATGGGAACACAATTGGTTATGAGTACTACTTTTCAGCCACAAATAGATGGTTAGTCAAAAAGGACCATATAAGTTATAAAGATATGCTATGAGCATATTGTGTAGATTTCAAGGGTAGCTGGGAATATCATCTCCCTTTTGTCGAGTTTGCCTACAATAATAGTCATCAAGCTTGTATATAATTGGCACCATATGAAACATTATATGGAAGACCATGTCGATCTTTAGCTTGTTGGATTTAGGTGAGAGATAGATTTGCTACTAGTCTAGATGTGATTAGAGACAACTCAGAAAAAATAAATTAAATACGACAATGTCTTCTTATAACTCCAAGTAGATAGAAATGTTATGCGGATAGATGATAGTGACTTCTAGAATTTTAGGTGGAAGATCATATTTTCTTGAAAGTAATGGCAAAAGAGGGAGTAATTAGATTTGGAAAATATGGAAAGCTATCTCCAAGATATATTAGGTATTTCGAGATACTTGAAAAGTTAGTTTGGTAGCTTATCATTTGACATTACCATCACATTTATAAGGTGTCAATGAGATATTCCATGTCTCTATGCTTAGGAAATATATACGTGATCCAACCCATGTAGTGGATTGGGGTGAGCTAGTTATAGATGTAAATGAAATATTTAAAGAAATGCCAGTGCATATAATTTATAGTTGAAACTAAGTTTTGCGACACAAGATTATAAGGCTAGTAAAATTGATATGGTAGCATCAAGGAATAAAAAAAGTAACAAGGGAACGTGAAGACATGAAGTGTGTTACTTATCCTTTTTTATTTGAAAATGAAGGTATGTGTTTTAATAATTTAGTAATTATTTAACTTTATTGTATGATTATGAATTATATAGGAGAATCTGTGAGAATTTTGGGATGAAATTCTTTAGGGAGGCGAGAATGTAAAATCTAAAAAAAATGAATAAATGAAAAATGATATATCTAGAAAATGGGCAAAATCGTAAATTTGCAATAAGAAAAAAAAATCTGAAAATTTTTAGAACATTTATGATAAAACAGACTTCAATATTGAATTCATCTCTAGAATTATAACTATGGTGACAAATTTCATCAAATTATAAGTTGAGATTTGATCATTTTTTTAATATAATAAAAATAATAATAATAATATTATTATTATTATTATGAAATAAAGAAGAAAAAAATAGGGTCAGCAAAGTGGTTGCACCCATATGCAGCTCAGATGTCTATATATATATATATATAAAATTATATATCTTTACATATATATGTAATATATCACACTTGGCATTGGCATGTGTGAGAGACTCAGTGAGACTCAGGATATGGGCATAAACAATTTTCATCCATAATATATTCATATAAACATTGTACTTGAATGGGTGTTAATATATATGCATGATGTTTTTTTATGTGCACTTAGATGGAGTGTAGCCCTATAAAAGTTTATCTCTATTATGCATTGCTCACTCCATTGTATGACCCCTTTTAGGTACAGGTCAAGGGCAGATTATAGACTCACAAACGGGATCGCACGTGAAATGGAAGCTAGTTGTGGCTTTAATTGTAGATTATGTTTTTTATTTCACTGAGCAGATAAAAGAAAAAATAACATGTGTACGGAACATTAAAAAATAAAAATGTTATTTTATTGCACATTTTGTTGTTTGATGAATTAATGGAACTCCAATGGGATTGGGGCATCACAGAAGGTACGGAAAAAAGAAAGCAAGGAAAAAAGAAGAAATTGAAGGAGAGGAAGAAGAAAAAGAAGAAGAAGAAGAAGACGAAGTATAAGTAAAAGAAGAGTAAGAAGAAGAATAAGAAGAAGAATATGGGGAAAATAAAAAGAAGAGAAGCAGAAAAAGAGGAAAAAGAAGTATAGAAAGAATATTAAGAGAAAAAAGAAGAAGAGGAAGAAGAAGAATAAGAATAAGAGGAAGAAGATGAAGGGGAAGAAGAAGAAACTGAAGTAGAAGAAAAAGAGATAGAAGAAGATGATTATGAACATGAAGAAGAAGAAGAAACAAAAGAAGAGGAAGAAGAAGAAGGAGTAGAGGAAGAAGAAGAAGAAGAAGAAGAAGAAGAGGAAGAAGAAGAAGAGGAAGGAGAAGTTGAGGAAAAATAAAAAAAAAAGAAAAAGAAGAGGAAAAATAAGATGAAAAAGAAGAAGAGAAAGAAAAAAAAAAGAAAAAAAAGACAGAAGAAGACAAAGAAGAAGAAGAAGAAGAAGACAAAGAAGAAGAAGAAGAAGAAGAAGACAAAGAAGAAGAAGAAGAAGAATAATAATAATAATAATAATAATAAGAATAAGAAGAAGGAAAAAAGTAGAAGAAAAAGAAGTGGAAGAAGATGATGATGATGAATAAAAAGAGGGTGAAGAAGAAGAGAAGTAGAAGAGGAATAAAAAGAAGAGAAAGAAGAAGTAGAGGAAGAAGAAAATGAAGAAGAGAAAGAAAAAGGTGAAGAAGAAGATGATGATGATGAAGAGGAAGAAGAAGAATAGGAAGAAGAAGAAGAAAAAGAGTAAGAAGAAGAAGAAGTAGAAGAAGAGGAAGAAGAAGAAGAAGCAGAAGAAGAAAAATATGAAGAAGAAGAAGAAGAAGATGATGATGATGAAGGGGAAGAAGAAAGGGAAGAAGAAGAAGAAGAAAAAGAAAAAGAAAAAGAAGAAGAGGAAGAAGAAAAACTAGAAAAAGAAGAGGAAGAAGAAGAAGTAGAAAAAGAAGAGGAAGAAGAAGAAGAGGAAGAAGAAGAGAAAGAAGAAGAAGAAGAAGAGGAAGAAAAAGAAGAAGAAGAATAAGAGAAAGAAGAAGAGTATTAAGAAGAAGAAGAATAAGAAGATGATGAAGAAGAAGAGAATAAAAAGAAGATGATGATGATAATAAGGAAAACGAAAAGAAGAAGAAGATGATGAGAAAGGAAAAAAATGAGGAACCAAAAGAAGAAGAAGAATAATAAGAAGAAGAGAAAAAAGAAGAGAAAGAAGGAGAAGAGGAAGAAAAATAAGAGGAAGAAGAATAAGAAGAAGAAAAAAAAAGAAGAGGAAGAAAATGAATGGCAGAAGAAATAGAAGAGGAAGAAGAAAAGGAATAAGAAGAAGAAGAAGAAGAGGAAGAAGAAGATGAAGAAAAGAGGAAGTAAAAGAGGAATAAGAAGAAGGAGAAGAAGAGGAGGAAGAAAAAGAAGAGGAAGAAGAAGAAGAGGAAGAAGAAGAAGAAGTAAAGGAAGGAGAAAATGAAGAAGTATACAAAAAAGAAGAAGAAGAGGAAGAAGAAGAGGAAAAATAAGAGGAAAAAGAAGAAGATGAAGAAGAGAAGTAGAAGAAGAGGAATAAAAAAAGTGGAAGAAAAAGAAGAGGAAGAAGAAGAAGAGAATGAAGAAGAACATGAAGAAAAAGTTGAAGAAAAGAAGAGGAAGAAGAAGAAAATGTTGATGATGATGAAGAGAAAGGGGTTGTATAGGAAGTAGAAAAAGAATTAGAGTAAGAAAAAGAAAAGGAAGAAGAAGAAAAGGAAAAAGAAGAAGAGGAAGAAGTAGAATAGGAAGAAGAAGAAGTTGAGTAAAAAGAAAAAAAGAAGAAGATGAAGAGGAAGAATAAGAAAAGCATCAAGAAGAAGAGGAAGAAGAGGAAGATGAATAAGTGAAAGAAGAATAAATGGAAGTAGAAGAGAAGAAGAAGAAGTGAAAGAAGAAGAAGTTGAAGAAGAAGATAAAGATGATGATTATGAAGAATATGAAGAAGAAAAAGTGGAAGAATAAGAAGAGGAAGAAGAAGAAGACGGAAAAGAATAACAAGAAGAAGAAGATGAAGAAGACAAAGAAAAAGAAAAAGAAAAAGAATATGAACATTAAGAAGATGGATGAGAAAATGAAGAAAATAAAAGAAAAAGAAAAAAAGGATGAAAAAGAAGAGGAATAAGAAGAAGAGAAAAAAGAAGGTGAAAAAGAAGAAGAGGAAGAAGAAGAAGAAGTGGAAGAAGAAGAAGAAGAAGAAGAAGTGAAAGCAGAAGTAGAAGAAGAAGTGAAAGCAGAAGTAGAAGAAGAAGAAGAAGAAGAAGAAGAAGAAGAAGAGGAAGAAGAAGAAGTAGTAGTAGAAGAAATAAGAAAAGAAAAATAAGAGAAAGAAGAAAAAGAGGAAGATGTATAAGAATAATAAGAAGGAGAGGAAGAATAAAAATATGAGAAAGAACTAGAATTGGAAGAAGAAGAATTGGCAGAAGTAGTAGAGGAAAAAGTAGAAAAGGATGAACAAGAAAAAGAAGAATAGGATTAATAAGAAGAAGAGGAAAAGAAAAAGAGGAAGAAGAAGAAGATGAGGAAATGAAGATGTCGAGGAAGAAGAAAGAAGAAAGAAGACAAGGAAGAAAAATAAGAGGAAGAATAAGAAGATGAAGAAGAAGAAGTATAGATCTGAAAAGAAAATGAATAAGAAGATGGGGAATAAAAAGAACAAGAAGAAGAAGAAGAAGAAGAAGAAAGAGTGGAATAAGAAAGATTGAAAGAAGAAGAAGAGTAAAAAGGAGAAGAGGAAGAAGAAGAAGAAGAAGAAGAAGTTGTAGTAGTAGAAAGATGAATAAGAAATAAAATGAAGAATTAGAAGGAGAGTAAGAATAAGAAAAATAAATAAAAAGAATAAATGCAGAAGAAGAGGTAGAAAAAGTAGAGGAAGAACAAAAAGTGGAAGAAGATGAAGAGGAAGAAAAAGAGTCAGAAGAAGAATAAAAAGAAAAGGAAAAAGAAGAGGAAAAATAAGAATATAATGATGAAATAGAAGAGGAAGTAGAAGAATAGGACGAAGAAAAAAAGTAAGAAGAAGAAGAAATGAAGAAGAAGAAAAAGTGGAAGAAGTAGAATAGTAAGAAGAATAAAAACAAGAAAAGTAAGACACAGAATAAGGATAAGAAGAAGAAAAAAAGAAGAAGAAGAAGAAGAAGAAGAAGAAGAAGAGAAAGAAGTAAAAGAGGAAGGGGAAGAAGAAGAAAAAGAAAAAAAGAAGAAGAAGAAAAAAAGAAGAAGAAGAGAGAAAAGAAGATGAATAAGAGAAGTAGAAGAAAAGGAATAAAAAGAAGGGGAAGAAGTAGATGATGAAAAAGAAGAGGAAGAATAAAAAGTGGAAGAAGAAGAAGAAGAAAAAGATGATGATGATGAAGATGAAGAAGAAGAATAGTAAAAAGAAGAAGAAGACAAAGAGTGGAAGAAGAAGAAGAAGAAGAAGAGTAAGAAAAAGAAGAAGGGGAACAAGAAGAAGAGGAAGAAAAAGAAGATTAAGAAAAAGAAAAGGAAGAAGAAGAAGAAAAATAAAATGAAGATGATGATGATGAGGCATAAGAAGAAGAGGAAGTAGAAAAAAAAGATGATGATGAAGAGACATAAGAAGAAGAGGATGAAGAAGAAAAATAGATGATGATAAAAAGAAGAAT